>CM052712.1:85672247-85707247 GCA_028551405.1 Uromys caudimaculatus
CTGTAGGGTTGAGGGCTCCTGGACTGTGGTTCTTTCTGTAGGGTTGAGGGCTCCTGGACTGTAGTTCTTTCTGTAGGGTTGAGGACTCCTGGGCTGTAGTTCTTTCTGTGGGGTTGAGGGCTCCTGGGCTGTGGTTCTTTCTGTGGGGTTGAGGGCTCCTGGGCTGTGGTTCTTTCTGTGGGGTTGAGGGCTCCTGGACTGTAGTTCTTTCTGTGGGGTTGAGGGCTCCTGGGCTGTGGTTCTTTCTGTAGGGTTGAGGGCTCCTGGGCTGTGGTTCTTTCTGTGGGGTTGAGGGCTCCTGGACTGTGGTTCTTTCTGTGGGGTTGAGGGCTCCTGGACTGTAGTTCTTTCTGTGGGGTTGAGGGCTCCTGGGCTCTCCCCCCGCCATGTTGGCACGCCCATTGGTGTTGACCTTGTTCAGCTCATGTTTAGGATTATCCTTCTTTTAATAGTGGTTTGTGCAGGAGAAGGGGGCAAGCCTACCACAGCACTGCATGAACTGCTCCATGTCTGAGCAGGCATCTGAAGGAAGCCTCAGAGGTTTCCCAGAGTCTGCGCTCCCCAGTGGTGAGGCATGAATGGTGCTAAATGCACCCAAACCCCCTTCCCACCCTTACTTTTAGTACCAGTGCCTTTGGAAGTCTGTCAGCCTTCTTCTTTGTCTCTGAGGTCACCAACCTAGCCCACACTATTGTTAGTTAGTCCTTGTCTGTGGGACTGTAATGAACCAGGGTTGTCAAGGGTCAAGGCAGCTTCAACCCCAAAACCTGGAACACAGGATGTCAGGAGTTGGCTATCTCTCCTCCTCCAAACCTGGTGCCTGAAAGCCAGCTCTCACTGTTAACCCTGGTAAGAATTTACTACCCTGAGAGATACCAGGCTTCACTCTGTTTGACCTTATAAGGTTTCCCCCTCCACTGTACCCTTCCCCAGTCCCTGAGTATGCAGATGAAGTATCTTCCAACACCCCTGTCCTGGCCAATGGTGCACAGCCACACAAACCTTGCCCCAGAGACCCTGGCCAACTCCTCAGGGACATAAACACCCCTTTTCCTCCATTAAACTGAATCAGTTCTCCGAAGCTGTTCCGGGGGTGTGTTCTTTATTCCCCACACTGCTACACTCATCGTAGACCAAGATCCTACCTGCACCCATTCTCGATGGCTAAGCATCCCTACCTCCAGTACAACCCTGTACACTAGGGGCCTGGCTAACCCACGGGGGAGAAGCACACAGGGAAGGACACTTGCCAGGATTTCAGCAGTGCCCAGCTAACTGGTCTCCCGTCTCCACTTGTGTCTTTCTGTACAGCTTTCTATATGCAAGGGTGCTGTAACTACACTTGATCGTGCTGGCTGCCATTTCTCCCGCATTTAGACAGACCTTTGGAACATGGTCAGAGGTGCTCAGTCATGATTTAAATGTATGAATGGCTGTTACTATCCTGCTAAAACTGTTCACACCCTTCCTGTTTCTTCAGGATATGCACAAGATTTCTGAACAGAGAGTCAAAGGCCTCCTACTTCATCACGTGCAACATCTGACTTATGGATGAGTTCTCATGTCTGCTAATCTCTGCCAAGAAATCATTTCTTTTCATATCCTGCCAATTCTCTCTGTGCTCACTGTGTGTGTGTGAGTGTATGAGTGTGTGTGAGTGTGAGTGTGTGAGTGAGTATGTGTGTGAGTGAGAATGAGGGTGTGAGTGTGTGTATGAGTGTGTGTGACTGAGTGAGTGTGAGTGTGTATATGAGTGTGTGAGTGAGTATGTGAGTGTGTATGTGTGTGTGAGTGTGTGTGACAGTGTGTGTGAGTGAGTGTGTGTGAGTGTGAGTGAGTGTGTATGTGAGTGTGTGTGTGTATGTGAGTGTGTATGAGTGTGTGAGTGTGTGTGACTGAGTGTGTGTGAGTGAGTGAGTGTGTGTGTGTATGTGAGTGTGTGAGTGTGAGTGTGTGTATGTGAGTGTGTGAGTGTGAGTGAGTGTGTGAGTGTGTTAGTATGAGTGAGTTTGAGTGTGTGTGACTGAGTGTGTGTGAGTGTGAGTGAATGTGTATGTGAGTGTGTGAGTGAGTATGAGGGTGTGAGTGTGTGTGTGTATGTGTGACTGAGTGTGTGAGTGTGAGTGAGTGTGTATGTGAGTGTGTGAGTGAGTATGTGAGTGTGTATGAGTATGTGAGTGTGTGTGACTGAGTGCATGTGAGTGTGTGTGAGTGTGAGTGTGTATGTGTGTGTGAGTGTGAGTGAGTATGTGAGTGTGTTAGTATGAGTGAGTTTGAGTGTGTGTGACTGAGTGTGTGTGAATGTGAGTGAATGTGTATGTGAGTGTGTGAGTGTGTGTCAGTGAGTGTGTGAGTGTGAGTGAATGTGTGAGAGTGTGAGTGTGTATATGAGCGTGTAAGTGTATGCATGAGTGTGTGAGAATGTGTATCTGTAAGTGAATGTGTAACTTGCCAGTAAGCCCCAGGGGTCTGCCTGTTTTTGCCCCATCATTGAAATGGTAAGAACTCCCACCACACTTGGCCTTTTGCGTGGGTTCTGTGGATGAAACTCAGGCTCTCCTGTGTCCAAGGAAAGAAGAAAATGACTTTAGTGCTCAAGCAGCTGAGACTGCCTTTGAGAGAGTTGAAGGTGACAGGTCCCCAGGAATCTTAGCTATAAAATCCTGTGGTAAGCTAGCTGAATGTGCCCATCTCCGATCTTCTTCCCAGGGGATTTCCTTCTTGACCCAGGCATTCCTTCTTTATTTTATTTTAAAATTTGAATTAATTCCAGAGATAAAAAAATGGAAAATTATACATTTTCTATTACTGATCCTTCATCTGGTAATCCAAATGTTTATCTACCACATATATACACATATTACCATAGATGGGTTTATTATTCCTCCTCCAAATATATGCACACAAATATCCACATGTAAAATTGCCTTTTCTGACTCCTTAAGAAGAGTTGTAGACATACACTTTTATTCCTGAATGGAGTGTAGGTATGTGTGTATACATCTGATTTATTTTAAGCTATATGTATTTCTGTGTGTGTGTGTGTGTGTGTGTTGTGTGTGTGTGTGTTGTGTGTGTGTGTCTGTGTGTGTCTGTGTGTGTGTGACGTGTCCTTGGAAGCTAAAAGAGGGTGGCAGAGCCCTACTGTGAGTCATGGAACGAGGGTGGGGATCCCAGCTCAGGTCCTTGCAAGAACAGCAAGCAGTCTTTGCTGCTCCAGGCCTAGGTATGTACCTCTCTTCAAGCAATGGCATTGTCTTACGTCATTACAATCTAACTAGCTAAATCAGGAAGCTATATGGACACAGAGTTGTCATCTAATCTGTTTCATCAGTTTTCTTTATTGTCCTTCAGGGAAGAAGAAGAAGAAGAAGAAGAAGAAGAAGAAGAAGAAGAAGAAGAAGAAGAAGAAGGAGAAGGAGAAGGAGAAGGAGAAGGAGAAGGAGAAGGAGAAGGAGAAGGAGAAGGAGAAGGAGAAGGAGAAGGAGAAGGAGAAGGAGAAGGAGAAGGAGAAGGAGAAGAAGAAGAAGAGGAAGAAAAAAAATTAGTTTGAGATGATGTCTTCCAGGGGAGGGAGAGTCACTTTTCTTTAGGGTTCAGCTCCTGGTAGTGTGAACATGCTCCAGCGACTAGCACTACTCCCTAGGGTACATAAACAGCATTCACTGAACTCAGTCATTATAAATCAACACACAGAGGATATGGAATTGGGTGGTGGAGACATGGGGAGTGAGGCTGGGAGAAGCTGGGGGGCAGAATCTGGGGTAAATAGGCCTGAAATTGTATGCCTGTATGTTATTTTAAAAGACTAAATACAAATTGTATTAAAACTCCAGTATAGGATTTCTTTGAGTTGTCCAAAGTTTTCTTTTGATACCCCTCAGTTTTCTTACTGACGACCTCCATCTCTTTGAGAAGTTCTGGTCAGTCGTTTTTGCAGAGTCCCTCTGTTTGCATTTATTAATTTCCTTTCGATGACATTCAGACCATGGACATAACGTCAGCGAGTCACATCAGGAGATGCCTGCGATGCATATGCCTCATTAACAGTCACCAGCCTTTGAACCTCGACCACCGTGGTTTGTGTAAGTGTCTTCACTAGAGTTTTACCTCTGGTGATTAATACACATTTTGTAGAGAGAGACTTTGAAACCCAAATGCCTTACTTATCAAAGCATACCTACTACTTTCTATGTCTTGTAATGGCTCCTTGTCTGCAGCACTTAGTGAAGCACTACAGTCCTGAAGTGACTGTCAAATGGTCGCTTTGACTGAGTCCCTCCTTCTGTACTGACCAGTGGGCATTTTACTATAGGCAAAGCTAGCTTTTTTTCTTCATCTTCCATAATCCTTTGTTCCTTCCTTCCATTTATCCATCTTCCTACCCTTCTTTCCTATCTACATGGGCTCACAAAATTTTACTTATTATATGTTATGATCATTACTGTACCATAATGACTTTGTTCAGACTTGGCTAGCCTTTTGTTTCCATCTGGCACCTCCTATCTGTCCCTGAATACATAATTTCCTCACCTTGTGGTACAGCAAGACGTTCTCTAGTCCACACCCTGTCCCAGCCCTGGGACCAGTCCTTTCATCTCTCTCTCTCTCTCTCTCTTCCAAGACAGGGTTTCTCTGTGTAGCCCTGGCTGTCCTGGAACTCACTCTGTAGACCAGGCTGGCCTCGAACTCAGAAATCCACCTGCCTCTGCCTCCCAAGCGCTGGGATTAAAGGTGTGTGCCACCACTGCCTGGCCAGTCCTTTTATCTTGCAGCCCTGATTTCCTTTGGTAAGCATGTGGGTTAATTTAATGTCAACTTGACACAAGCTCTTTGGGCAGAAGAAACCTTGGTTGAGAAAATGCCCTCACTAGATGGGCTTGTGGGAAGGCCCATGGGACATTTTCTTGATTCATGATTGACATGGGAGGGTCCAGCCCACCGTGGACTATGCTACCCCTAGGAAGGTGGTGCTGGATGGTATTAGAGCTGGCTGAAGAAGATGTGGATAGCAAATCAATAAGCAGTGCTTGCTCTCCCATTGGTTCCTTCTGTTTCAGCTTCTTTCTCTAGATTCCTGCTTTTCGTACCTGTCCACACTCCTGTCAGTGATGGAATGTTACTTGAAAGTGTAAGATAAAATAAACCCTTTCTTACCCAAGTTGCTTTTGCTCATAGTGTTTACCACAGCAACAGAAACCCTAATTAAAATAGTGAGTGGTCAGATTTTTTTTTTGAGACAGTATTTTATTATGTAGTGTTGTAGGATATTTGAACACACTGTGAACCCTGATATTGTGTTATTTCCTGAAAAAAAAAAAACTGTTTCTAGTTATGGTGTGGCTCAGCCTTAGCACACACCTTTAATTCCTCTGACTGGAATACAGAAACACCCTTAGTACATACCTTTAATTCCAAACAATGAAGGTAACATTAGCTTGTAGAAGGAAGCATTCATGTTTGAAAGTGATGTCTAATTGAGTGGCAGACAAAGTGATGAATCAGAGACAGATTTGACAGAATGAGCCAGAGATGGGATACGCCCAACTCTCATGAGGAGAGAGAAGAAAGAGAGGCTGCTTAAGAGAGCAGTGCAGGGACTGGAGAGATGACTCAGTGGTTAAGAGCACTGACTGCTCTTCCAGAGGTCCTGAGTTCAATTCCCAGCAACCACATGGTGACTCACAATAATCTGTAATGCCCTCTTCTGGTGTGTCTGAAGACAGCTACAGTGTACTCACGTACATAAATAAGTCTTTCAAACAAACAAACAAAAAGAGAGCAGTGCAGAGAGAAAGGAAGGAGGCAGTTTTCCCAGGAGAGTTTTACAGAGACAGTTTGAAGAGAGAACAAACTAGATACAGATGAAGACAGAATGAGCCAGAGAATGAGAAGGAGTCAGAAGACTAGAACAGATTGCTAGAGTTAGTTTGAGGCTAAGCAAAACTATTCAGGAGAAGCCAAGAGAGAAGCCAGATTGAATCAGTCAGGTTGGAGAAGAGTTTGAGCCAGAACAGCTGAGTTGAACCAGCCAGCCAGAGTTCAGAAAGAACTAGAAAGGGTGAGCTTATTCAGCAGTAAGTCTCAGAGGCTGAAAACATTGTAGGCCTAGATTAGATTGTATGGAGGGTAGAATCTTCCAGGACTAGGTCTAGGTTAGCAGACAGAGACAGCAAGTCACAGAGAGGACAATTACTACAGGAGAATAAAAGATACATTTGCAATGTAGCTCTGACTATCCTGGAACTCACTATGTAGATCAGGCTAGTCTTGAACTCCCAGAGGTCCAATAGGCTCTGCCTCTTCCTGCTGGAATTAAAGGCGTGCACCACTACACTTTTTAGGACCTAGATGTGGATGCTGGCTGTGCTATTCAGCCCTTCTCATTGGATAAAGTTAGAAAACACACACACACACACACACACACACACACACACACACACACACACACACACACACACCCCTCTATATAATTTCCATGTCTATTCATGGAAACCAAAGTTTTGCTTGTTTATGTCATAGGTCATTGGGAATCTTAAGAAAATGTTCAGGACTCACGCTTTCAAGTTGAAGATGGCTAATTTCTTCTTTGATTCTGGAACACATTTCTCTCATCTCTTTTTAAGATTATGTATTTAGCAGGGCAGTGGTGGTGCAAGCCTTTAATCCCAGCACTTGGGAGGCAGAGGCAGGTGGATTTCTGAGTTTGAGGCCAGCCTGGTCTACAGAGTGAGTTCCAGGACAGCTAGGGCTACACAGAGAAACCCTGTCTCAAAAAATCAAAAAAAAAAAAAAAAAGATTATGTATGTATGTATGTATGTATGTATGTATGTATTTATTTATTTATTTATGTATGTGTGTGTGTGTGTGTGTGTATGTATGTGAATGGGTATACTGTGTGTGTATGTGTGTGTGTTTGTGCACATGTGTATATGTGTGTGAGTGCCTGTATGTATATGTGTGCCTATGTGTATATGAGTATGTGTGTGTATGTATGTGTTAGGCTCACTCTCTCCCTGCTCCTTTATGCCCCACCTCCCAGGGTAGTCTTGTAGTCTACAGCCAAATTAGTTTCAACTTCCTCCCTCCAGGATAAGAATGCCAGACAGGTTATTGGAATTTCTTTTTATGTAAATGAAGCATTCCTAGGCCTCCACCCTAGCTAATACCACACACCCACCTTTGAAACCCCTACCCATTCCCCAAGATCTATATAGCTTTTCTTTACCTCCAGTAAAGTTGAGCTGTTGCACTGAAACGAATCCTGGAGGTCAATCTGTTGGTATTCACATCGTCTGAACCCTATTCCCGCCCCCCAGTTCTGCTCCCTTGGTACTTGAGGGTGGTGGCCAACCCCTGGTGGAGGAAGGGCCACAGATGTCTTTTTTCTTCATCACTGAAATCTTGGAAACATTTAACATTTAGCAAACAGGGGCTGGAAAAGTGTCTCAGTGGTTAAGAGTGTACACCGCTCTTTCAGAGGACCTGAATTTGGGTCCCAACACCCACATTAGGTGGCTCACAACCACCTTTAACTCCAGCTGTAGGAGGATCCGATGTCTCTGGCCTCTGTAGGCACTTGTACTAATGTAAACATACCTACCCCCCACACCCACACAAATCTAAATAAGTCTTTAAAATTAAGCAAATGTATAATCACTCTGAATATACGTGTGTGTGTGTGTGTGTGTGTGTGTGTGTGTGTGTGTGTGTGTGTGTGCAGGTGCGCACACATCTGTGTGAACATGGAAGCCAGTGGACAGCATTGGGTACCATTCCTCAGCATTGCTCACCTTGTGTTTTGAGATGGGATATCTCATAGGCTCACCAAGCAGTCAGTGTGCCAGGGATCTCCTGCAGTCTCTACCTTCTCAGCACTGAGATTATAAACTGTGCCACCATGCTGGGCTTGTTTGTTTGTTTGATGTGAGTTCCGACGCTGGAGTCCAGGTCTTCATACTTACAAGACAAGTCCTTTGCTTGCTGAGCCCTCTTCTCGGCCCTGAATACTTACTGCTGGCAGACACATTTCGAATATCTCTGACTCCCTAGTAGTTCTCTGCCAGATATTATCTGATTCTACTCTCTGGAGTAAACTGCAGAACGCATTTGTGAGGCCCTTGTTAGGGCTGCATGCAGTAAAATGTCCCCATGACCTGTACTTTTCACCTACACATACTTTTTAATATTCTAGAGAGCCACAGAAAATGCAAGTTAATTTGAAATGTTTTGCAGGTAGATTGCATATACAAACATTTTCATATTTATGCATCTAGCATTACACAGTTCACAATGAAGTCTTTCAATACTCATGACTTCCATTGATTGGTAGGTATTTACTAATATCATTAACTACATTCCTCCAGTGTTTTAAGAAACATGGACAAAACATTTTGGGTCCCAGAATGGGCTTTAGAAGTGTAAATCAATCCCACAGATCATTTTAAATTACTAATCATAAGCAAACAGATAAGCAAAAATGACTATAAATTGGGTTAATTACTGTAGCTCAAGTTTTAGCTCATAATTTTGACTTTCAAAGGCTACACAAACCAATTTTGTACTCTTAGATTATAATGAGCAGTCTTTATTCTTTAATCAGTTTGCCCCGTATCTAGCTGTCTAACGTAACATTCCTTTGAAGTCTAGAAAGATCTAACATAATTGAAGAAATGTCGAACTACTTGACTCTTTTTTTTAATATAAAGGAATTAAACATTAATCAGGTTTGTGCATCTCAATTAAGCCAATTAAAATTATCACAGAACCAAGTGCATACTGAGAGAGGTAGCTTTAATGCTTGAATACATTACCAACTTTTACATAGAATTCCCATATCCATTTATGCTTGTTACTCAAAAAGTAAATACAGATCCAGAGTCCACATTAGACTGCCTGCCAGTCAACACTAAGCTCTGGCAAAAAAAAAAAAAAAAAAAAAAAACCCAGCTCACATCGTTCATGGTGTCTGCTTGATGGCTGTGTCCCTAGCACTGGAGCAGATCCCAAATCTTCCCACCAATGACAGGATTCTCTAAGTACTGGCCGGATGGTACCTTCATCCAACGAGACCACTAACTGTTCAGTGTGCTTTCCTAACAACGGGGGAAGGCAGTTTTGGTCTTGCAGGCTGTAGTATACATACAAAGTCCATATAATTACTAATAATTTGTAACAAGTGTTAATTGATAAACAGCTCCCTCTGGTAGCTTAATTAAAGCTGCAGGATAGCTAGGCGTTTTACAACTGGGATTGATCCCAATTAGTCAACAAAATCTGTGTAGTCTGTTCAAAGGAAAGGAAGGAAATTTAGCCTAGCGAGGCTTTGGGGATTTTGTCTTGTCTTCTGTTTCGTTTTTTCCTTCTAAAAGAGAAACACAATCGGAAGAGCTGCGTTGTGTAGTCAGGAGCTGTCCACCTCGTGTATGCGGGATGTTGCTTGGCGCTCCTCCACAGTTATTCAGCCATTTGTTTATTCTGTCAGGTTACTGAAAAATATTCAAGCATTTTCTTTTATTACACCCAGTGGTTCACACCGCTGAACACTAACCCAGAGGGACCCGAAAGCACAAGAAAATAACCATTTTGTTTTAAATAAATAAATAACAAACAAAAACAATGCCTGGTTTTTCTTTTCACAATCTGTTCGCAAACTAGCTTTTTGGGGCCATAATTAGAAGGAAGCCCAGAATGTGGGGGACAGGGACATCACTAGAGAGCTGGTGGCCTGGGGATCCTGGAAAGCCAGCGTGGTGGTTTCAGGACTCAACTTATTTCATCCTGCGGGTCTCTGCAGCACAGACCTAATCTGAGCATTGCTGGAATTGCCCCTACGGAGTAGATGACGGCGAAGTGTCATCTGTGCTCCGCGAGATCACAGACTGGCTGCAAACAGCTGCTGTAACATTAATTAATCTGTTTGCAAATAAATTGTGGATCTGTGCAAGCTCAAATTGCTGTTATAAGCAAGCCAGGATGCCGCGCTTGCAAGGTTAGCCTGTGCTTTGAGTCTTTCCCTGTGTTGTAAACTCACCAGGGCCCGGGTGCTTACGCAGAGACCCGTGGGTGTTCTGAGCATGCGGACTGAGATACTTTCTAGACTGCCCAGTGTGGAGGCAGACCTCACCGGTTTAGGAGCTTGTGAAGGCTGTATAATACCGTGTGGAAGCGTCCATAACTCATTTCAGTCAGATTTATTAATCAAAGAGAATGATATATTCTTCAGAGCAAATGGATGTGGATTTAGTAATTTTGTAATTTTTAAACACTTCATAAGTGTCAGAGTTGCTTAATTCCTTCTAACTAGAGTGTGAAAAATTCTAGCTGCCTGGACACTTAGAGAATCAATGTTGATTTCTAATGTTTACTCAGAGAGAGAGAGAGAGAGAGAGAGAGAGAGAGAGAGAGGAAGAAGAAGGAGGAGGACGAAGGGGAGGAAGAAGGAGGAGGAGGAAGAGGAGGAGGACGAAGGGGAGGAAGAAGGAGGAGGAGGAAGAGGAGGAGGAGGAGGAGGAGGAGGAGGAAGAGGAGGAGGAGGAAGAGGATAAGGTGGAGGTGAAAATCCGTGGTACAGCGAGACAAACCTGAGGTTTGTCTTAGTGACATTTGACATTCTGAGTCTCTGATTCTTTGCCCATTTTTCTTGACTATTCAATCCTGGGAAACACATGTGCCTTCTCTCCAGTTTTTTGGCATGTATTTATTGATTGCCTCATTGTGTTGATTAGTTTTCATCAAACTGACTCAAGCTAGTCATTTGGGAAGAGGATTTCCTCCATTGGCCTGTAGGCAAGTCTGTGAGTTATTGTCTTGATTGACTGTTGATGAGGGAGGGCCCAGCCCATTGTGGGCGGTGATACCCTGGGCAAGTGGTTCTGAGGTTTAAGAACAGTAGCTGAATGAGACCTTGGAGTGTAAACCAGAAAACAGTGCTGCTCCATGGTCTTTGCTTCAGTTCCTGCGCTGGCTTCCTTCAGTGATAACCTGTGATAGGATATGCAAGGCAACAAAGTCTTTTCTCCAGTGTTGCTCTTGGTCAGAATATTGAGTACCAGGAGCAGAAAGCAAACAAGGACAGTCATGTGAGCACTGTGAAGTGCAGGGACACACAGCACGTTGGGATGAAACTGTTGGCTCCCACGAGTTTGTGGTGTATGTCAGGCTTAGCAGTCCTTTTAATTTTCTTTTGTGTTTGTGTGAATGCATGTATCATGTTTGTGCATCATGCGTGGGCATGGATGTGTGCATGAGTGTGGACACTAGAGCTTAACCTTGGTTTTTTTTCTCAAGCACCGCTGTTCACTATTTTTTGTCTTTTTAAGAAGACTTGTCTCTTACTGGCTGTAGCTCACCAAAAAAGATAAGGCTGGCTGGCCGCCAGCGAGCCCCAGGGGGTTTCCATCCCTGCCTCCCATGCATTGGGGTCACAGGCATGTGCCACCATGCCTTACTTTTTAAAATGTGGATTCTGAGGATCAAAATCCAGTCCCTCATGCCTGAGCTGAAAGTACATTTTAGGCTGAGTTGTCTTGATAGCTGTACTGGCTGGTTTTGTGTGTCAACTTGACACAAGCTGGAGTTATCACAGAGAAAGGAGCTTCAGTTAGAAAACACCTCCATGAGATCCAGGTGTAAGGCATTTTCTCAATTAGTGATCAAGGGCAGAGGGTCCCTTGTGGGTGGTACCATCTGTGGGCTGGTAGTCTTGGGTTCTATAAGAAAGCAGGCTGAGCGAGCCAGGAGAGCAAGCCAGTAAGTAACATTCCTCCATGGCCTCTGCATCAGCTACTGCTTCCTGACCTGCTTGAGTTCCAGTCCTGACTTCCTTTCGTGATGAACAGTAGCATGGAAGTGTAAGCTGAATAAACCCTTTCCTCCCCAACTTGCATCTTGGTCATGATGTTTGTGCAGGAATAGAAACCCTGACTAAGACAATAGCCCAAACAAATACTCTCTTAAAGGATCAGGTGGCAAACAGCTTACCCTTTGGAGTCCAGACGGGCTCTGTGACAAATACCTGCTGTAGCATAAAAGGTGTCACAGACTATGGAAATAAATGGACATATCACATTCTGATAAAACTTTATTCAGGCTGGACTTAGCAAGTGGGTTACTGTTGGCTATAAAAGAGGCAGGTCACAATCTAAATTGCAACCGGATGTGACTGTGTCTTCAGTTGGCCAGATTAGCTGGGACATGAGAAAATCAGCTGGAGGGGACATCTTTAGTGACAATAAAAAATTCCAGTGACACCAGCTATGCAATAAATAAAAGGTGTAGCTAATATAGAAACAGCAAGCAGGGGAGAAAGACCCTGGGAACCAGCCTTCATGGTACCAGAAAGCGCTGTCCAAGATCCCAAAGGCGGGAGTCAACCAACCTATCATCTATGACGCCTATGAACCACATATAATCAACAGGTCATGATAACCCTAAAGGTGCAGCAGTGGCACACATATCTTGGTGGTAACCAACAGCCCTCTATTGGACTTAAGACCTCTCAACAAAAGAGAAACGATGGTTGGTACTGGAGACCTAGCCAACTACCCAGGGCTAGTTGAAGTCATGGCCATTGGAGAAGAATCTACAACCACTAATTTACTAAACTAGCATAAACTCTAACAACAATCTTTAAATATTTGTCTTTATATCCACAGATAATTGTAGTCTTTACCCCTCATCAAAGACTTTTTTTTTTTTTTTTTTTTTTTAGTAACAGACAGAGACCATGGCAGAAAGCCATAACCAATTAAAATGCAGCTGTGGAGCCCAGACTCAGTGGCTACATCTATACAATGCTTCAACACCTACGGCTCAGGGAACATTTCAGAAGAGGGGTCAGTAAGATTATAAGAGCTAGAGGATTATGGAGTTTGCTGTGAGATTGTGTGTCCTAGTAATGTCAGAAGCTACACCATAAAATCTCACCAACATGACTGCTGAAACACAAGCTGAGCAAGGATGACTCCAATGGACATGCTAAAGTGGTCAGAGAAAAAACCATGAGGTCCTAACAGTACACAAAGAACTGCAGGCAAGCAAGGAGTGCTGGGAGTGGGGAAGGTGGTTGTCCCTAGGGAAGACCATACCAGTCAACTGTCCGGTGCCATATGTCCTGAAAACATACATACAAGTAACGTTATGCAGACCGGGCAGGTTCTAGTGCGTGCATTAACAATGGGAAAAGAGGCCATGAATTTGAAGGAGATTGAGGAGTATATGGGAGGGTTTGGGGGGAAGAAAGGGAGGGGGAGTTATGATTATATTATAATCTCAAAAATGAAAAACAAAGGGACGAAGGGAGATGGTGGGAGGGACAAAGGTGGTGGGAAGACGTGGTGTGTGTGTGTGTGTGTGTGTGTGTGTGTGTGTGTGCTGAGTGTGTACGACTGTGTGTCAATGTGTATGAGTGAGTGTGTGTGTCAATGTGTGTGTGAATGTGTGTGAGTGTGTGAGAGTGTGAGTGAGCATGTGTGAGTGTGTGTATCAATGTGTGTGTGTGTGTGTGTGTGTGTGTGTGTGTGTGTGTGTGTGTATGTGTGTATGTGTGTTGTGATGGTTTGAATATGCTGGGTCCAGGGAGTGGCACTATTAGGAGATGTGGTCTTGTTGGAATAGGTGTGTCATTGTAGGTATGGGCTTTAAGACCCTTGTCCTAGGCCCCATGGAAGCCAGTTTTCTCCTGTTTGTCTTTGGAACAAGATGTAGAACTCTCACCTCCTCCAACACCGTATCTGCCTGGATGCTGCCATGCTCCTGCCTTGATGAGGATGGACTGAATCTCTGAACCTGTAAGCCAGCCCCAATTAAATGCTGTTCTTATAAGAGTTGTCTTGGTCATGGTGTCTGCTCACAGCGATGGAAGCCCTAACTAAGATGTGTGTGTTGTGTGATTATGAGCAAGATGCATGATATGCTTGTTTGAAGATGTCCTAGTGAAGCCCATCTTTTATACATACATTAAAAAAGATAAGAAATATAAAGTGACAGAGCATGGGGTTCGTCAGAGCTGTAAATGTGATCGTGTAGAAGCAAATGAAAGGAGGGAGGAGCAGAACAAAGGCGATGAGTTTACCTCTCTCCTCAGGGGAACATGGTGGTCCTTCATTACACCTGAGACCTCAGGGGAACATGGTGGTCCTTTGTTACACCTGAGAATGGTTTCCTTAACTTTACTTCAGGCATGAGCATCACGACGAAGGCAAACGAACATTTTCTGAAGGACAGAAAACCAGGAGCAATAACTGGGAATGTATCTTTCATTTTTTTAGTGAGAATAAATATTGCAAACATGTTAGTTTTCTCTAAATTAACCTGGATGTTCAAGTAATTTCCATGAAAACACATACTTTACTTTGCTCAGGGTTGAGCCACATTTTATTCACTGGGGAAGATGAACATGGAGCGTTCGATGAAGACAGAGGACAGATTCTCCATGGTAACACAAGCCATTTAAAACACAACACACAGTCAGAAATAGAATTCACATGGGAACCAATTATTGATGAAAAGATTTCTAGCCAATACAAGAAAAACTGAGTTGGAGGCAACTAAGTAGCAATTTGGAAACAATATTTAAAAATGTAATTTAAGAATTTATGCATACATATAGATATGGTTGTGTTTGGTTTGAGTGTGTGTGTGTGTGTGTGCTGTGTAGGTGCCTGTGGAAGCCACAAGCATCAGATTCTCTGGAGCTGGAGTTACAAATGGCTGTGAGCCAGCTGACATGAGTGCTGGGGACTCAGCTTGTGTCCTGTGCAAGAGGATTATACACTTGTAGCCAATGAGCCTCCTCTCTAGTCCCTTCAATTTTTAATTAACTTTTTTATTATTATGTGTGCTTATGATTGTTCATGGGTGTGAGCATGCCATGGTATATGTGTGGAGAACAGAGAACAACCTTGATTTTCTCCTTATGTCTTTTTATAGGTTTCTTGGGGGATGGAACTCAGATCTGTGTTGAAAAGTACTTTATGAGCTAAACTTACTGGCCCTGGAAACAATGATTTTTAATCAAATTTATATTTTTTACCCCATATTACACTGGAGCAAAGAGGTTGAAGACTTAAAATAAAACCACACCATAAAAATATTCTAGAAAAATATAATTTTAATTAAATAAGATAAAACATAGAAATCACAAAATGTTATTAAACTTTATAACATAGATAGTTAATCCTTTCACATGGTGAGAAAAAAAGCCACAGCAATAAGAATACAGAAATAGAAGGCCATTTTTTCAGAAAGGGTGTTTTCAAAAAGCTAAGGAAAAGAAGGTGATATGAAGAAACACCCACAGGTGAAACCCTTCATAGGTCAGTCAGAAGGTACAAAATGTGCATCGCCACAGTGAGACGCCATTTTAATTTGTTATTTGACCCAAGTCTTAAAAAGTTCAACCTTGCCGGGCAGTGGTGGCGCAAGCTTTTAATCTCAGTACTCGGGAGGCAGAGGCAGGTGGATTTCTGAGTTGGAGGCCAGCCTGGTCTACAGAGTGAGTTTCAGGACAGCCAGGGCTACACAGAGAAACCCTGTCTCGAAAAACAAAACAAAAAAAAACCCCCAAACAAACAAACAAACAAAAGCTCAGCCTTTTCTAGGGCGGGGCATTATTAAATGCATCCGCATCATTTACAGAAGTATACGTTCATAAAATGTTCAGAAATCATTTTGACGTGATTTCTTAGGTACTGAAAAGTACCTATTACTTGAGTAATTCCAGTTATAACAGAATGAATCTCTCTCTCTCTCTCTCTCTCTCTCTCTCTCTCTCTCTCTCTGTCTGTCTCTCACGCACACACACACGCATACACACACAGATACACATGTATGTAGGCTGTTCACATTGTTTGCACAACTTGCGTACATGTTGTGGAGTGGTAATATTCTATGTGATGGAGAAAACTTAGAAAAATACTGAAGTGCTTACACGTGGGAATAGGTTAAATTACAGTATGTTTAAATTAGCATTGATTAAAACATTTGAGACAAATATAAAGGCATTGATTTGTTTGTATATGCAAGATATATTATGTAAGAGAAACACATTTCGGGAAATTATGCCAAGTAGGACTTTTTATTGCTTGGCAATAAAAAGATGGTCACATAATGTGGGGTGTGTGTGTGTGTGTGTGTGTGTGTGTGTGTTGGGACATAAGGTTTACAAAGAGAGTCAGAAGCAGCTAAAAATTGGTTACTTTGGAGAATAAGATTGAATGGATGGTGGGAAGAAAGTCATTAAAAGAGAAGGAAAGAAAGAAAGAAAAAAGGAAATGTCTACTCATGCCTAGTGCTTAAACTTATCATAAGCCACATTCCTTCTTAAGTTCAAAACCAACAGGAAAGCATCAATGGTTAGTAAAGGGTCATGTCTACAGCAGAGGCTGTTGGCCACCACCCTTCTCCCTGTCTTCACTTCAGTGCATGGTGCCTGGCTTCCAACTTCCAGCAGTGATTCCTGTCTGAGAATCTCCTCAGCCTCATGAAGCCCCTGCTCATCCATACACTAGGCCAGAAGTACCTAGGAATTACTTCCCCAAGAGCCAACTTCCATCAATGACAATAAGAGTTGTAGAAACTCTTTGAATCCCTTATTCTATGAGGAGTCTATTCCTTGTCTACGTGACCGGGTTTAGAAGACAGAAGATACAGAGGCCCTGTGTCTGTGCCTGTGTAGGTGTTTGCCGAGGAGGGAAGGCCCACTGTGAATGTGGGCACTATCCCATGGGGTGGGTCTTGGGCTGAATAGAAAGAGGAAAAGCAGAAAGCTAGCTTGATGCCTATATTCCCCTTCCCTTTGCTTTCTCATCTCCCAAGACGTAAGGAGATTCTGGGGTTACAGTAGAGAGCTTTTCCTGCAGCCATGCCTCCCCCAGCAGCTGAGCAGTGAACCCCAAGAGTGAGTCAAACCCAACCTCCTTAAATTGTTTGTTTTCAAGTATTTGGTCACAGTGCTGAGGAAAGCCCCTAAAAACCCTGCTTAAGGGTGTTCTATACTGAATCAGGGGTCCCAAGAGGAACCAAGTTCCTGCTACCCACAGTGATAACCTGCTTGACACTGCACTCTTTACTGGCTGTCACCCCCTTCCCCCAACTTACTCTCTTACTAATCTTTTCTTCTTCCAGGTTAACAGCTAGCATCACGTTCTTATTTTATGGATAGCTTTGGGGGGACTCAGACAAGACTATGTTGCAAGAGTTGGTGAGCTCAGTGGAGCAGATCATGTAGATGTCACCAGATGTGAGCGTCTTTGCACCAACAGGGAGTGTTGGTAACTGTTTTCTCAGGAACCAAGAGTTACTTGGCCTGCCACAGGTATGGGCTTTCCCATCCTGAGATTTCAGAGGCACAGAGGAGAAAAATACCTGACCTGAAACATTCAGTCAACTCACCAATGATTCCCCAAGAAAGCATATTTATTTCAGGCAGGATGGTGGGAAGTGTGGTGTGTGTCTGGGAGATCCAGCTACAGAATCCAGGGACCTTTCCAACAGCCCATGGCTCAGGTGTTTGTCCCAGGCCCTCATCACAATTCGGTTTTCCCCACACTTGTGTTCCTCTAGGATTTGTTGAGTTGTCATCTTGTAATTGGACTGAAGGGCCGAGTTCAGTTACAGAAGCTGACTTTCCCCCCAGTTCCTGTGTTTTGAACGGTTGATCATTTTACAGCTGGGTTGGTGCAAGGTTTTGATGGTATTGGTGTCATGAAACATTTTATAGGCAAGGATAATTGAGTTTTTATTTTTACTAGAAAGAAAGCCATCATCTTGGCTTTGGGGACCAAAATAAGGGAGAACTCAATTAAGGACCGGGATTCAGAAAGGCCCTGTAATTATGGAAACTGCATGGAGACAAATGCAGAAAAACAAGCCCAGAAAAAGCACACCCAAATTCTCACTCTTTTGTTAGATTATTTTCAGAACAGTGAGACAGCCAAGGGCATTATAAATCCATTCATTTACTTCAAAATTTGCAAAACAAATCCCTTCTTACACATAGTATTTGTACAACATGAAATTATTATTCAATAAGTTGACATTTTAAACCTATTACCGCCTAAACCCATCTATTACTGAGCTATTCAGAGCACTAAGTTAACATTTACCAGAACGTTCATCCTCACATCGTGGGGAGATCAAGCTGAAATCCTTCATTTCATATTCAGATCTTGGCAGGTCAGGATTGAAATCGGCTACCTTTCTGATACTTTAGCGAAAAGCCACTGTGAAATCCACAAAAGAAGTATTATCAAGTTACTGGAGTTATTCAGCTACATGTTGACTTTGATATGTCAAATCTCTGATCTTTACTAGGAAATTGATGGTCGTGCCCGAGGGTCAGTCATATGTATGGCCAGGATAGGCCAAGGTTTGCATTAAATTATATCCAGTCTTGTGGTCTCATTCCCTGGCAGCTAAAGTCAAACAAAGCAGATGTGTCCCTTGCTAGGTGGGCCTCTTCATTGTTTTTGTCTTGGCAGATGGATTTAATTCTGTAATGGGGGACTGCTAGGCACAATCTGCCTTATTGATTTCCTGAAGAGAGTTTTTTCTTAGTGTACCCAGAAGGGCAAGAAAGAAAGGCAATTGGTACAATCTTGCTTTTCCTCAGCCTTGGATGGCTGTGTTTGCAGCAGGTTGGTTCTGACACTAGAAATCTTATGAAGAGGTTTAGCCATATCAACCATCAATTTGATTTCAGTGGCTGAGCTTTTTTTTTTTTTTTTTTTTTTTTTTTTTTTTTTTTTTGAGTGTTTTGGGCAGCTAGAGGAAAGAGACTAGCCGTTCCCTTGTGTCCCAGTCACAGGGCAAGTTATTTGGTCGTTGAGTTTTCTGGATTTGAGTTGCATTAAATGGACTCTTGTGTTAAAGAGTGATGGCTAACAGGCTCTAGGACCAGGAGTGGGAAGGCTGGGAAAAATGGCAGATCTGTGGTTTCTCACAGAGACTTCAGGGTCAGCAGCTGGTGCTAGCAGGACTCTTAGCCCATGGAAAAAATGGACCACCCTTCACCCCCCCCAATGATACTAATGGTAGGGACCATGAGACCCAGAGCAGCTGAGTGGGTACAGTCTCAGAGAAATGGACACCATGTTCAGTTCAGTCCAATGATACTGGAAAGAAAATGAAAAGCGAAACACATAAAAATTCTGGTGAATTTCAATTTTTTTATACTCCATGCTTGTCACCCATGAGCCACCCCTCTCTCACAGGTTTGCTGGGAGGACCATAGGAGAGCCCCTGGCTTAGGGTATATGTGATTACATGCTGATGGCTGGTGCTTGTTCCATCTCCTGGGGCTAGGCTTGCTGCCATGGGTCCTGGGCACAGCAGGGCCATGGCCTTATGGAATGTTGGGTTGGAGGCCTCTTTGCCTCTCTGGTCTTCATGCTGTTCAGAACTGAGGACTGTGGGGAAATGGGTCCTGGACTGCCCACATGAGTGGCCGAGCCCATTTCAGGTTTCTTCGAAGAAATCGGAGAGGATGGGGTCTCATCTCTAAGGAAAGAATGATTGTGGGGGGAGGGATCAATAGCTCATGGTGAGACCAGGGCAAGTTGGGAGGTCACAGTGTCTATTATTCATGTCACCAGGAAGTAGGAAATTTCCCCTGTATTTGTTTTTCTGGAGAGAGGGTCCCATGCATCCCAGACTGTCTTCTGTGTATTTGAGGGTAACAATGGACTTCTGATCCTCCTGCCTCCATTTTTGAAGTATTATGCTATGCAGTGTTGATAATGTAACCAAGGGTGTGTGGCAGGCAATCTCCCAACAGAGCTACAAACTCACCGTAAGACTCAATGTGCTTTTTTTCTTTTTTAATTTATTTTTATTTCATGTGCATTGGTGTTTTGCCTACATGTGTGTCTGTTTAAAGATGTTGAATCCCCTGGAACTGGAGTTACAGACAGTTGTGAGCTGCCATGTGGATGCTGGGAATTGACCCCAGATCCTTTGGAAGAGCAGCCAGTGCTCTTAACCACTAAGCCATCTCTCCAGTCCAAGACTCACTTTTAAACGGTGTTGGTGACTATGTATGTCTAAACTCCTCTCTGTCATGTGGAAATGCCTTGGAGAGAGATACCAATAGCAGCAAGAATGTTAACAAGAGGTTTTTTTTCCTGTAAAGTTTGAATGTTTGTCAAAGATTGTATTGATTACCATATGGAGTTTAGTCTGGAGAAAGAGAAAAGTAAGTGAGGAAAGATTCCCAGAATCCTCTGGTAAGTGGCCAAGCAGTCTTCAGGTCCAGGAGTATCAGGTCTGCCTCCATGTCTCACCACAGTGCGGTGGGATGAGAAAGCCACATCCCTGCTTTCTTTTCTTTGTTGTGTGTTTCTTGTGTTCTTGTTTAAGGTTTGATGTCAGGTGTCTCTCTATATTTGTTGAGATGGGATCTCTCGCTTGTTCCGGAACTCACCAACTGGTTAGACCGGATGTCTTCCAACCCCAGGATCCCTTCTGTTTCCTCCTTCCTGGTGTTAGGATCCCAGGTGTTTGCCAGCAGGCCCAAGTTTTTCACTAGGTGCTGGGAATGGAAGTCAGGTTATTGAGCTCAAAGCTTTTACCTGCTAAGCTATCTCCCTAGCACCTCCTACTCCCTTTAGATGGAATCACAGAAAATGTGTGGAATTCCACCCTGTCATTTCCTGGGGCCATTCATTCATTCAACAAACATTTGGCTTCAGCTGCTAGTCAACTTGTGGCTCGAGAGGCAACGCCAAAGTCTGGGTTTTTGTTTAGCTAACACAATGTGCAGAGTTAGAGACATGGTCCACACGTTATGCTGTGAACAGGGTCGAAAACTGTTGTCTTGCCAAAGCAGAGACACTGAAGGAATTGGTTTGGGTTCTTTAGGGGCACTTACTCTTTCGTTGATGATTATATACTCTTCAAGACAAATATTCATCTTACACCTTCAGGGGAAGATGATGTTGTGAGAATCTTGAAGACTGTACTTTAAAGATTGTCCTCTCCCAGTTTTGTGGCTGTGAATCTGAAATAGCATTCATCTGAGTGCAAGTAAATACTCATTACGGAATTTCAAAAAAAAAAAAAAAAAGTCACGGGAGGTTCTTTCAAGTGCAGGGTCAACTGAAGCCCCTCAGATTTACTCCTGCCGCTGCCCCTGCCTTCCCTGCCATGCCTGCGTGGGTTTTAATGAAAGAGGAACACTAAATGTTTTCGCTGCATTTGAAGGCATCGAACTCTCATCCGGAGAGTTCTGCCTCACAGCCAGACCTGGCCTCCGTCTCACCCTGCCTCTTTCATCTCCCTTTGTTGGGAAGCTACACCGAGGCTGAGATTTCCCCACCGCTCCCTGTCTGACTGCAGCTCTGAAAGATGATTGCCTTCTGGTGAAGCCCTTTCCCCTTCTCCTGTACCCAAGCTCCATGTTCAATGAACATCAAAAAGCCTTATCATACCCCGATGGTTTAAATCTTTAAACAGAGCGTAACAGCCGGAGAACATCCAGGCCGCTCACATCCCGGAGTCTTGTCACTGTGCGCTCCTGCAACAATTACCAGGAGAGGGAGGCTACGGAGTGAATGAATAGCGCACGTTGTCTCCCTGGACTGCATGCTGATGCTCTGATCAGGACTTCAGCGAAATTCTGTTTGAAATGAGAATAGACTAATTTTCATCTGTCTCTTCTCCGAGGAATCCCATGTGGTCCAACACGCCAAGGGTCATCATTAGAAAACCACCTTCAAAAGAGTAGGGCCTTCTTGTGGCAAAGCTCTCTCCCTTTGTTAAATTTATAAACATTTATGTAAAAATGTATACTTAATTGTTCGGGCTCTTCCTGGCCTGGAAGAGCTATGCCCAGGAATGTTCTTAGGGGAAATAAAACTCATAAAAATACCCCGAGTCAGAATGAAAATGGCCTCGTTTTGAGTGAAAATCAGAAGAATTCTGTGATCAAAGGCAGTTCTTGCTCCCAGCTGTTCAAAGGGACTTATACCAAAAAAAAAAAAAAAAAAAATCAGATGTGACCAAGAATAGAAAGGAACTCATTAAGGGCTTAACAAGATGGCAGCAGGTGAAGCCATCAGTTGCCTAAACGCTGTATATTCTCCCTTTCTTAGTGTTGCTCCATTTGTTTTCCTGGATTCAATTGATATTTTCTAATAAGCCACTATACAATGCAGTCAAGTTCATCACACCGGAAATACCCTTCAGTCTGGCATCACTGGGCATCTATGTAATTAAGACGTCACCCCCCTCCCCGCGCCCCGCCCCCCTGGCCCTCATTCCATGGAGAGGTCTGAGAATGCAGCCAGGGAAACAAGTGATTCCCTTTTACTGCCTTTGCTTTTCCCATTTCCTCCGGAGGGAGAACCCGTAAGCATGAACAAGCAGGCCGGGGAAGTCGTGGTTCAAGGAAGTTTAGCTCTAAGCCTCGGGACCCCAAAGGAAAGGCAAGTTTGGAGTGTCCTTAGAGACTCAAAAAGAAGGGTCCTCCGGGACTGGTGACTGTGTACATTTTCATGACTTTGGTTTTGCTCCTCTAGTGTTTATAAATACCAAAATAAAGCAAAAGCCCGCCACCCCCATCTCCTAAACAGCTTAAACCCTCTTTCGCTTTCCCCAGGCAAAGCTTAATTCTCTTGTATATTTCCAGTGCTCACCTTCCTGATTCTGGCCCTTCCAACGCCAGTAGCCGGGTTTCTTTCTTTCTTTTTTTTATTCTTTAAGTGCTGGAGGAGTCATGAAAAATTCAGACACTGGGTTTCCCTGAGACCAATCCGGTGGCTTTTCTTTGTGCTAACTGCCGCTGTCTATGCATCATTCAAACGGTGCGCACCAAGTCATCGGCCCTGGACTGCTTGCTACTTGTGTTAAACATGAATGTTTGTAGCTTAGCAAGGGACTTAATTTCAAAAAAAAATTAATATTTGACAAGCCCAAAGAAAGTCGTAACAGGTCCAGAAGTATCCATTTGAAAGACTTTTTTTTTTTTTAATCTGTAAGAAGTCAAAACTTTTTGTCTTAACTGGCATGATTCTGAGTCATAAAAGGTTCGTTTTGAAAACCATCGATTATCCAGGTCTTCCAGGAGCATTGATTATGACCACACCCGGGCATATGCACAGGGAAGCCATTGTTTTTCATGTAGATGGCAGGAGGAATATCCACTCCATGCAGGTGCCACTAATCAATCTTATCTGACCAGGAAGTCAAGCGGGATGATGTAAGGTTGACTCCAGTCACACAACCGTACACACAGCAGCAAAATTGCCTTTCCTCCCATTTCTTAATTAGAATTAGAATCATCTTAGAACGAATAGAATCTCTTATTAGGAACAAAAAGAACGGCTGGCTCTCCAGTTCAAGTGGCATGTCTGCATAACTTACAGCCTTAAGAGATTATGGTCCCTGCTACTCTTGGCTGACTGCCTCTAACTCTCTTGTATTAATGAGTTGTTCTAAATTTAGTCTGCTGTGACAAACTAATATTAATACAGTATTTTATGGCCCAGAGCATTGTTAATACATAGGAATGAAAGCCAGAGTCAAAGGAAGGGGGGGAGGAGTGAGATTACTTTGTGTGATTGTCAAGATATAGATAATCCACGTATGTAGATATTAAGACTTAAATATAATACACTGCTTATGGATTTATATTATGTGAAACATTTTCTATTATTTTAAATCCTCGTGGCATTAGTTTCCTATTTTCAGGGGTTTATAACTTGGCCACACAAATTCACTCTGGGCTGAAACTTGGAATGCAAGGTCTTAACCTGGAGACATTGTATTTATTTATTTATTTATTTATCTAACTAAATTAAAAGTGAGTTTGGACATTTTTAACCTCACCATGTAGCAAAGGAGGAATGACAAGTTTGGAATAAAAATTGATACCCAGAGCTCAAACCTGTATCGAAACAGGGAAAACACTCAACAGAAGAAAATTGTAAATGACAGCCGGGCATTGGTGGCACACGCCTTTAATCCCAGCACTTGGGAGGCAGAGGCAGGCGAATTTCTGAGTTTGAGGCTAGCCTGGTCTACAGAGTGAGTTCCAGGACAGCAGAGCTACACAGAGAAACCCTGTCTTGAAAAAAAAAAAAAAAAAAAAACCCAAAAAAGAAAAAGTTGGAAAATTGTAAATGACAACAGGGCAGGACAGGGTTTCTAGAAAAGGGAAATCAAAGTTACAAATAGAGCTAATAAACATGACAAAGAGGTTTTTGGTTTTTTTTCTTTAAGAACCTTTAAAAATGTGCACTGTATTTAGTAGGTGATGTAGAGGTACTGGCCATTCATAGATAGACATTGCAGAAGGGTGTGTGTGTGTGTGTGTGTGTGTGTGTGTGTGTGTGTGTGTGTGTGTATGCACGCTCACAAATGCATGATGTACGGCTAGTACTACTCACGTTTATCCTCTGTAACCGAGGAATGGAAACATTCAGTGTGGGATTGACCCTGTTTCCTGGTGAGATACAATGCTTTCTTTTTAATGAATCCACAACTTGAGACGAAAAGTGACTGTCACAGTTATTATCATACGTGGCTCTAGGCTGCCAGCAGAGCCAGTCAGGAGCACGTAAGCGCAGAGGCAGTGGGGTGGGAGCTTATGGCAAAGACAGATTGTAAAAAACGCATTTCTAAAGTCCTGTGGGGTGTGGAAGCAGCAGAAATGGAATAATGTTTTCGTACTGACTGGAAGCCGGAAAGCTTGCTGCAAAGCCAGGTCTGGGGGCTCCTTCTGAGGTGGGTGCGGTGTCCACTTGGCAGGTGTTTTTAAAGAGTCTTTTCATATCTTTATAAGGAATGCCCAGGTGGGGAATTGTCCCATTCCCAAGATATTATATTTTCTTGTTTCCGGAAACACATCCACTGACTACCCGGGAGGGTCCCCTTCTCTTCTTTTTCTCCTTCGGTGTCTTCAGCTCTACACCAATGGCAGCTTTGCTGTCTCCTGAAGTTCACTGCGTCAGGCCAATGCAGATTCATCTACGAGATAACATTCCTGCTTTTTGGCACATCTCATCAAGTACCCGGAATTTTAGAAAGATTTTTTTTTTTTCTGTAAGAGAAACGTATATGGACTTAACGTCACAGCAGAGATCTAAATCAAACCCTGTTGCTCCGATCCAGCTAGGCAGCTGGAGCAGCTAAGAGGCTTGTGCCGAATGACCGGTAGACCTGCGGTAGAGAGCAGACCCAGGAGGCCATGCTCAGGATGTGTGGGTGTACAGTGGACACCCCAGTTTGTGTGGTAACACATCCGCAGAGACAGAAAACTTCAGTGGCAACAAGAGCAAAACGAAGATTCATCCGTGTATTTCAGACTCTAAAACCACGATTAGATCTAGCACTAAAGCCAGAAGTACCCACTTTGAGGTTTTTGGTTTAAGTTGTTTTTTATAAAATTCTTTCCACAGAGAATTCTCTTTGCTAATGGGCTAAGATAAAGTACAAAGCAATAAGCAGATACAAGTGAGTGGTGTCTGCTGAGGTGAGCAGTCCCCTGGAGGACCCATAAGTGACTCAACCCAAGGCTTCTGCTTGTACGTGCTGGATTCAAAGTATTGCAAATGTGCGGCTCACACCGTTCAGATTCGCCTGTTGGTTTTATGTGACTGAGGCTGGTATAGTTTTGAGCTAAAAGACAGATTTTTGCTTTAAAAATACCTCTGGTATTTTTTTGTGATATCCTGTGGTTTTCACACAAGTTGAAGATCAAGTCAAGAAAGAAACCTTGGACTTTTCATTGTTTCGAGTTTGAATTGGGACTTCCTGTAGCAGAGATTTGATAGAGTCCTAAATTGGGCTTGATTTTAAGATGATCTGGTATGGTTTTGGTATGGTGTCTTCAGGAAAGGTGAAATTGTTTGAGAAGATAAAATGAGAAATTCTGACCCCGTGAGAGAATTGTGACAGGTGATTCCTCTGTTCATGTTTTGTTTGGGTGGGGTAGGGTGTCTCCTTTACAGTCTGAATCACCTGTTGGAACTTAGGACACCTACCACAGGTCTCTCACCATTTAGTTAAATTTTAACCTACTTCTTAAAATCCACACCGTTCAAAATTCAAAACAACACGAAAGAGAGAGTTGTCCTTTCGCTCCTGCTCCTGATGCTGTGTTCTCCTTCCCCAGGTCTACGGGAAGCAGAATTTTCTCCAATATAGTGTGTGAGAAAAGAATCTATTTTCCATAAAGGAAAGGCTACTTTTATTATTTTTTCCCTTTCCCATGGTTGTTAGTGATATTCTCTCATGTTTTTGTGTTTTATTTAGTTAATTACATTTATTATTATGGTGGGGGCATGCCTAGGACACGGTGCACTTGTGGCCGGCATCGGTGGGAGTCAGGTCTCCCTTCCATCTAGTCTCTTGTGCTGCAGGCATATCCAGGCTAACTGGCCAGGTAGTCTGAGCCACTCTCCTGCCTCTACCTCCCATCTTGCCTGAAGAGTGCTGGAGTAACAGGTCCACTCTGCTTATTTATGTCAGTTCCTGGGATAGAACCGAGGTCCTTATACTGTCTTGGCTAATGCCACTGAGCTGTGTCTCTGGCCCTCACTCTTCATTTATATTAATAGAACTTAAAGGTTTCCACATTGAATCATTACTCTTCCCTGTCCCCCCCCCCAGTGGCATTATTTATGTTTTGAGTGCGCAATAATTAATTTACCCATCAACTGGTGGTAATTTAGAGTTTCTAATATTTTGCTATTTAAAACTCTGTATCGGGCTGGAGAGATGGCTCAGAGGTTAAGAGCACTGACTGCTCTTCCAGAGGTCCTGAGTTCGATTCCCAGCAACCACATGGTGGCTCACAACCATCTGTAATGGGATCTGATGCACTCTAATTAAAAATAACAAACCCCAAAAACCAAACAACAACAACAACAACAACAACAAAAACCCTCTGTATCAAGGATAAACAGCAAGATGCTTGGTCTGGTGGCACAAGTAAACAATCCCACTATTCTGGAGGCTAATGTCACATGACTACAGGTCCAGTGCCAGCCTGAGCAACAGTAAGACCTAAAACGAACCAATAGCATGAACTAACTGCCTGTACCTGTGGCGCGTCACACACATGGCAGAGAGTCTGAAGGGTAAAGTTCTAGGGATGTAGCGGCCGGTCATCGGAAGGGAACTTTTGGACATTTGATGGTTGTGTTCTGTTAGCTTCCACAGGGTCATACCGACCACGTTCCCTCCAGCACTGGAAGCCTGAGCCCCCAACAACCCACTCATCACTAATTGGCCCTTTCAAGCTGCAAGACCTCAGGCATCCAATGGGTTAAACGGAAAAGCACTTTAGAGTGGTTTTAAATCACATTTCTACCATAGCCCAGCGGAGCATTTGGAAATATGCTCAACAACTGTTTGGCTTTCATTTTCTGCAAAGTTTATTTATATCTTCAATTACTTGTACTGAATAAGTTAAACTCTGTACCTTCTGGGTTGGGATCACAGGCTTGTGAGTCTGGTACTTGAAATGGGGGAGGGTTCTGGTCCAATTTCTTAAGTGTTTGAACAGGAGTTGCTATGAAAATGTGTTGGCTGATAGCACCATGAAGAAAACGGTGATATTTGGCTCACCTCTCTCTTTAAAACATTGTAACAGTTCTGACAGTTAACACAGAGACCAGGAAAGAAACTCTGAAGTTGAGCTAAAGTTCAGGCGGCCTGAGTCAGCCTGTGACTGGAGAATATTCACTCAGAGTGCGCGGCTCTCACACTGCAGGTCCAGTGCTGGGGTGACCTGCCTGTCCCCTATTAGGTGACAGCAGGCAGTGTCCGGTGCTGGCTGCCTGGTTGTGCTCAAGCTCCAGTTTGTTCTAACCACGTGCTTCACTCTCTCTAGCTGTTCTTTGTTTGTCTGTTTTTAGATTTATTTATATTATATATAGCTGTCTTCAGACACACCAGAAGAGGGCATCGGATCCCCATTACAGATGGTTGTGAGCCACCATGTGGTTGCTGGGAATTAAACTCATGACCTCTGGAAGAGCTGTCAGTGCTTTTAACTGCTGAGCCATCTCTCCAGCCCCCTCCCCCAGCAGATTTTATTTTGTTAGTTGCAAATGAGTTGAGATGAAGTCTAAGAGATGTGATTTAAAAGAGAAACCCCCAAAGAGTAAGGGGCACCCCATTCACAACTCCCAGAACTAGTGATTAACACTTTGCTGTCTTTGCATGTAGTCTATGATAATTTCAGAATCAGCTGAGATCCCCATTAGCCTCCTATTTTGTTTCTTTCCTCTCTTGAGAAATAATTACAATTTTAGTCTCTCTCACACACAGATATTTATATATTTCTTTCTCTAGGAAACCTTTAAATGACATATAATATTCTTTTGGTCACTTTAGAAATATTAAGTAGCTCAATGGCATATCATTTTGTATCTTTTTAAAATGTTTTTATTTTATGTGTGTTGGTGTGTTTGTCTGTATATGTCTGTGTACCATTTGCATGCCTGGTGCCTGCAGAGGCCAGGGAGAGTGTCAGACTTTGGAATTGGAATTCTGATGGCTGTGAGCCACCATCTGGGTGCTGAGAACGGAACCCAGGTCCTCTGGGCTCTTAACCGGGTATCTCCACAGGTCATTCATTTAGTCTCCATGTGCATATAAGTAAACACGCACCTTCACAGGTCATGGATTTAATTGACATGTACATATATGTATACACGTATATCCATAGGTCATTCATTTAATTGACACGTGCGCATATGTAGACACCTATATATACAGGTCATCCATGTAATTGTCATTTGTATGTATGTATACATGTATATCCACAGGTCATTCATTTAATCACCATGTGCATATATGTATATACTTATATACATAGGTTAGTCATTTAATTGCCAGGTGTATATATCTACAGGTTATTCATTTAAAAAATTTTTTGAGACAGGGTCTTAGCCCAGGCTGGTCTAGAACTCTTGTGTAACTGAAAGTGGCCTTACATTTCTGATTCTCTTGCCTCCACCCCTTGAGGGCTGGGTTAGACAGGTGGCCTCATTCCAGCCCCTCACCCATGGCTGCCGTGCTGGGGATGGAACCTAGGCAGCCTGACCTGCACAGCAGATGAGCGCCTTCCCGACTCAGCTCCACCCGAGACGCTGCTTCACTCTTTCTGTGTTTTGTGTTTTCATATCTTAGTGAACGTTCCCCCTCCGGGTGGGTGTTTCAGATGCTACTCATGAGTCATGGTTTCCAGTGTGCATTCAAAAAGATGAGCTTATGGGACCCATGATTAAGCTCAATGACAGTGCAAATCCAAACACCAAGGTGACAGGAGGTAGTGGACTTCTCTTACATCCCACACAGAACTCAGGTCTCCTACGGTTTCCCAGTCCCTCAGGTAGGAATCTCGTCCCAGTGACAGTTCCTGCCCATTGAGCTTTGCAGCAACATTTAAAGGTGAAACTGAGCTTACACATAGTTTGAGTTGGAAATACCATACCCTTAGTCTCTATATTGGCGCTCTGTTTTAAGATTAATTTTTTCCATTCAAGTTAATTTTAAGATAATTATCAAGAAGACCTGTCCGTCACCCCCCCCCACCACCACTCACACAGTGTGATCCCAGTGGTTAAATCTAGATCCTTGTGGGTCCCAGGCAGGTGCCACTCAGCCACATCCCAAGTCTCCCAGCTACATCAACAGACAGCAAGCATATCCTCTGACTTTTCCTCACGCACGTGTGTTTAGAGAAAACATTCAGGAAAATGAATAGGTTTCTCAGGGTGAGTTTTCCAAACTTATCTATAGTTTTTTTTTTTTTTTATACGAGTGTGTCTTTGATGTAGTACTGACATTTTTATTTATAGCTAAGAGATAACTATACTTTTCTTTGAAAACTTCGAAATCTATTTAGTTTTTAATGATTGAAAACTAGAAAGGATAAGATGGAGTCTTTCTCAGGCAAATTTTCTCTCTGCATACCATGTTGCTGACTAGAGCGTGAGAAGTCCAGGTTCACCACAGTCCACAGTGAGCACAGCACTCTCAAGTGGAGGGAGATTTTATGTGTTATGCTATTCACGGACTTGTGGAGTTCCCAGGATTAATGGGCCTGACTCTAGAGATATAGGATGGTGGCTATACCAACTCACAGGAGGGAAACAGATCACAAATAACATAATTTAGCTTTCTTACATTTCTCAAGAAAGAGGGACATAGTGATTTATAGCTGCATTTAAAATTAAGACAGGGGACAAATGTTTCTGTTAAGTGAATATACCAAAATAGTAAATTTTCACTGTGTGTAGCCAGCACTTATGCAGTGTGATGTAGCTATGGCTATATACAAACAGAAAACTGTGAGCAACAGAGTGCTCGAGACTGACACTGGAACGGCTTTGGCAGCATCCTTTCTTCAGAAGGAAAGTGGTCTGTCTGACCAGCACTACCTGTGGAGGACTTTGGATGGCCACTGAGCCTCATGGAAGCTCAGCCCTGACTGTATCCCAGGAGCCAAGCATTCTTGCCTTCCCAGAGTTGGAACGGTGTGTGTGTGTGTGTTCCCATCTTAACATTTATTACATTTCATCATTGTCTAATTGCATGCCTGCCTTCCTCAATTGGAAGTTCCTCATGAGGGATACATGCGTGTTGATAGAGGTCCATATTTTACCATTGCATCCTATGAGAGATGCAGAGTACAAAGTTAGTGTGAGATGGGAGGAGAGTTTGTCAAAAGATGGATGGACACATGGACGGATGGACAGATGGATGGATGGATGGGTAAGAGGATGGATGGGTGGGTGGGTGGATGGATATTGTGGTTAGGAAGATTGTACCTGGAGGAGATATTTCCCCTGTCAGGATTTACAAAGTTGAGCATGCAATTTAAAACATGCTAAGTACCTGTTACTGCTAATTCACTAAGATTCTGTGAAGCACTTCAGAAGCAGAGATCTTCCTTTTCCCCCTGCTGAGTTGACAGCAGCTGGTTGGGTTTCTCTAGTTGAGGGAATAGTGACACTCCAGTATTAAGGAAATTATCAGTCTTCACGTTTTTACAGCCAAATAAACGTCTAGGAGTAAAACATTTCTTGCAACACCACCACTTTTTTGTGATTTTTAAAGAATTGAGGTTGAACCAAAAAGAGGATTGTGAAGAGGAGGAGGGAGAGGATGATGAAGAGGGGGAGGGAAGGAGTGTGGAGGAGGAGTACCACCATCCATCAAGGACATTCCCCCCTCTTCATTCATGATTCTTCTTGGTTCTGGGTCATTCAGAAGATTTAACTATCACAAATACATCGCAGACATGACTGTGGATTCTCTTAGGCCTTGTGAACTTATTTTATGAAGAAACTTAGACTTACTATAGAAACATACACCACTACGCCCATTTTCAAGCACACAAGAACACTTCCACCACTGATGGTCATGCGTGACATCAGCCTAGGAAGGATCAGATTCTATATTTATATATTAAAAAAAAACCTTACAAAATGTTTGAAAAAAGAAAAGCTTTTCTTTGTTAGGCAAGGTGTCTGAGATGGTATCAAAATAATGTCTAATAAAAATTGACAGCAAGGAGACTTTTAAATTTTTGGTGTGTGTGTGGTGTTTTGTGTGGGGTGTGTCTGTGTCGGTGTGTGTATGATGAACACACATGTGCATACAGACAGAAGCTAGAAGAGGACCCTGGGTGTCCTTCCCCGTCATCCTCTGTTTTGCTCCTTGACTTAGGCTTTCCCAGTGGGCTCTTGTTCTCTTGGCTAACCTCAGCCACCTTCTTGTTTCTTCCTGGCTTTCCCTTGGATCTGAACTCAGGTCTTCACTTTTGCTCAGCACACATTTTCTCTGCTTAAGCTCTCTCTCCAGGAACCACTTATCACTTCAAGTCAATGAAATTGCTTTATCTACATCACTAGTTAACACACTTTAAACTCTTCAAACTTTATTATCAGTCTGTGTTATTGGATCGTCCAATGTAAGAGTCAGAATTACGTTACATAAGTAAGGTTATGTTGGGATACCTTTACCTCTTCAAACACAGTGTTAGGGAGAACATGCAGACATCATCAGCAAGGTAGAGAAGGCAAGAATCCTTTAACCCAGAACAACTGGGTTTCTAATCAAAGGGTCTGCCTGGCTTCCTTCTTGAATCCAGAAGACTTTTCAATCCAGAATCTACTGGAGACTCTTGGAGAGTTATCTCACTAGGGGGCAGCATTTGACCAACTGTCCGAATAGGTGGTTACTGGTGAGAGGGGCATAGCCATGTAGATTGCTTTAATAACTCAGTTAGGAGTCTTACAAGGATTTCTAATTCGATTTGTTGGACTGGGACCCAATTTGGTTTGATAAGCCTTTAGGAAGGAGTTTTAGGGGTTTATTCCACTAATAAATATGAATTGTTTTTAGATAGGTATTATGGCAGGTTTCCGAAAGCCACGCTTACCGTAGCACTTTTATGACCTAGCCTTTTAAATGCACATACATTATCGTGTTCAATTATTTATTATTGTAACTGAATAAAACAAGAGCAGAGTCACTGCGTTAGCAGACCTCTTTGTGTTCTCAGCCTCTGCAATGGCGTCTAGTTCACGGTTAGTGCTGTCTGTATTATTTTGAGAAGGATTTTTGTTTTTGGCGTGGCCTTTGGACATGCTGCAGATGGCCGCAGGAGCAGCAGGTGGAGCACTGTCTGGTGGGAGATGGTTTTTCTTTGAGCTGGTCCTTGACATAAGATGTTTTTCGTTTTCTAGAGAGCATGCCCAGAAGCTGACCCACTGATTGAGTTTAGGGCCTGTAAAATAGTGTAGTCCTTAATTTGGGGGCAAAAGGGCGAGTCATTGCTCAGTTTTTACCGTTCTGTTCATGTTGGGACAGAACTTCTGCCATTTTCTAACAGAGTTGAATGTGTGGTAGAGACATATGGGGTGTCTGTGGTTCTCTGTGGTTGTCACAAATGCCTAGGGCGATCAGCTGGAAAGAGAAATAGTTAACTCTGCTCACATTTCTGGAGGTCTAGACCATGGTCAGGTGGACATGTTATTGTTGGGCTCTGGCTGGGGTATGGGCAGCAGACCTTGGTGAGGCATGGGGCAGGTTATTTAATTCATGACCAGGGAGAGAGAGGGAGACAGAGAGAGGGGGTGGGGGAGAGAGAGACACACACACACACACACAGACAGAGACACACACAGAGAGACAGAGAGACACAGACATAGACACACACACACACACACACACACACACACACACACACACACAAGTTGCCACTACCCTTTCAAGGATGTGTTCCTGGTGATGGAAAACCTCTCACTAAGGAAGGAAGTTCATTTATTCATCTATCATCTATCTATCTGTCTGTCTATCTATCTATCTATCTATCTATCTATCTATCATCTATCCATCTATCTATCTCTCAATTCTATCATCTATCTATTATCTCTCTATCTATCCATCCATCCACCCATTTATTGTGTGGCATATGCATGTGTTTTTGTGGATGTGTGCATGAGGGTGTACATGCACGTGGAGGCCAGACATGGTATCAAGTGTTTTATTTTTCAATTGCTCTGCATCCTTCCTTTTTGAAGCAGAGGCTCTCATCCACTATGGAGCTCCTGCATTCAGCTAGGCTGGTCAGCCAATGAGCTCCAGGGACTCGCTCATCTCCAGCCCTCATCTGGAGCGCACTGCTGCATGGCTTTTAGAGGGTGCTAGGGATCTGAACTTGGGTCCGCATGCTTGCATGCCTGACACTTATTCAACTGAATTATTTCCCCCGTCCCCCAATTTATGTTTAGCTGAATTATTGGAGAGTAATCTAAGTGACACTCTTCTTAGATGTTATACTGGGTTTCCAATGATTATATAAAGAGAACTCAATTTCCTGAAAACTGAGATTGTTGGGTAAGGTAATTGAGGAAGAAATGCTTTCCACAGAAAAGCCAGAGACAGTCTGAATGTGAATGGGGTGTGTGAGCAGACACACCCATCTTTTCTTCTTCAGGCTTCTGTTCAAGTAACCAGAGGCCACTTGATGTGTTTACTGGAGGACACTGTTTCTGGAGGTTTCTGGCTACTTCTCTTGCATCTCATCTGTTTGAAAGGCTCTCCTGACTATCACACTTAAAACTTGCATGGTCTGTCCTATTGTGACTGTCCAACCTCGCTTTACTGACCCTCAGCACACATCGGAGGTTAATATGTAAGGATTCTTCAGAATTACAGCTAAACCCTCTAAGACATACAGAACATTGGCTGTCTTTGAAGACAATCATATCAGGCTGATTTAACCAGTTAGCATTGTTAGCCACCAGCATCTGCTCAGGTTGACTTGGTGCTAATGGAGCCTTTGCTGACAGCTGGGACTGGAGGATCGCACACCGTTCTCTCTAGGCACCATGAGTCTGTGGACACAGGGAGTTTACCTTGGACAGCAGAAAAGGTTCCAGGTCACACTAATCTTTGTTTATTCATGGAAGAGATCTCTTCCAAAGGTTTGTGCCATGGCAGACCAGTGGATGCTGGGGAATAGGACACAGTCCCTGCCTTCCCAAAGCCCACTCCGAGTCGACTATAGGCAGGAGGGTCTTTCTGACACAGAGGTCCGAATCTGTGGTGTGATGGAGCAGGCTTGGGGGATGGTAAGCAACCATATTTGTTCTGGGCAAAGGGAGTTTATGGGTTTATGAAGGGTGAAGAGTGTGGCAGGGGTGGTATGGAGAGGGGCGTCATTGCGTCACCATGTAGAGTAGTGATTTGGGATTCCAATGTCACCCTCAGGAGAGTGGCTTGGGACTGTGGAGTTAGTGTCAGAGATCCAAGAGAAAGGCAGAAAAGGAAGGACTTGCAGGACTGCCTGGAAGGGTGAGGTCTGTCTGGGAGGACTGCCTGGAAGGGTGAGGTCTGTCTGGGAGGACTGCCTGGAAGGGTGAGGTCTGTCTGGGAGGACTGCCTGGAAGGGTAAGGTCTGTCTGGGAGGACTGCCTGGAAGGGTGAGGTCTGTCTGGGAGGACTGCCTGCAAGGGTGAGGTCTGTTGTCTGGGTT
>CM052712.1:85709747-85733132 GCA_028551405.1 Uromys caudimaculatus
CCTGTGTGTGTGTGCATGTGCATAAGCATGCATGTGTACATGCCTGGGTGTGTGTATGTGTGCATTTGTGTATGCATGTGTCTATATGTGTTGCATGTGTGTATGTATGAGTGTGTGCATGTGCATGTGTGCCTGTCTATGTGTATGTATGTTTATGTGTGTGTATGTGTGTGTGCATGTGCATACATGTGCATGTGTGCGTGTGTTTGCGTGCACGCTTGTGTACGTATGTATACACACATAGAGGGAGGATGAAAGACAAGGCTTGAGAAACTGTCCTGGTCCTTAAGGAAAGACTTCAGTATTAGTCTTCCCCAACAATGTCGGGGCGTCAGGCATAGGTAAGGGGGGTGTTTTCAGATGTAAGGTGATTTCAACCCCAAGTTGCCCCAATTCTGTTTATGTTGACTTTCTTACACTTAGTTCAAATCTCTGCTCCTTGCTTCTGTTTTTATTCCAGCTTTATTTAAAAATAAGGTTTCCAGATAAGCAAATTAAACACAGGACATAAGCTAAATGATGTTCAGTTAAGTAACAGTTTTTTTTTAGCATGATGATTCTCAGTTACAGGCCTGGCCAACCACCGTGGTGACTTATAAGTTTCATAATCTCTACACGTTCTTCTGCATGGATGGAACTCTCTCCTGTCTGGTGTTTGGTCATGCAGAAAAAGTTCTCACAGTCAGGCCTTGCCTCCTCTAAATTCCTAAGTCCGCCTCTGATGACCAGTGAGAAAAGGAGAATTCACAGTGGAAACTGGTCTTAATGTTTGTTTTTTCCCCCAACAGTCATTAGCAGACGCGCCGCCTTGTCTTTACTATCTTCAGGGGTCTTCCTGAAAGTAAGGCATCATTGTGCTCACTGGGCCCACTGTCTGTGGTTGCTGTCCATGGCCCCTTCCTTCATGACATGTCACCTTTGATGTGGGCATGCAGCCAGCTGAGCAGATGGCTGGGAATCTTGGCATGCCAGGAAACCATTAGGTTCATCAGTGTGAGCGGCACGGGGCAAGTTCCTATCTGCAAATGCGAAAGCAGCATCCCCTCGAAGGGCAAGAAGCAAAAGCCCGTTTGGTCCAGGGGGCTGACCTTTCAGGCCCAGATACGCTCTCTGCTGAGCTGCAAGTTTAGAGCTCTGTGGGGCGGAATAGCCTCAGGAGACACTGGGATGGATGGGAAGGGGCTGCAGAAATAGACAGAAAGTTTCATTTCTGCTTGACTGGAGGCACCGAGGGCCAAGACTGCTGTGGGTGATAGCGAGTGGATCCAGCAGGATCCTGCTTTCCATTTCTGGTGAGAAATCCCCTGAGGAGAAGTGGCAAATCTGTGAGCGGAAGGGCTGTGCCCTAGTCTGTTACCTTGGGGATCACAGTGTTCCCCTAAACCTAAAATGCTCAGAAATTGCTGGCCCAGCAGACACTGAAAGAAAACGCATTTTCCCTTTAACCAGTGCAGAGGGTTGAAGAGGCAGAGGAAGAACAGGAATGTCTTCGACTTCTGAGAAGGTGTCCACTCTATTTTCTTGCAGCTTTAATTTTTTTCTACGTAGAAGCACGCGATTGCTTTGTAGAACATCTGCCGAGTGTGCACGAGGCCTGATTCCATTCCCAGCACTGGGCATGATCTAATATTCAGGAAGTAGATGCAGGAGGGTCAGAGGTTCAAGGTCAGCTCTGACTACACAGTAAGTTCCAGGGCAGCCTGTACAACATGAGACCCTTGTCTCACATAAAACCAAAACAGCTTGATCGCTAGAATAACCCCCACATGTGCAGAAGTGTCTCTTCCAGCTCGTGTGTTTGAAGGTACCTCCTGTCAATAATTTGTTACATATCTATGCAGAATTCTTTCCTGAACAGCAGGTGCCCACTTTGAAATTATAGTTTTTCTTTGATCAAACAAGTCACTCTTGTTCCTGTTCATTGCTATATATATAGGCATATGTGAGTCAATACAAATATTTATATTTAATGATAACTAACCTGCCAGGCTTGAATCTTTTATTTATTTCTCAACTCCGTGAAATTGCTCATCTAGTCTTAATGGTCACATGATCAGTTTCCTGCCATTCGGTATAAAATGGTTTCTTAGTTACAGACATGAACACTGTGGTTGATGTATAATTCAGATTTTCTTGTATAAATGGTCCCCTCGAATCCTCTTATGATACTGGTCTCCCAATGTTGATGTTCCATGGGTTTTCTCTTAGCGCTCATTGCTCTCTCCAGCCTTCTGGCCCTTCTATTGACGCATATGCTGTAGGTAAGCGCTTGGGCTATTTCATGTGTACTTCAGACCTCATCCTCCCCATATGAGCGCCACTCAACTAATATCAGATATACATTGTATTACCTGTGTCAGAAATCACAGCTCATATCCTATTAAATCATGAGGTTTAATGACGTAAATGTTTCTCAGGTTTTTCTTAGAAAAGATATTCATGTCACTGTCACAATACCTAACTTCAGTTTGTGAGAATAGACCAATTATTTCTGGCCAAAATGCAAGTCCAGCCAAAACATTTCACCATAGCCAAGGCGTTCCCAATCCTCTGTGGCCCGGCTTAGCTGTGGTAGAATTAGAGTTCTTGGAGGCATGTGCTGAGGCTTTTTCCAAGGACTCTTTCAGATGTCCTTCCTCTTCACCCAGGAGCTTGAGGAGACACTCCCTGAGGTGGTCAATATGAGGCGTGCAGAATACCAAGCACCAGGTGAGTAGTTACGTCTACCTGAACAGACAATGAAGCCCGGGCTAAGGTTGAGTTTCCCTGCGGAAGCTGAGTAAGACAGGATGCCTAGGAAAAGGGCTTCCTCTGCTTAAAGACCAGCCAGAGAGAATCTGTAGATAGTCAAGATGTCAACTCAGAAAAGACTCTGTAGTCTCTTCTAGTGGCAGAACTAATGTACGATCTAGGGCACGTACTCCCTGGGTTAAGGCTAATTTAGAAACATGTTTAGATAGAATTACCTAGATACCTAGCTTCACCCTAAAACAAGAACAAAATCTAAGGCCTCAAATAGCTGTGTGGTCCCTAGCTTTAGTAATCCTGTGTAGACTGTCCTGGTGTGTTACAGTCTCTGATCCCGTGTAGAGCGTCCTGGTGTGTTACAGTCTCTGATCCTGTGTAGAGTGTCCTGGTGTGTTACAGTCTCTGATCCTGTGTAGACTGTCCTGCTGTGTTACAGTCTCTGATTCTGTGTAGACTGTCCTGGTGTGTTACAGTCTCTGATCCAGTGTAGAATGTCCTGGTGTGTTACAGTCTCTGATCCCGTGTAGAGCGTCTTGGTGTGTTACAGTCTCTGATCCCGTGTAGACTGTCCTGGTGTGTTACAGTCTCTGATCCCATGTAGAGCGTCTTGGTGTGTTACAGTCTCTGATCCCGTGTAGACTGTCCTGGTGTGTTACAGTCTCTGATCTCATGTAGAGCGTCCTGGTGTGTTATAGTCTCTGATCCCGTGTAGAGTGTCCTGGTGTGTTACAGTCTCTGATCCCGTGTAGACTGTCCTGGTGTGTTACAGTCTCTGATCCTGTGTAGACTGTCCTGGTGTGTTACAGTCTCTGATCCAGTGTAGAGAGTCCTGCTGTGTTACAGTCTCTAATCCAGTGTAGATCCTCCTGGTGTGTTATAATCTTGATCGTAGAGCATCCTGGTGTGTTACAGTCTCCGACAGAAACTGGATGGGGGAGCAAGCCTACTTGCCACTTGAGATTGTTTTTTCTGAACCACTTATGAGTTGGGCAGTGCTGTTAGGATAAGACTTGAAGGTTTAGACCATTCCACAACCACTTTCAACCATGGCCAATCATCAAGGACAACACCCGTGAAATCTTCCTTTTCTGTTTACCATCAAGCAGAGAGTAGTGGTTCTGGTGACAAGGTGAAATCTTCATTTTTTTCCCTCAGTAAGTAGTCCAGATTTAAACTTTCCACCTGGATGAAGGTATGGAAAAAGAATTTCTAATGGCTGTCAGAGAATTGGGACCTATGCTGGTGAGAGAGTATCGGGAGAACCAAGGATCAGAAGCATCGGCTAAGTAAGAACTTCGTTCTCAGAGATTGCCACATCTGGAGTTGATTGGATTCTGCTCATAAATCTTACAGACTATGGAGAGGTGATCCTAGGCTAGCCTGGGGTAGGCGAGCAGCCATGCTAGAGGAAGCTAAGCCACACTGTTTCTTCCACTGCCGGTTGAAAATACCAAGCTCAGCAAAAGCCACCAGCCGCCTGCTGCATATGGTGCAGCTTTAGATGTTCAGGACTTAACGGTGCCTGTAAAGGCAGGCACCAGATCCATTCCAGAAGTCCCCTGGAGCACGGGCTCGGGAAGGGAATGGTGGTGTTCTTTTTAAGGAAACAGAATCAGCATTTAGCATCCGATTCACTGCTATGTGTTTACAAAGCAGGAAGGCAGACTCGTGTTTAGTGCTCAGCTATGCTTGGTCTGAGCAGGTGTTTGTTTGTTGGGCACACAGTTGGTTCTCTGTTCATTGGGGGTAGATCGATGGCAGAAACTGAGACAGCTCTTGCTCTTGAAAGGTAAAAGGTGACACAGCTTTGTTATCAGTACTGCATAGGCAGGGTCACACGGGCCACTGGGGGCAGATGGACCCCTTCACATCTACGGTGAGAGGCTTGTGAGTCTCTCTTAAAACTCACATTCTCATTTAGAATAATAAAAAAGCCAGTAAGAGGCACAGCAAACTCATTCAGCAGACAATGTGCCCCACTCGACCAGGGTTCTATTTGCAGGGTCACACAGGGCCTGGTGTTAGAGTGACTCCAGTCCATAAGCACCAAAGCTGGCTTGTCCTCTCATGCTAATGGCGGGAAAGAGGGAACTGTGCAGAGCCAAGACTTTTCTGTTGTCCGTATTAAAGTTTACCTTAGTGCAATATTTACACTATGGATTTAATTAATTTAGTATAGTAGTTACATTATTAATATCTCTCCACTGCTTTCACCGGGATGGCTTTCTTCCTTGACTGTACCTTTAAGTAAATCATGTCTTGCATATTAGCAATGGAATGACACCACCACCACTGCTGCTGCTGCCGCCACCATCTCTACTGCTGCCGCTGCCGCCACCGCGCAGTAGCGCACCTTCCCGCTCACCAGACAGAATCTGTCAGTACATCCCTGTCAGCTTTTCTTTTGTTCTTTCAGATCAAAACTGCCCTTTCCTAAGTCTTGGCCCTTCAGGAGGTAAATGTGAAATGGATTTTTGAAGGAAATTGTTTTTGTAGCTTATTCTTCCCTTGTTCATGTCCGTGATCTTCCCTTGCAAGAGCAGACTCTGAATACTTGCAAACCACTAGGTGGGGTTCTGGTTTGGGAGAGTGCGGGGAACAAAATCTTTTATTTCATTGTGTCATAAAATTCTCCTTATGCTGGGGCTGGGAAGACGGCTCAGCAGTTAAGAGCACTGGCTCCTCTTGCAGAAGACCCTGGTTTGATCCCCAGCATTTACATGGTAGGTCCCAGGTCTGTAACTCCAGTTCTAGGAGATCCAGCGCCCTCTTCTGGCCTCCATGGGCAGCACACATATGTGCTGCACTTCAGGCAATAATACACCCATTCATATAAAATAGGAATTCATTTAAAAAATTCTCCATATTTTAAGGTACAGTTGTTACAGTCAGTACCTATTACCCTCTATTAAAAATATAACTTTGATTTTTTTCCTCCCTCCCTCCCTCCCTCCTTTCCTGTCTTCCTTTCAAAGGGTCTCACTCTGCAACCCGAGCTGGCCTGAAGCTTATGCCAATTCTCCTTCCTCAGCCTCCAGAGTGCTGGGACTGTGAGCACAAAACCCCATGCCTAACTTTAAAGAAGGCTAGGCTATTTAATTTTTAAAATTTTAAATATTTGTTTGTATTCCAATAAACCCTTGGCAACGCTGAGTGATCATCTGTCTGTAACATGAGACCATAGGGGTTAAAAAGTCTCATAATGTGCCTGGTCACACAACAAGCAATGTGTCAACACCTTGATTCTTTGAGGTACCATGTATGTAGTAATCGTAACAATGTTTTAGATTAATACTCTTTAAGTTTACACATATATATTTGTATATTTTGTTTGTTTGCTATTTGTTATTTATTTTAAGATAGGATTTCACACTGTAGCCTAGGTTGTTCTGAAACTCACTGTGTAGCTCAGGCTGGCCTTTTGTGGCATCTTCTTGCCTCAGTCTGAGTACTCAGGTTAAAGGTGTGCTCCACCGCCCTTGTTAGTATTTGTAAATATTTATAAACTTATAAATATTCTCTAGGAAGGAACCAGAGTGTGAAAATCGTTCCTAATATATCCAACTGTTTGATTCCACAATGAGGCCCGAGTAACAGAGCTGCTGAGTCTATGCAGAGAGGAACAGAAAAACTCACCCACGTCACTTTGCAACATAGCCCTAGACTGCAGCTGAGGTGGAGATAGGAGGCCATGGAGTTCCTTTACCACGCTAGGGCTGTCTGCTCACTCCATGTGGAAGCCCTACCCTTTGGGGGGCAACCCATGTGGGCCCATGTGTTTGATATGGAAGCAGAGCCTCCAGGCCATCCCTAGGGCACCCTGGGTTGGCGCCCTGTCCCATCCGTGGGCTGGTCTGCCTCCTTCCAGGCTGCAGCACTCTGGTTCTTCTGTCTCTGAGGTCTCAGGGGAGGGAGTGTTTTCTGTTGCCAGTGTGTTGCTGCTTAAAGACTTCCCAGGATTTAAGAGTAATCTCCAAGGTGTGTTAAACATGCAGTATTAAGAGCAGCAGCAGAGGGAGGCTGTGGATTGAAGTTCCCTCTGAGATACTCTTTTATTAAAGGAGCACACTTACCAGGGGAAAGAAAAAGAAGAGACGGTAAAGAAGCCATCTTGGTTAAGTAAGAGCTGCCGTGCAGGCTTCTTGCCAAGAGGAGTTAGAGGGGTCTCAGAAATAATGTGGGGCACGCCGGGAGGAAGTGCAGGTTTGCAGTGCTGCACTTGATATGGTCCCTCCGGCCACTTTTTTTCTCTAGAACTCTTGGATTGAGTTCTGTATGTGGTATGTCATTTTAGGAAACGTGTTAATGTACAGATCAAAGCATCCTGCTATGGCACTCAACATTACCATGAGCAGTAGTGTCTAGTGACTTGGCTGAAGAAGCAGAGCTGTGGGGGTAACACCTGGGGTTCATAATTGGTCATAGGAAGTAAAAGGAGCCCACATTTGTTCAAATAGACCTGGAGGTGGGGTGGGAAAGTAAGTGGAGGTGAGAGGTGAGGGCTCTTGATGGACAAGCCATATCTGTGGAGGCGATGTAGACTGACCAATAAGCTGGAGGAGCAGGAGCAGAACAGAGGCCTTGCAAAGGCAACGAGGATGGAATGAATTCCTGTTGACCAAGGGGTTATGACCCCGAGTCCCCAATTCTAAGACAAAGAACGATCATTTTAATTAAAAGGTTGCCTTATTTAATTTACTTATGCATTATTAGTAGCTCTGTGTGTGTGTGTGTGTGTGTGTGTGTGTGTGTTTCTGGTTCTGACATGGGAACCCAGGGACTGAGCTGCACTCCAGCCCTTTGTTTTTTCCTCCTCCTCCTCCTCCTCCTCCTCCTCCTCCTCCTCCTCCTCCTCCTCCTCTTCCTCCTCCTCCTCCTCCTGTTCCTCTTCCTTCTCTTCCTCCTCCTCCTCTTCTTTTTTAAAGTCAAGAGTGATTTTCTTCTCCTTTTGTCTGTAAACTCCCATTCATACTTCACAATGCATCTAGGTTTCACCTTTGTGAAACTCTGACTTCCCAGCTCCCTGTCTCCTCCTTTACACACAACTTCTCACAGACAATTCTCCATGATGACATGTAGACTACTGTCTGCCCTCTCCTGTGCTTGACTGTGGGGCCTCATCTGTTCGTGGCATGGAAAAGTGGCCAGGTATTTATGCTAGTGTGTGTGTGTGTGTGTGTGTGTGTGTGTGTGTGTGTGTGTGTGTGTGTGAGAGAGAGAGAGAGAGAGAGAGAGAGAGAGAGAGAGAGAGAGAGAATGTGTAGAACTTGGTCCCTCTCTACTCAATACTCTTGAACAATGTTCTTTTAAAGCTCAAGTGAACCCAAGTTGCTCTCTCTTAAATACTGCATTTCCTGTATTAAGAGTCGGGCGAAACTCTCCAACAAGACTGTCCACAGGCCAGGCCTCGCTTACACCCACCCACCCTCCACCCTCTTTTCCACAGCAGTTCCCAAGATCCCTTTTTGGTTTTTTGCCTTTGTTCCCGCCATTGTCCACTCTTCCTTTTTTTGCCCTTCATCATACCCTAGGTATGAGTGTCCCCTTGATGACCCCCTCACATCCTGACCCCCCACATCCTGACCCCCCACATCCTCATACATTCTACAACCCCATCTCTATTCAAAACTTGATTTTAAGTCATTTTTGTCTCCCTCTTCCTCAGACTAGGTTCACTGAGCCCTTGGAATGCCTGGCACAGCACCTGGCACCCAGAGGACCACCTGTTAGCAATAACGTCCTTATTTGGAGACGTTTGAAAGATGCAGGACCAAGAGCGCCAAACCCTGAAAAGAAGAGGTTAAAAATTCGAGGCCAAAACAGATTGAATATCTTTCTATCTCACATCTCCCTCAAGAGTGAAGGAGAAATAAACGGGAAGTCTGTATGTAAAGGCTGTTTCCATAAATTATTCTGTGTAAAAGACACCTAAGAGCCCACTCAGTCATGAGAACTCAGACCATTCAGTGTCGTGGTCATTGGTTTTCCATTTATCTTGTTGAAGCCAGGCACAAAATAATGCTAATTGGCCGAGACTTATCTAAGGATACCTTATTATAGTAGAGAAAAAGGGCCTGGGAAATAAAATATTATGTTTGTCAGAAGAGGTTTTTCAGTCCTTAGGCTCCTGATAAGAAAATATAGACCATGATTTATCTTCTAGGAGATCTGAGCATCTTAACTTCATCTCCCACCATCAATATTCAAGCAACATTTTTAGTAAGGAATTACCTAGGACCTTCTGTGTATCAGGGGCTGGGGAAGTCAACCGTCTCTATCCCCAGGATCCAGTACACATGGAAGGCATGTGAAATTATTACATGGAAGTTCTGTGTTTTGAAAGAGACACAGAGCAAGATGCCACCCAGCTCACGGTCAGGGGCCTGAGCAGGTTCCACACAGACACATGAGTCGTTCTGTCTCCCAGAGGGCCTTTGTGATAGCGACATAGGATAAAGTCTGCAGCCAAATGAATTTCTTGAGCATAAACTTTGTAACTCCTCCCTTTCATCAATCAGCTGCCTGATACAATGTGTCAGCAGATGTAGCTGTAACTTAGCCCTGCAATTCTGAAAGTAGCAGTGCTGCTTTGTACCTGTCTCTCTGCCCCTCCCCCCAGTCCTCTTCTAGTCAGGTTTAGAACTCTCTTAGATGCTTTTCACTAGTCAGTGCTTCTGTATGCAGAAATGGGCTGCAAAGTGGAGGTGCCAACCCACACACCAAGCACCCTCTGTTGTACCCCCGTGACAGAATACCTGACCAAAACAGTATAAGGAAGGGAGGGATTATGCAGGCTCACAGTTTGAGGATGTGGCCTGTCATGGAGGTAAGGCAGGAGGATGAGGCAGCCGCTCACACTGCATCTGTAGTCAGGAAGCAGAGACTGGATGCCAGAGCTCAGCTTGCTGTCCCTGTTTTATTCAGTCTGGGAATCTACCCAGCCTGGGGAATTTTGCTTCTTACGTTCAAGGTAAGTCTTCCCTCCTCAGTTAAACCTTTCTAGAAACAACCTCACAGACAGACCCACAGATGTGTTTATAGTGATTCTAAATCTATCAAGTCGACAATGAACCATAAGGTCTCTGAAAGGGGGAGGCACTGCGTGGTGTCTGGGTTGTGTGCTAGCCGCCCACTCTGGTCCTCTGCAAGAATGTTCTATTAATTATGTTTATTCTATAGTTACTCTATTTGCTTCACTAGCTCTGCAAACTTGGGGATATCCTGGAGAACTTGTGACTGGCCCTGGGGACCTTTGTTGTACTGTTTAGCTGTGATCCCAGCAAACTAGAACCTCTTAAAGAGAGAGAACTAGACTAAGGAAGTAGGATATTTCATTAAACAGATCTAGGAACAAGATGTGACTGAGAAGGGGCTGGACTAAGACGGCTGGTTCCTCTGTGCTGTGCCTTTGCTCTTCTCCCAGCCATCCCAGATCAGCACCACATGGAGTCAATTATGGAAAGGTCAAAGAGTCGTGTGTTCTTTTCTATTTCACATTTGCTTACTCTATCTTTGTTTATGACTGGGTAACATTCCCTTCACACAGAGCTATCAATAATCATCTGTCACATCCAAAGAGATTGTGATTCATGGACAAGTGACCTAATCAATTCGTTGGTGAACTGTTCATTCCTGATGTTTTGAGTGAAGAAGCACTTTGTGGACTGTGACTGAGCTCGTGTTTAGTAGCTTCAGTAATGACCCGGCCCCTTCTGCAAATCTGGTTTAATCTATCAAAGGAATAAGAGCCAGGCTGAACTTGACAGGGACACTGGCTGTGATCTTGCAGACTGGGTGGTGCTGTAAAACTCTAGGGGGAGCCATCCTCACGTAGTATGAGGTAAGTGGTACCCACCCGGGTTAGGAAAATTATAGTTCTTTCCTTTCTCGGTCTGAGGGTTCTTAGGCCACCTTTTGAGTCACATCTTCCCTGGCTTTTCCCCATCCTTCATCTGTCGCTGAGGCCAGTTGGGGGTTCACATGTTCGTACTTGGCTGTTGGCATTATAGAGAATTACATTTGTCAGGATAGGTGGGGTTAGGCAGCAGGACCAACCTTCACATCCGTGAAGCACAATGAATAAAGGTCTTCTTCCTCCAGATCCTGGGTGAGAGAGACATCCACCATGAGGGGGCAAGGTGAGCCACAAAATTTCCTTCAGGGTACCAGCTGGCATTTTATGGTTAAAATGGCTGTGCTCACTTGAAAGAAGGTTCAGACACATAGCTCTCTGCCCACAAAGATGAGATCCAGGTGATAGAAGAGTGACCAGCACAAACGTAACGAAGAAGAGTCAAGGGGTATGGGTGGGTTTTTGTTTTGAGACGGGATGTCACTGTGGAGCCCAGGCTGACTTCAAACTTGGCACCCTCCCAACCTGGCTACTCAGAGCTCATGATGACAGGGTGCCAGCTACCACACCCATTGTGGGAGCCTGGGTTGAGGAAAGTGACACTGAGTTTGAGTCTGGCTTTTGTTTCTTGTCAGATGTTAAATAACTTGGGGAATAGGTTGCCAGCTCTGGGCCCCAGTTTTCACAATGGTATTTTCTTGGTGGCGATACAAGGCCAGATATCAGGTAGGAGACCCAACAAATTCCTTCTGTCCCATGTCCCATACCCTGCTGTCTACCCAAGGTCACTCTTGGTGCTAATCCTTTGCGTCAGTCTGTAAATTAATGAGAGAAACTGTCCTCTGTCTCCCAGCCAGCAAGCAAGAAGGCCCGGAGACCCTTGCCAAAGCTCTGAAATATTCACGAGGAAGGCAAACTGTACTTAGGAAACCATTCACTGGGCTTTCAGCTCACCAGGCCAAAGGCAGCAACAGAAACTTCACCTTTTAGCATAAGGAAAGAGACTCCCTGAGAGCCACACAGCTCCCCAGTGAACCACAGAGCCACTGCCCCTCTGGAAATGCCCAGAGGATCCTCTGCTTGGCTGCAGAGGTTCAGGATGACCCGGCGGATGCAGATGACTTCGGGATACCTTTCAGGCTTGGCAGGCGTCCCCATTTTTATTTATGATATCAAAGCTCAGTGCTGTGTTCTCTCCTGCTGAAGACATGAAAGAGATTCAGAAGTCATCCAAATGATCTTGTAATTAATGTTTCCACGCACGCCCAGAACATTAAAATGTTAACAGTGTTAGAATCGTGTGCTTTGGAATAGCGAGTGAGGGCTTTATTACAGAGACGCGCTCGGCAGATGTCACCACCCTAACTGAGGACATCAAGGTGCCTGCTGCTTGTTCTTATCAGCGGTGCAGAGTGTTTTTTTTTTTTTTTTTTAATTTATTCATTTTCTTTACTGCTGGAATCTGCTCTCATTATTAGACTATCTTGTCACTCATTTGCATTTCAAGTGCAGAGACTTGGGGGTGGGGGTAGCAGCCATGCGCCTTAGAAGAACACTTCAAGGGGTTACTCTATCAAACACCAGTGCGGTGCCGCAGTGGATCTGACATCTGGGTTATCTTATTCCCAGATGCTCTGTGGTGTCATTAGCAGGATTAATCTTAGCTTTAATTTCATAATGATTCTTATTCTAATATATGTGAACGAACACAAAGTCTCTTGACTCATTATCACCAATTTACCCCAGATATGCAATCAGGCTCGCTTACATTCACTAACGTTTATTTTTGCTAATACATCTAAAATTGTAGATTAAGCAAATACAGTTAGTTCCAGCTGAGTGAATGCGTACCGAGGTAGCACGGTACTATTTATGTTTTAATTAAGTCCATTAATGGTGTTGTTTTTAAATATGTACCGACCAAGAAATGTGTTCATGGGGAATTGTGAAGTCGTCCTTCGAGCAGCGTCCAGCTGTAAAATTAGTCACAGCAGCATTGTGTGAGGAGCCATTACCCACTTCGTTTTGGCAAATTATAGGAATTCCCTCTGCTAATTATGTTTTTAACCTTTATAAACAAGACGGAGGTACAGAGCCTCAATTCCAAACAGCTCTGCTCCCCTCCAGAAACAGAGCGGCAGGTCTTTAATGGTGAGTGTAATTGTAATAAAGCCTTGTTGTTCTCGTTCCTGGTCAAGGTTAACATGTCACATCAAATATTGTCACTCGTGCTTTTACGATCCGTCTCAGGCAACGGCCCGTTTCCCTCTCACTTGACACTAAGTTTAGTAATATGCTGGTGTGGTGGGGGGAAGATTCCAAATCGCCCCCACTTCCTTCGACCCTGGCTTCCTCCTTCACCAGACGCTCTCAGCCAGCGGAGTGTGCGGCTTTATTATTGATGGGTAAAATGTTCAAACATTTAAAGAAATGAAAGTGAGCTTTGCATTTTTAATTAATTAATTAAAAGTACTGTAAATGCCAGCTTGTTAATTGCTTTGCACCTGCAAGCCAACACAGGGTTTGTGCACTCTTTCTTTGAATATTAAATTTTTTTCCTTGCATGTCTTTATAATGCTTGGGAAGTCTCTCCAGCAAACATATTAGTAAAGAGTAAATATTGAATCTAAGACAAAACTCATGGCTTCATCTTTCACTGTACCCAGAATAGGATTCAAAGGAGGATTCAGATGTCTAAGTCTTCTAATTAAGGAGTGATAATCAGGCTTTCTGCTGAGGGTCACTTCCTGGGAGTAATTTGAGTTATTAAAATGCATGTTTTTGTTTGTTCTGCTTTGCGAGCTAAAACTGATCCCTTTTAATATAGCAGCAAATATGCAAATTGGTGTTTCATTATATTGTGTAATTTATGGCAATCTTCTCTAATTTACTGAAAGGTCAGGAGCCTGACCTTGTCATTCACTTTTTTTCCTAGTAAAGCTAACCTAATTATGTGGATTTTTTTTTTTAATTTTATGAAACTCTGAAAGTGTGCAGCTCAGCTAAGAATGTGACAAGTTTAACTTTCATTTAGCTTCACATTCCCTGAGCTGGGCCTCTGCGCTGGGAGGAGCCCAGCCGCAGAGTCAGTGGGTTCTGTTGGGATTCAGAATTGGTTGGCTTTAAGTACTGCCCAGAAAATAGATGTTTTTTTTTTTTTTTTTTTTTTTTTTTTTTAAAAAGCTCATTCCATTTTACATCAGGTAAATATGGCAACTGGAAAAGCTTGGTTTTCCTGAGATAAACAGTGGGTGCATGCCCTAAGTTGCTCTTGATCAGGAAATATTAAAAGAACCACTGCAGACTGAGGATCAAGCTTTCTGTTCAAAAGACTCACCGAATCCTCGAGTGAGCTGCTCTTTATGGACACTCAGTGTGCATCCTTTACTTTCTTCATTGCTTTCTGCTCTTGTCAGTCTTGTGTCCAACACAAGTAGGTGCCATGACTGCTGGCTGGCAGATAAGCTGTTCTCATGCCTCTATGTTAAGAGCCACGTACATTTATCACTAAGCATTAAATTCTGGCCTCTCTCCTTCTAAACTGGCTCTGAAATTGACTTCTAGGAACCTGTATTTTTAATTATGTGGTCTGTTTTCTATACTTGGGAAGAACCCACATCTATTTGACTCTTTTCCACCCAAAACATTAATTTGTTTAATTATTCATTAAGATACATGGATTTTGGAGGCCGCAGAGATGGTTCAATTGCCAAAGTGTTTGCCTATAAACATGAAGACCTGAGTTCAACCCCCAGCACCCATGTAAAAAGCTGGGTGTGGCAGAGTATGTCTGTAATCCTGGCATCAGGGAGGCAGAGACAGACAGATCCCTGGAGCTTGCTGGCTAGCCACATTGGTCAGCCCCAGTTTTGGTGAGAGATCTGCCTCAGATAATAAGGTAGAGAGCAACTGAAGGAGACTTGATGTTGGCCTCTTTCTTCCAGTGCACACATGTGTGCACTGTTGCACACACACCTACACAAATGTGAACATGCACGCACCAAAAATGCAGTTGGCAATTGCTACTTTTAAGGAGCTGTTTGGAAACAGAGCTGTATAAGTAATGTATATGTAATATAAGGATTACAGGCATACTCTGCCATACCCTACTTTTTATATGGGTGCTGAGGGTCGAACTCAGGTCCTCATATTTATAGGCAAACACTTTGGTAATTGAGCCATCTCTGCAGCCCCTGGTAGCCATGGATTTTTAAATAAATAGTTAAACAAATTAATGTTTTGGATGGAAAAGAGTCAAATGGATGTGGGTTCTTCCCAAGTATAGAAAACAGATTACATAATTAAAAATACAGATTCCTAGAAGTCAATTTCAGAGCCAGTTTAGAAGGAGAGGGGCCAGAATTTAATACTTAGCATTAAAGACACCATAAGCACAGTTATGAGCAAAATTCTATGAGAACAAGGTAGTGATGAAAATTGCTTTAATTGTGGAAGAGAGAGCAAGGGAAATGATATTTAAACTAGACTTTGAAGAATGAGAAGTGTCTACCAGGCAGAGAATATAGCAGAAGAAGGATGTTGATGGTCAGGAAGAATCTTGGACCAAATCTGGAGCGGAACTCATGCTGGTGTTTTCAGGACTTAGTGAGCAGCCCAATGTGACCAGTATATGTGCTGTGTCTTGTGTGGTAGTGGGTACAAGGCTAGAAAAAGATAACAAGTGTGGCAGGTCTCAATGCTAAGCAGGTGGGATTTTTATATGGAGGGCAGTAAATAGTGTGTGGATATAAATTCTAACATGAGGTGGTGTGGTGGTTTGAGTGAGAATGGTCCCTTAGGCTCATGTGTTAAATGCTTGATTCCCAGGTGGTGGAGCTGTTTGGGAAGGATTAGAGGCGTGTCCTTGCAAAATAGGTGTGGCCTTGTTGGAGGAAGTGTGTCCCTGTCACTGGGCTTTGAGGTTTCCAAAGCCTGCCTGCTACTAAGCTCCCTGCCACAATGGTCTTGGACTCGTTCTCTGGATGTGTAAACAAGCCCCTAAAGTAAGTGCTTCCTCTGTAGGTTGCTTTGGTCATGGTGTCTCTTCCCAGCAATAGAACAGTGGCTAAGACAGATGAAGACCTGGCTAAGTCTGTGTCTGGGGATAGTTTGAAAAAAAAAAAAATTTAAAGGCAAGAGGAGGGTTGCTTGTATTTTTAAGAGGGTACTCATAGTCCGCAGAAAGATACTAAAGCCCTTGATTGAGGTAATAAAAATGAGGGTGTGCTGGATCCAAGGGAAAATGCAGTTTGACCAGAGTTGAGGGAGGTGGTAAGGGGAAGAGTGGGAAAAAGATTCAATACCAGCATTCCTAGGTGGGAAGCTAGGTGGATAGAGATGATGTAATTAACTAAGATAGGAAATGCAAGTAAAGGAACTGGGTTAGAGGACGTGAAGGTTTCGTTATGGTTACGCCCATCATGTCCAAGGACCACCGGCATCTGCCAGCTCCAGGAAGCTCCAAAGGAATGCACAGGTATGCTATAATACACATCTTTCTTTAAACAAACTGTTTATTTATTAGTTTTAAGAGGTAATTTACATTTGAGTGAAATGTAGACTCTGAGAACTCCATTTTAGACCTAACATATATGCTTTTGTACACCAGACTTGGGTCATTCATATGCACATAAAAGTAAGAGAGGAGCTGCTACAGAACAGAACACAGTCTGTTGTCGGGAGTCATTGAAGGGCTCGATGCCCGTGTTTTGTGACCAGACAATGTTAAACAATGTTCACACAATGACCTCTAGTTGAGATTCAAAAGCACAGATCAAAATAGCATATTAGAGATTCCAAGATCCCCAGTCATGAAACTTACCTGCTTTTGCTGGGGCCAACATGCTATAATGCTGGTTGATTTTTGTCAGCTTGACATAAGCTGGAGTTATGTGGGAAAGAGGCACCTCAACTGAGGAATTGTCTCCATGGGCATGTCTGTGGGGGCATGTTCTTAATTTCTAATTGATGTCAGAGGGTCCAGCCCACTGTGAGCAATGCCATCCATATGCAGATGGGTCCAGGCGTATAGGGGAAGTAGCTGAGTGAACCAGAGGACACAAGGCAGTAAGCAGCATTCCTTCATGGTCTCTGTGCCTGCTTCCCTCAATGATGGACTGTGATGTGAAAGTGTAAGACAAATAAAAAGAAGCAAACTATGGCGGTCACATTGCATTATGTATATGTTCTAATCTCCATTCTGTTATGACCTTACATGTGCCGATGTACTGATGGCGAGGTCCTATGGGATTACAGGGGCACTCAGTCCAGTGAATGGTGTATTTATATGAGAAAGCACAGGGGTGCAGAGGCAGAGATTGGGATCATGTGGCTACCAAGCATGGCCAACATGGAAGCTAGGATTCAGAGGCAAGCTGGGGAAGATGTGACTCGATTATCTTTAGGGCAATTTGATCTTTCTGGCGGGTGTGGGGGGGGGAAGAGTGTAAGCAAATAAACAAACAAAAATGTGACAAGCAGTAAAGACCATACATGTGAACAACAAATTGTCAGAGCTCTGTACAAAGTGAAAGAAACAGCAGATAAATGTAAACCCAGGCCTGGTGAGTCTTATTAAACCAGCCCAGGAACAAATGTAACTGAAAATACAGTGACAGCTGCAGTAGTTAGAAAAACATCCAAAATCAAGATTAAAATATGAAACAATTTTTAAAAAGGAACTCCTTTATTGTTTTAGTTTTTATACATAGGGTTTTGGTTCATTTGAGGTGATTTTTAAAACATTATTTTGTGGTGCTGGAGAGATGGCTGGGTGGTTAAGGGCAATGATTGCTTTTTCAAAAGACCTGCGTTTGATTCCCAGCACCCACATGAAGGCTCACAACCATCTGTAACTCCAGTTCTGGGGGATCTGATGTCCTCAAGTACCAAGCACACACATGGTTCATAGACATACAGGAAGGAAAAACAGGCAAACCTTATAAACTAAAACAATGAAATACAGCATTTAAATAAAAATTTCAAATAAATATTACCAGTATGTGTGTATCTATGTGCAATATGGCAATTGTTTAAACATTAAAAGTGGAATTATCATATAACTTAGAAATGCCAGTTCTGTGCATAAACCCCAAAGAATTGAAAGTAGGGTCTTGGAATGCTATAAACACACTCTGGTAATGCCGCTGACACTAACTCAAGGAAGAAAGGCAGCACAAATGCTAGAGTTCAGCCTCAGGAAGGGAATTCTGGGGCACACTACTTCAGTGAACTTGAAGACAGTATAGCAGCCAAGCTGGACATGGAAGGACAGATGTCCTGTTACAGAAAGTAAAAGGTAGAGTGGCATCTCAAGGGCTAGGCCTGGGGATATGGGATGATTATTTCATGGCTGTAAACCTTTATTGTGAAAATGGATGTTGACAACGGCTGCACAGAGCGATGCATTTAGTGCCACAGAACTAAGAAACAGATGAAACATTTCATGTTTGTGTATAGTTTGTTACAATAAAAGCAGAGAAGAAATGACAACAGCTAGGGACATCTAACATGGATTTGATTGGTGCTTACAGAGAGCGGGGGCGGGGAGATAGCTCAATGGGTAAAGTGCTTGCTGGGAAAGTGTAAGTATCTGAGTTTAATTTCCCATCACCCACATAAAATCTGGGCATGGCTGCATGTGCTCAGAAGCCTGGCACTGGGTGGGGCACAGGCAGGCACATCCCAAGAGTTCACTGGCTTGCTAGTCCTACCCCAAAAATCACGTCAGTGAGTGACCCTGTCTCAGAAAGTAAGCTGGAGAGTGGTTGAGGAAAACCTCTTACCTCATCTTCTATGCGTGTATGTGTGTGTGTGTGTGTGTGTGTGTGTGTGTGTGCGCGCACGCGCGTGCACGCACATGCAAAACCACCCTGCCACATGTTCATACATACAACCCATGCAGAGAGAGACAGAGAGATAGGCAGATAGACAGACTAAACAGGGAGACAGACAGACAGAAAGGCATGCAAAGCAGCCCTGCCATATATTCATAATACAACCCATGCAGAGAGAGACACACACAGAGAGACAGAGACAGAGAGAGGATAGAATAGAACCAATGAAACATAATAAACTCTCAGATAATAGAGGTAACTTCCAAAACAGACATGACCGAGGACATCCTAAGAGCACACCACCTTCCAGAAAGAAGTCTGTGATGGTCAGGCAGTGGGCATGCAGGTAGAAAAAAAAAATAGCAGGAAGAAAAAGTTCCTACCCACAGGAACAAGGTGAGCCATGTGACAAACTCAGTCAAGTAATTTTCGAGCTTCTGCTCACTGAGGATACCTTGATGGGTGAGTGTAGATTTTCAGAACTCCGTTCATGGCCCATGGAAGATGAGACGGAACAAAGGCAGAGCAATGGGAAGGAACTGGGGCAGTCCTCAGCCTGAGGAGAAAAAGGAGTAAGAGAAACTGCTATATATATATTTTTTCAACAAAGGAATTTCTTTTTGTGGAAGAACTGATGATGAATTTTGAAACTGTTTTCACGAGTTTTCTTCTCCTGGGGGCTAGTCAAAAATGATACTTTCCCAAGACTGACAAATCTTAGAGATTTGTTTGTCGTGCCTTACCGACCCTCTTGTATGTCAATATTTACAAAGCTGGGAAGATGCTGATGCATAAACAGAATAGTGTCTTTTCAGCTTCTAATCAGCATCAGATACATAAGCAAATTCAGAGCCAACATTCTGATTGTGATTAATGTTGATTTTACTAATCTGCAGGAAAATTTAGCAATTTATGTTATAGGTCATTGGGTTTAGTAAGAAAGCCCATCTACCCTTCTAGATTTTCATTTTACATTTAAGATTTCTTCTTGATTCTTCATTATTCTGGATTGCTTTGAATACTTTACAGAATTGTACTCTGTGTCTTAAACTATATTTTGTTCACAAGGGGGTGCAATGCCTACATGCCGTTTTGGGTGTCTCTTACTGAAGTGTTTCCCCATTTTCCTAGAAGTCTTATCTCCATGGAACGCCGTTCATGAGTAAGAGGGAGGCTGGTGTTTTGAACAATGCCTCCACTCCAGTTTCAGCTCAGGCCAGCCCCGTTCAACTCTCCTTTAGCTGTGGAGTTCTTTCTGCAATGTTGCCTCCTTTCAAGGTTTCTCTTGGCATGAAAGTACTAGCTGTGTAAGTTGGTGAGGGAAACCGATGGCCAAGGATACCATTGCTGTCTAGATTCCCTTATGAGCCACGTGGAGACTAAGAAGACTGGGCCCATGCAGAATAAAACATCTATGGCATCTATTGTTAAGCCATTGTTACCTTTAGACCTTAGCCTGACAACCCAACTTGAGCTCATGACATTCAAGTGGTACTCCTGTGGAGTTGAGGTGAGGGTTCTCGGAATCATTGCCTTAAGCCAATGGTCTTGAGAACAACTGGCTGAGAAGCCTTTGAAAAACACCACAGTGGTGAAGGCAGTCGGTTGAAGGTCTGGTCTGACCTTAGGCCCATTACTTGCTGTTCCTTCCCACAAGAGCCTGTTTCCCTACCTGGTAGACAACTACTTATCCTTCATTTGTGTTTGCTTTGAAGATCTTGATGCCAAAGGACAGTTTATGTGTGTAAACATGGCAAACAATGCCAGTCTTGCCCAAGACTCCCATTAGAGCAACCCCATAGAGTTAGATTTCATGTCCTTATACATTTGTTTCATTTACTCTTTTGTTATCAAGCCACAGTTGGCCTTCACTTCTAGCATGTGACCACCTCATAGAGGCTGAGGAATTGAGACCTGGGCTCAGAGAGCCTTCAGGCTTCCTTAGGACTGAATGGGTCAACTCCTGTGTTTTCTAGGTTCCCTGATGATGTTGAAGGATCACAGAACTCCCCTCACCAGAAGTTTACTAGAATAAACAGAAGCAACGCCTGTAAGCCTCAGAGATACACCCACCTTGGTGTCTCACAGTCCTCTCATTGGATACACTGTGTCTTACAGGCCTCTCATTGAATATACTGTGTCTCACAGGCCTCTTATTGGATACACTGTGTCTCGTAGGCCTCTTATTGGATACATTGTCTCACAGGCCTCTTGTTGGATACACTGTCTCATAGGCCTCTCATTGGATACATTGTGTCTCGCAGGCCTCTCATCGGATACACTGTGTCTCATAGGCCTCTTATCGGATACACTGTATACCACATCACAAGCCTCCTCAATGGAACAAGTGAGACTGGATGATAAGCTTCATCTCCATCAATGAATAAGACACCATCCACTGAGCTAGAACTCTGTATTTGTTCTAATCGCTTTCTTCCTTGTCCTGTTTAAACTGCTAATAGCATCCCATCCCCTCAGAATAAATAACATTTCTTTACTATGACCTTAACTCAAAACCACAGTTATCTGGCTGACAAGATGGATTAGTACATAAGTCGCTTTCCATACAAGCATGACAGTTAAAGGTCTGTCCCTCAATCCCATAGTGCAAGAACAGAACCAGCCTCTGAAAGTTGTCCTCTGGTATGCATGTGTATCATGGCACATGACCTGTATGCACATATACTCATACACACACATTCACACTCATACCTATATACACAGACAATCACACACATACCTATATACACAGACAATCACACACATACCTATATACACAGACAATCACACACATACCTATATACACAGACAATCACACACATACCTATATACACAGACAATCACACACATACCTATATACAGACAATCACACACACATACTAACAATAAATACAATAAAAATTAAAAACCACACCTCTTATCTCAAAGGGAATAAACACACACCTGGATACACATACTAACACACACACACACACACACACACACGCACACACACACACACATACACAATAACAGTAAATACAACAAGAAGTAAAAACCACAGCTCTCATCTCAGTGGGGATGAACACGTTATTCTGATTGTCGATTTTGAAGTCAAATATGAGTGATGACGGTATGAATCTACACAGATCCATGTTGCTTTAAGTATCATGCTCCAACATAGTAACAGTTTCATGGAATTTTTAGAGTAACACAAGAAAGGAAATTATAAATCAAAACATAAAAACCCCCAAAACCACAGTGGCAGAACCACTTGGTAGTGTGACAACATGAAGTCAAGTCTGCTGTCTGGTGGCAGTCTGAGGTGGGGGCTGACGGGAGTAAGGCGTTCACGTGAACAGTGACAAGAATTTTACCTGAGAGTTGTAAGGATGTTAGGTCGCACACAGAGGAGGAAGAAATGACTATTTGTGGAACAAGGAGGCCGAGGGTACATCCCATCTGGAAACAGTCAGAATTCAACTGTGGTGTGACTCAGGTGTGGCTTTTTCTCCCAACTTAAGTTCACAGCATATTTTCAGAATCCTTTGACGTGTAGTTGATTGAATAAACGCTAGCAGCATTCTAAAGCTGTCACGTGGTGTGTGCTCTGTAGCTCTGGAAGGCCATTCTGCTTCCAGACCATGGACCAATTCAGTCACAGCCTTCGGCCTTGCCCCTTCCTGAAGCAAGGGGTATCTGTCAGTGTCTGGGATTTAGTAAATAAACAGAAGAGAGGCTGTAGAGTCATAGCCACCTGTGTGAATCCAGCCATGGTCTATGACTAAGAAAACAATAAGGAATAGCCACTCCAAACAACCCCTCCTCTGGGATAGACTGTATGGGAGGAGAAAATGTGAGTCAGGTTATTAAAGTTATTTATGTGGTTTTGGGACCAGTGAGATGGCATGGGGGTAAAGGGAGCTGCCAATCTTGAGTGCCTGAGTTCATTCCCCAGGACTCACATAGCAGAAGGAGAGAATCATTCCCCTTAAGCTGCCCTCTAAACTCAGAAATATATGTGTGCCCCCTTTAATTGCTCAAATAAATAAATAAATAAATAAATAAATAAATAAATAAATAAATGTTTTAAAAGTGTTTTTTTTTTGAAGACTTGCCTTCAGGAATATTTGGGAGAACTCACCATCTCTAAGGCCTCCCTTCCCCACTTTATGTTACTCCCAGTAGGAAAGGTCCAGGGAGAATAAGACCAGGATGCACTGGATGGGAGGAGGAGAGGTGCCAGGGGGTAGGAGGCCAGGGGAGGGTGCAAGGGGGAGGGGTACCAGGGGAGGGGTGGAGGTGCCCAGGGAGAGGGTAGGGGTGCCAGGGAGAGGGTAGAGGAACCAGGACAGGAAGGGAGAAGCTAGTGGTGGGCATCTGTCTGAGGCTGGCTGTGCTAACTTGAAGTAGCAACATTCAATCAAGGAAGGGATGCCTCGGCCAACGGCCATCTTTCAGATACCAGTGGAACTGGGATTGGCTCCCTCCGGTTAGGATATTTTCAGCCTTGCAGTAGGCTATATCTACACTGTCTGCCTCACTAGCTATTTCTGGTGGGAGGAGAAAAAAGGGTAGGTTGCTTTACAGGGGCGGGCGTTATCCGGAGAATCTCATGGGCAGGAGATTTAGCTCTCCTTCAAACTTGCTCCAGAGACCCGGAGGCGTGGCCATTGTCTGCAGGTGCGCGAGGCTCCCTCCCTCACCAGGTATGCAGATGATCCCCTTTACCCACTTCCCACCCTTCTTTTAATATGTGATGGGAAAGTATAAAGATTCTGGCAGGATGCACCTAAGCATAACGCAGATAATAAGCCTGCGGTTTAATTGTGGTTGTTAGCTCAGGGTTTGACGGTGGCATCTCAGCTGGTACAATTAGCTTTTCATCATCTTTTATCACACTGCTGTGCAGTTGCTGTTGTTGTGCTTTGAAGATGTCAGCACTCGGGCGCTTGGCACTTAACGGTTTTA
>CM052712.1:85733632-85834148 GCA_028551405.1 Uromys caudimaculatus
CCCCAGGGGACCTCAGTGGATCCCACGGCTTATGCCTGCTCCTGCTGCTGCTGTGTTTCTCAGCTTCCCTAGTGAGAATCCCAGGAGCTTTAATGGACTCCAGGGCGACTCACTAGCTCTGGCTCCAGCTTTCTCCTCCTTCCCAGGAGGGCGCTGCACCTGCTTCTCCATGGCTCACCATGGAGAAGGAAGTATTGACTCTGGGGAAGTAGGAACAGTCCTCAGAGGTGTAATGAGTGTACTATCTCACCGCAGCCACTGTCCCAGCTGAGAGAGGTCTGTAGGCACCCCTAGGAAGGCTTCCCATTTCAGTCAGTGTGCTGATGTCAAAATGCTTCTTTCCATTGTAATCACTGCTTAGGACAGAACGTTGCTTTTGGTACCGTCACCCAGAACTTCTCTCCCTGCAATGGGAATCCATTGACGCCAGCTCTGGAACCACAGAGAAATCTGATTCAGAAACAGCTTGTCATCACCCAAGGACATCTTCATTTCTTTTAACCAGTGAATGAGTTTCCACATATTTTGTTTTGGGGTTTCTCCTTCACAAATAGGGTGATGGTATGCTTAAAGTTATTGTGTATCTTTAAAGATACTTTTATTATCATCCGTTCTAACACTTTTTGTTAACGTGTTTAATGTTTTCCAGTTCTGTTCCCAGACCCTCTCTTGTCTGCCTCCCACTTCTCTGATTGCCTTCCCTCCCCACTGGTCTTCTGACTTCAAACATTTCCCCCCTGAAGTTGAGTTATTTAGGGTTCTCAGAGAAGCAAGGTGAAGGTTTGTGCCTCACCAGTGTCTATACCACTGAGCAAAAATGTGGAGTGTTCTGGCATTTGCAATTGTAAACTAGTTGGAATTCGAGAAACAGGTGCTGTTACCTCTTCCAATGCTGTGCTGTTCTGAGTGGAGGGCAGGAGCTGGGTGAACGACACAGCCATTGTTACCTCCGCCATTGTTGCCCAGTGCAGTGGCTGCTCACCAGAATGGGCCTTGGAGACACCCCTGTCCAAACTCCTCATTGTTTCGGATGGTGAATCCAGGATCCAGAAAGATAAATGTCTTTAGAAGTCTGCACAGTTAGTTTATTCCCCTGGTCTTTGTGTATTTCTTGTTGGAATTGGAAAAGAGATGTGGGAGAATTTGGGAGCTCACCTAGAGATGAAAGTGAGGCAATTACTTCTAATTAAAGGAGAATCTAAAATGCTCCCTTAAAGCTGTTTCCAAGTAGCGGCTTATATAATTAATGCCATTGTTTTCTCTCCCTTTCCTCCAAACTGAGAGGATTTGCTGCTCTTACCCACAACTCCGTGTGCTGTGGACACTCTCTGTGTCTATGGCTTATTGGGTAATGATTTGTATTTGCAAGGGGATGCTTGGTGGTGTGGGTAGGGTTAGTTCAGCTAGAGAAACTTGATAATGAAGCCAAGGTTGAGGGGTTTGGTCCCTGGGAGCATCATAGCTTTGCTGTGATCCTCAGCTGCAGCTCTGGTGTAATCTCTGTTAGTCATCTCACAGGTGCAGGCTTTGAAAGCTGTGGGGGGTGAGAGAGAGAGTGAGTGAGGAAGGCTTATTACCGTGGTGCTCACCTGTGACAGAGCTGTACACGTAAGAAACAATAACGCTCCTGACAGTGATTACAGCCGAAGCCTGGCCTCCCAACACTAACCCCCTAGAGAGGATTTCAACATGTAAATTTGGGGGAGGTAAGCATTCAGTCCTTCACACCTGACAACTGTGCACCCAGAGTCTGCCTCAAATTGAACTTGAGTTTGGCTCTTAGCATCCATGATTGAGACACCATGATTTATTAGCCTGAATGCTTAAAGGATTGGCTGTCTCTGAGTTTCAATTCATGTATTAATCTGCTTGCTTTTATTTTATTGTTGGTAGACTGGCAGTGTGGCATGGTAATCTATTGCTTGTGGGTATCAACTCCAAGGGAATGCTACCATGTATGGATTAACTCTGTAACCTGGAGCAAATGATCAGATGTTTTTATGCCTTTTCTTTCACATCTGTCAAATGGAATACTAGTTTTCTTGGAGATGATCAAGTTACCAGCAAGAGAAGGTTGGGAACAACACTTTGGTGACTATCACTGCTGGATGATCTAGAAAGGAACCTGTAGTTACATGGTAGCCTCTGAGTCCTTGTGATCAGTTATATTGTTCCCAATCTGCCAGTCTGCATGCTCAGGGAGACAGAAGAGAATTATGGAGACACAAAGCATGTATTACAGACAACAATACCCCAAACCAAGAGTGTGTGTCTGAGAAAGTCTAAGGTGTTCTCCCTCAGCCCTTTCCCCTTTATTGTGCCAGGGACTCATGTATCACAGAGGTCATTGTGATGTACCCTTTCTGGGGATGAGGTGTGTGGGTGTATTGTGTTCCCTCCCGTGGCCAGCCCATTCCCGTTCTTGTTATCAGGTTCCAGCCTCCATGAACAGAATCCTTGGGGAAGAATTTTTCCTTTATGTGAAGTAGCAATGCCTTTGCTAACCAGAAGTTGATGAAGAACTGACTTCACATTTATTTTTTATTAGGTGACTGGTTCTTTGATAATGGGATCCAAGCCAGACCTAGAGTTTTACTTTGTTTCACTGGGAGAATGAGAGAATTACCCAGAATGCTTTTCCACCCAGAAGAAAAAAGTAATTCTTGTTAGAAAGGGATGTTATGAGCACATTTACATGTTGCATTCACCAGGACAACGCAAGCTGCCTGTGGGTAGTAGGTGACTTCATTGTTTTCTTCCACTTTCTTTCAGTAGACCATGAGCTTCAGACTAGGTCTCAGGCTTCACCATAAGCTGTGGTTCATCTCAACCCCACAAATATCTACCCTACACACTATTCCTCTTTGGGTTGGACTGGGTGGTAAAAGCTGCCTTCAGCTACACGCTAACTATTCTGCACGGAAGAGTGAAGTGACCTTGGTCAGCAAGTTTGGTGATTTGGCTTGGTTTTGTATGTCTGTGGTCTCCGTGACCACATTTAGGGGAAAGTACTGAAGTCTGGAGTCCTCATCGCTGTCACTGGAGGTTGAGGGTCTGTCTTCCTGATTTTTTTGATTAAATTATTTTATTTATTTACATTCCAAAAGTTGTCCCCCTTCTAGGTCCCTCTTCTCTGAGTTCTTCACCCCGTCCTCCCTGTCTCGGAGACACCCCACCCACCCATCCACCCTAACCTCACCCCAACCAGCATCCCTCTTCTCTGGGGCATCAAGTTTCCACAGGATTTAGAGCATCCTCTCCCACTGAGCCATACAAGGCAGTGCTCTGTTACATGTGTGTCAGGGGTCTGAACCAGCCCATGTATGCTCCTTGGTTTTTGGCTTAGTCTCTGGGAACTCTGAGGGATTCCGGGTTAGTCAACACTGTTGTTCTTCCTGTAGAGTTGCAATCCCCTTCAGCTCCTTCAGTCCTTCTTCTAACTCTTCCATAGGAGTCCCCTGACTCAGTCCAATGGTTGGCTGTGAGTATCTGCATTTGTCTCAGTCAGTTGCTGGTAGAGCCTCTCCAAGGACAGACATATCAGGCTCTTGTCTTCATGCACAATATGGCTCAGGAATAGCATCAGGACTTGGTGTGTGAGCATGGGATGGATTCCAAGTTGGGCCAGTCACTGGGTGGTCTTTCTTTCAGTCTTTGCTCCATTTTTGTCTTTGCATTTCCTTTAGACAGGGACAATTCTGGATTAAAACATTTGGAGATGGGTGGGTGACCCCCTGTCTCAATTGTGGGCCATGTCTATGTACTAGAGGTTGTCTCTTCCGGTTCTGTCTCCCAGAGTTGGGCATTTCAGCTAATGTCATCCCCTCTTCCTGATGCTTAGTCTGGCCCTTCACCCACCTACAGTTTGGGAAAGGACACAGAGATCAGTCTCTGTATCAGCAACGGACTCCTTCCCTGTCTAAGGAATTGATCCTACAAGGACACATATTTTGTTTGTTATGAACGCCTAAATAAAGGGAGCTTGGGGACAGTCACACCCTAGTTACATATCTCTTTTGTCAAAGTCCACAAGCCCCCTGAAAATGTGGAGTTACACAGCAAAAGTCCCTGCATTTCCCCCAGAGATTTTTTTGGGGGACTTCTTTAGGTATATTCCCTAGACTACACAAATTGAGAACTAATGGGAATCACATTGACTTGTTGGTTTATACCCAACGTTTATGTCAATAAGTACAATCCTCCTTTGGGGTAAATTATTGAAGGCAAGTAGTTTGCATGTAATTAGTATAGCACATATATTTGGAAAATAATGGTGTTTGTGTTTTGTTTTGATTGAGTGCTTATAGGTTCACAATAACTTGCTTACTTATAAGACCATCTATTTCATTTAGCGTTTTTCTCGCCCCGATCCAATTTAAGGGAGAATAAGTTTGAGGTAGAGGGAGAAAGAAAATAGTAGTTATTGAATGCCAGTTATGTGTTAGACATGGTACTAAATGCTTTGTAGAAAGTTTTTGTTTTGTTTTGTTCTTTGTTTGTTTTTTGACATCTGTGTACGATTTTTAAATCAGTTTTTTTTTTTTAAACTGGTTTTTAACAGTGGAGAATCTCAGGGTTAATATGTTCTCCTGAGTGGGGAGAAGTCAGCTGGATTCTCTCAAGCTTGCTGCAGAGTGTGGCACTGGTGGCACAGCATTTAAACTGGGGACAGAGTCTTAGGGAGGTACACCACTGCACAGGGGGCTGCTGTGCCGGGGGTGGGCACAGTGCCTTCTTACTAAGGCTTTCGAACTGTGCCTTTTGTATGAGTTGCCTCAGGCACTGGGCAGCTAGGGATCTTATTTTAGCAGAATTAAACTCTTTAATGGATTTTCCTCTCCATGCCCTGAGAATAGTTCTTGTTTGAGAGATGGCTTCCTTTTCAAGAGTTTCTGTTTGTCTCAACAAAAGACCAGGAGCAAATGTATTTGTACTCATAAGAGGAAAAAAAGGAGGGGGGGTAGACAGAGCAAGCAGTTAGCTGCTTCTGCCTCTTCCTTCCCACCCTCCTCCCCCATCTCCCCTCCAACCTCCTCCTCCTCCTCCTCCTCCTCCTCCTCCTCCTCCTCCTCCTCCTCCTCCTCCTCCTCCTCCTCTTCCTCCTCCTTCTTTCGAAATCAGGCATACTTTAAAACTGTTCTTCTTGGGTCTGGAGAGGTGGCTCAGCTGTTAAGACTGTTAAGACCGCCCCCTTTCGGAGACCTAGGTTTGATGTCCAGCACCCACATGGCAGCTCACAACCTTCAGTAACTCCAGCTCCAGGGCACCCATCACCCTCTTCTGGCCAGTGTCGGCACTGGGCAGTCACGTGGCACACAGACAATGTCCAGCAAAACATCCAGACACATGAAGAAAGACTTAAAACATGTTCTTCTTCATTCTGTCTTGACACAGATTTAGAGAGTTTCACGAAATGACCATCCTTGGAGAAGCCAGCAGAAGTGGCATAGGTGGGTGGTGCTAATGTGTGGTTATGTAAGCGGGCACACAATCCTGCCTCTTAGAGTTTCCTTCTTCTAAAGGGCTGAGGGAAATGGGGCCTTCCCCCTTCCCCTTTCCCTTGGCAGGGCTTGAATATTAACACTGCAGGTGAAATACACGTTTCAGACTTGCAAATTTTTTTTTTGTCACGAAATCAAAGGGAATAGAGAATTGTAAGAGCAGAGGGGAGTGTGGGGGCGGTGAGAGGGGCTCTCGGTGTCAGCAGGATGGAAATCAAGACGGTAATGAGGGATGGTAGAGTAAATAATTTTCATTTTATCCCCAATAAAAACGTCCCCCCCTCACCCTTCAAATCCCCAGCTCGCCTCCTCTGCATCCCAAACAAATGATTATCGACTCTCCACTCCTGCAATGACCCTGAAGTGGGTGTAGTTACGGAATTCTGAAGTGCTTCTCTCTGGGGCCATCTTCCCTAAGCTGGTAGACTGCAGGCATTAACGGGGATCTGGTTTTAGACATGTTTTGCAAAGCCCTATTTGTTTGTATCATTTGAATGTGTGAGCATAGCAACACCTCCCTAAGTATATTAGGTATTCTCATCTTGGGGATTCATAGCGGACTCTGGAATTTCTGCAGACAAACAAGAGAGCCTGTATAATGTGTCCAGTGAAAGCTAGCAGAGATGCAAAATGAAGTGGATAGCTGTAGGTACTCTCCCAGCATTGAATGGCATTGATTTCTTTCTGCCTCCCTTCATCAGCCTGGATGTTGACACATTCTCTGGCCCAAAGGACAGAGGCAATCTTGCAAAAAGAAAAAAAAAATAAGTGTGTGTGTGTAAAGACAACACTGTGCATCTGGCATGGATCGAGCCTTTATGTATATGGGAAGGCTTAAACAAAAGCACCAAGTGAGCCAAACCACGAATAGACAAAGAAGCACACCTTTATTGGTCTCTGTCATCGGTGGCTGGGGGGTAAGACCTCCCAGGACTGACGCGGTAATCATCCCTTAGCTGCTTTGGTGTGAAAACCAGCGACTTAACCTCTCAGCACACACTTCTTTTTCTTTTACATATGTAGAGCACGCCATGTTAAGATAACACCAGCTCAAGGAGCCAGCACTTTCTGGGAGGGCCGTTAACGTGAGGCCACAGCCCTCACCCTCAGTAAGGTGTGATGTTGAGTGTGGAATGCCAGCACGCAACCCTTCAACCCGTGTCCCCGATTTTCTCTGCAGGATTTAGAATCTGCACTGCAGTGCACTGCTCTGCGTCACTACCTAGGCACCTGCGCACGTGCGTAGAGGGGAAACAAAGTTCACCAGTATTCAGCGCTCTTCAGTGAGAAATATCTTGCATTCGTATCTTTTAGCATCTGAATCCAGAGGTCTGTGAACCAGAACTTACAGGAGGAGACAATCATGTCCCCACCTAGAGGTGGATTCCACTCTTGGCTTCAACCGTGAGACTTCACGATAGTAGCAGCTCATGACCTGAGCCATTTCTTAGCTTCATAATGTAAATTTTAAACCGGGAGTAGATCACTCTGAATCAGTTAATAGCTCGAATGGTCGAGATATATGAGAAGCTACAGGAGGGTTTGTCCTCTTTGGGAGGGTTAAGGAAGCTCTCTGAGGAGGGGAAACAGGGGTTTTACTCCCATTCACCGCAATAGGCCAAGTCTGGAATTTCTGTGATGTAAATACTTTAAATACCAGGATAGTTAAACATTACTTAACCTCTTGGGCAGCTCTAACTCCCATCCTAACTCTTCCCTATCCTCTCCTTTGGAAGCTTTTCTTAGAGCATGTTAGGGCAAGCCTGCTTGCCGGAGTCCAGGTGACTCATTGGTGACCCAGGTGAAATCCATTCTTGTACTATGCTAAGCCTTGTACCCTCAAAGTGGCCAGCATTTGGAATGACTTGTGTTTGCAACCAAGGTTGTCTTTTTTGATAACGTCTTAGGTAGAACGAATTGCATGTTCAAATGTGTATGACGATACCGTGGGTATGGCTGAACCGAGCTGAACACTGACAGTCTTAGAGAAAAAAAGAATGTCGGATATGTAGACATGCCTATTGGCAGGTCCTACGTTGTATTCTTAATATATAGGTTATATAAACACAAGTTTTCCCTCAGGGGCTGTATCTGCACATAGCTGCTCCCATTCCTCCTATCCTCCAAAGGCAGTCTTGGAAGCCAGAGTCCTGTGATTAAGACCTCCTAAATCTCTCCAAGCTAAGCCTGAAGCCCTTACCTGGGGGCCAGATGTGTGTTCCAGCCTCTGGGGGGAGAGGGGTGGATCTGTGCTTGGAGCCTGCCTCCTTCCTTTAGACATGGGGGAAGGGATATTGATGCTTTTCCACAAAAACATTTCCACATTTGAATATATAAACGATAGACTCCTCTGTCCTTTTTATGTATTTCTGTGACAGGCAGATTCAAAAAACATCTTTCCTTAAAACTGAGATATTGATATAAATATCATAAGGGAAATTTTAATCACAGTATACATCGAACAGGCGAGCTGATCCTGTATACCTGGAAAAGATTTTTCAAACAGACTTTGTCAGCTCAGTGTTGGCATTCCTTGTCAAACAAAAGCACGCCTAAAGACACATTTCAAAAGCAGACGATGCAGCACTTGCTATCCTGCAGAAAATCGAAAAGGAACTCAGAGGCCAAGAACAAACAGAATGGAGAACCAACGCTGTGCAGAGCGCCGTTCTGAGAAACACTTTCAGAGAACCAAATATGTTTTCAAAAGACCGCATCAATAATTAAACATTAGCAAGTCAGATTCCATTTCTCATTTGCTGCGATCGTCTGAGGTGTGTAATGAAGAAATGAAATGATTGATTGGGCCTCAGCAGAAAGGAGCTGCCTCACACTCTTAATCTGGAGGGCAGGAAGAACCAGGAGAGCGGAGGAAGACATTCTGCTTTTTCAAAGAATGCGTGTACAAATTGATTTATCTTCAGTTATATCTTAATGTAAGCATTCCAATCAATGGCAGCTGAATTCCAAGTTCTTTTTTTTTTTTTTTTTTAAAGGACAGATCCCATTTCTCACCCAGATTTATGTCAGTCTCACAATATAACTTGTTGACTGGTAACGTGTGGTGCAACTAGACCCAACCCTCACTTTCCGGCTAGCCAAAGAAAATCACATTTTGTTTTCTTTTTTCCTGGACAGAAAATAATTGTGACTTAGAGTAGAATTGAGTCTAGACTGCTCCAACAGATTTATTTTGAAGAATTTCGTCTCTTAGGGATATATTCTGAACTTCACACATCCAGGATGGTAAGGTTAAGGACACGGGATGATGGTAAGGACCTGGGATGGTAAAGTAAGGTAAGGACAGAGAACATGCTTGAAAACGAATGAGCAGAAGCTGCTAGTCTGTGGCTGGGGAAGTGTGGGCACAACTGGGCCTTGTGGAAGGGAGGCAGGGGGCTTTGGTTTGGCCAGCTGTGGGGCATCAACGATGATTACTCTCTTCTGTGTTCAAAAAGTTTAAATCCGCAAACCGGAGTAGAATAAAGATGTGAGAGCATGCCACGCGTCAGCTCGGAGACCTGCCTTCTCCCAGTGTTAACGGAAAGACACCTTAACACTGCGAAAAGGACGAGAAAGAACTTTGTCTCTGGTTTGTTAAGGTCTTATTCCTTCTTACAGAAACAAAGGAACAAATAACTGGAGACATTGTTTCTTTCCTATGATTTTTTTGGATGGCCCCAGAATTATTTTTGACATACGATTCCAGCGACTTGAAGTCCACCCCCTTCAGCTTTCAGCAGACCCGCCATTTCTCAGGTGATTGATACCAGACAAGCGTTTTGACTTCTGGGCACCACAGTTGTAGGATATAGTAAGAACACTTATCTAATAAAGTAATTGAGAGCATTGCACACGTGCATAGCACACAGGTGCAAGTGCTTGCACCCCTGACCCACATGTGGCGCACACACAAGCAGGTGCTGTCTTTCGCCACACTCATGTAGATACAAACTATCTCTTAACCTGTCTTTTTTAGTTTTTCCATGATGTCTTGTACACTCCAAAACCCTCTCCATATTTATAAAGCCTAATTTATGAATTCTTTATTTTATGTATTCATACTTAGACTCTTTGCCCAACCTCACAGGCGTGAAGATTTTTCTGCTCTCTGAAAATGTTTGCAATACAGTTGAGCGCTTGTGGTTAGCCTGCATTTACATTGGCATTAATCTATTCTTTCATCGGGTAACTGTGTAGATAAGAGGGTTTGACCCCCTCTTAAAGAAACTGATAATCTGGAGCACACACAAAAACGACCACAGTACAGCTCCTGTGTAGATGGAGAGCCCTTTCTAGAGCCTCAGAACTTGGGCATCTGAGCTCGTGCAAGAGGACTCATTTCCAGGTGGATGCCATTACCCACAGACAAGGCATCCAGGAGGAGAGCTGCGGAGGACAGGAAGAGGAAGTTGCTATTTGGGAATCAAGAACTTGAGGGTGTTCCTGGGATAGCCACTTGAAGATCTCCCAACCATTTACTTTATTTATATAGCTCTTTAGTTTAGGAAAGTGCCTTGGGTTGAAGTAAGTGGGGTAACTTCATGTAATCCTTGTGACCGTGGGCTTGAGGAGTCTCAAGCACACTAAGACCGCTTTCCCGTGGCTGGTGGAACAGGCCTGAGTTCCTCATTAAGTGTACAGAGACACTCTCTGGAAGCCAATTAGCCTTCAGCTTGATAACTCATCATGTATTAATGCATGAGAGTTTAATTGCTTCTCATCTCGAACGGCTCTTCCCTGTGGTAATTTTATTCTTTCGGAAGTAGGTAGGTGACTAGTTTGTTGTAACAAACCTTGGATTTCTTAGCAGTCAACCACAATAAAAGCCTCATTCTCTCATACGAACAGTTCCACCCAGGGGCTCCTGACTGGTGGGAAGAGCCTTCCAGGTGGTCACTCAAGCACTTGATCCCTTCCACCGTTGTCTAGCATCTTCTAATGCCTCAGGATAATTTCATGGGGCATCGCCCCTGGGGGCGGAGGAAGGTAGAGAGAGGAGAGATATAGCCATTTACCCCATGGCCCAGGAATGGGCATGGTTCGTAGTCCCCACATTTAGAGTCAGGGAAGCCACTGCTTGGGAACAGCTCCAAAATCAGAAGGGTCCTGGGAATTTTGGACAGTGGTTAGCCTTCTCTGTCATAGCACGTAGACTGATAGACTATTCTAACGTGGGATCTGTAGTACTTTAAAAATTGCTTCACAAACATGTATAATCATTGACTAGTTTGCTTTTTTGAACCATTATGAATATTCTCAGCACCACGAACATAATAGGAGTAGAATTAAAGTTTGACTTGATGAATTGATTGATTAAAATATTTATTAGGAACTTACAATGATAACCGTTTGTGAAATGTAGTGCTTTTTTGTTTGTTTGTTTGTTTTGAGATAGGATCTTATGTAGCCCAGGCTGGTCTCAAGTTGCTATGTAGCCATTGATGACTTTGACTTTGTGACCCTTCTCTCTGTATCTTCTGGGTGCTGGGATTATAGGTGTACACCATCATGACCAGTTTCATGTGGTACTGGGGTGTCAAGCCTGGTGCTTCATGCAAGCACTGCACACTGAGTTACATCCCAGCCCCATTCACATGATGACCTTCCTGCCCCCTCAAGGATTTGAAGTGATTAGCTAGAGAGAGCACCGCTTTTAGTAATAAGAAGGACTGCACACCCTATTTGGAGACTAAATCCTGAAGAATGAGAGTCCTTAGCGTAGGCGGTCCTGAAGCAGGGCTGGACTTCCAGAATGGGGTTTTGATGGATGGTGTAGGGAGAAAGGAACGAACCTAAGGAGAAGTGATGACTCAGATGAGGCATGGATGCCTGAGGACAGCATGGGACATGTGTGGGACCATCTCATGGATGTCTGAGGACAGCAGGGGACATGTGTGGGACCCTCTCATGGATGTCTGAGGACAGCAGGGGACATGTGTGGGACCATCTCATGGATGTCTGAGGACAGCAGGGGACATATGTGGGACCATCTCATGCATATCTGAAGACAGCACAGGACATGTGTGGGACCATCTCTGGGAAACTGATTTTACTTGTCCTTGTAGCATAAAAGTCCCATAGCTTTGGCCCAGGTTTGGAATTATGGGGAGGGCTCTTTTTGTGGGACAGGAATGGGTGGACTGTAGACCAAGACAATAATAATGTCTTTAATCCCAAGCTCTAAATTGTTATTCACCAGGCAGGCACTTTAAACCGCAGGCTTTTCTTCTGTGTTTTATTGTCTCTCACATTGCCACTCGGTGTAACTTGCTCACTCTCTGTAGTGGGCTCCAGGGTGAGCAGTAGCAGGGATTTATTTACTCAGTGATGGCTAATGATTCTCCTGAGCCAAACAGGATAAGATAGCTCGTGGAAAATAAGGCTATCCTGGCTGAATGGGGTCATCTTGTAAAGGGTTTTGACAGTCAGATGGCTGAGCTCAGGCCTGATGTGGTGGGACCAGGGAGCCATTGAAAGTTTCCAAATAGGTTGGTAACTTTTTGAGTGTGTTAGTTAATGAAGATTCATCTTCCATCCATATGCAGGATGCCTAAAGGTGAGGGAGGCTGGTGGAATGGAGCTCTGCATGACTCTTTCTTTTTCTTTTTTTTAAATCCTAGGATGGGGGCCAGAGAGATGGTTCATTCTGTAAAGTGCCTGTGATGAAAGTGTGAGGACCTGAGCTTGGATCCCCAGAACTCATATAAAAGCCAGGTGCAGCCCAGGTGCAGCCCAGGTGCAGCTCAGGTGCAGCCCAGGTGCAGCCCAGGTGGCAACCCAGGTGGCAACCCAGGTGCAGCCCAGGTGCAGCCCAGGTGCAACCCAGGTGCAGCCCAGGTGCAGTCCAGGTGCAGCCCAGGTGGCAGCCCATGCATCCATGATCCTACTATTGTGGGGTGGGAGGTGCGGAGGTGAATCTCTGGAGCTCACTGGCATCCAGATCAGCCTAATGATGAGTTACAGATTCAGTGAATGACTCAAAAAATGGGGAAGAGAGTGATCAAGGAAGATACCTGACATAGCTCTCTGGCCTCTGTGTGTGCTTACATGTGTACATGCACACTCATATATAACACACACACACACACACACACACACACACACACACACACACACACACACTCCAGAAGTGTAGGACTGAGGCAGGTAGAGATTAAATGGTAAGGTTTGCTGGCATGAAAATGGTTGACTCCTGAATAAGGACATACAGTTCTGCTATGAGCCTGGGACTGGATATTCAAATGTCACTGCCAAGAGCAGACATTAGTGGATAGTAGAACATGGCGGGGAGGTGAGAGGTGACGTCAGTGACTGCAGTAGACCACAGGCTGTCAGTGTGACCCATGAAGAGCACTCACTTTCTCCTCAGTCAAGGGAACACATTTACAGCTCAGTCAACCACTTGAATCTCCCGGTGTGCAGGCTCTGCTCAGTCTCCTCAGGTACACACTGCAGTACTGTCATCTGAGGATAAAGGACCGCAAGCCAAGACTGAAGGCTTTTGAATAGTCTCTAATTTTTATTGACAGCCTTGCAAAGTTCTAGATGCACTTATCACCTCCAAAGAAGTGCTAAATGATTTAACATTTTGGGGACAAATTTGTTCTATTAGTCTCTAGTGCCAAATTCACCAAAAATATCTCATTAGCTGTGCATTGTGATTTCCTAGGGTGCCCTGCTCTTGGCTGGATTCCAAAGAGCACATTTGTATAAAAATGTTCCCATTATGGGGTGTGATATCTATTAATGGAGCACCATATGCACCAGAGCCTCCCCCTTGCCTCCGCCGCCTCGCAACCTGAAGCTTGTGTTTTCCTTCCATTTTTGCCAAGTGACCCGCTTCGCAGGGGTTAAACTTTACCTAACAGGCGAAGGCCCGGGATGCTGTAGCAATTCATCTTCAACTGGATTTAGGCATCAATGTTAGTTTTCCTGTCCCAATGTACCCACTGCCATCCCTGACCCTCTACTCAGTCCCAGCCTGGGGGAAGGACAGGAGGAGGCAAGATAGAGAGGGTGCCAAGGCTAGACCTATAGCTGTGCTGGATTGACTGACACTTCTGTTGTTACACACACACACACATGCACTCACACACACATGCATGCACACACATACACATGCACACACAAATGCACACACATGCATGCATGCACACACATATACACGCACACACAAATACACACACACATGCATGCATGCACACACACATGCACGCACACACATGCATGCACACACATGTACACACAAATGCACACACACATGCATGCATGCACACACAGACACACACGCATGCATGCGTGCATGCACACACACACACACACATACACACACACCCACACTGGAAATGATCAGATGGCATGACAGGTTTTGGGCTTTTGCTGTACTAAAACTCGTCAGTTCCTGATCCCCGGTTTTATCATGTACAAAAATTCAAACATGATGCTTCCACACACACCTTTTACTACAGGTCTTGACCCTTAAAGCATCTTTGGTTCTCTTCTCATTTTTATTCTTAAAAAATAATATCTTCTATTTTGTAGGTGACTGAGTAGCTTTAAACTATCATTAAAAAATGAAACTAGCTAAAAAACTAAATGGAAGATGTCTGCTTATCACCAGGAGAGATTTGCAGAGAGCAGTTTGATGATGGGAGAGTCAAGGAATCATATACAAGCCAAGGAAACCCATCTCGCAGATAGAAACATTCACCCGAAAAACAAGTTTTCAAAAATGGTGGGCCATGTATCCCTGGCATCACTGATGCTAAAATGGTATAGGATCTGGAATCTAGGTTTTTGTTTGTTTTGGTTTTTAATTTTGTTTGGACACAGGGTGGAAGAGTTAAGAATGTACCATAGGCTGGTATGCGGAAGGAAGGGACAGGTCTGAGCTTATTTGAAAGAAATGTGATTTTTAAAGTAACATATTAATTCTACACACAGTGAAGGCCTGCCCTATGGGTAATGTTGCAAAAGTGAACAAATGTCCCCAAACTCAAAACGTTGCCATGTGACATGAGAACAAAAATATGTTTTTATAAAGAATTAAAAAGGTAAAATTTAAAATTAATAATCAAGCAAAATGAAAACTGGAGCTGTGATTGGGATCCTGGCTACCTTGGAAGATGGGGCTACTTCCTTCTGGAGCTCTAGAGGGGTCAAGGCTTTGTGGGTGTCTTGAGTTGGTTGTTCTTTGTGGGGCCCAAGCTGGGTGTGGACAGCTATAGAGGTCAATTTTAGATTGTTACTTAATGTTCAGAAATGCCACCGCTCTAGGCTTTTACGACAAACTCATCTCCATTCTGTCCGTGCAAAGCCTGTTTGAAATGAACCCGTTTCTTTTTGGGGGCATGAAATTATGTGAAAACTGATTTGTTTTCCTTGGTATATACCTCCAACTAATAAATTATCTTGAACAACATGGGAGATAGTTTAAAAACATAACACAGAATGATGTTAAACTTTATTGATAGATCAAAGAGCTCAAGATAAAAGTTTCTATGTAGAACTTCCTAATCATATGTCCATAATTTTAAATTAATGATTCTCGATTGAGACACTTTGGTGCAGGTCGAAACATTCTGTATCACATCCAAGTCCTGAAGTTGCTTCTGATGCGCAGGCAAGACTGGAGACACGGTTCTATATTGAGCAGGGCACTGTGAGTATTCACTGATATGTCACGTTTGTTGCTGTTTTTATTCCAAATATTATTTATTGGAAGAGAAAAGGATCTCCTTAACGTGTTTGTAACTGAGAGTGAGGTCGCAGGTGTCTGGAGAGATGGCTCAGCAGTTAAGCAAACTAGCTGCTCTTTCAAAGGACCCAGGTTCTATCCCCCAGCACCCACATGGCAGCTCACAACTGTCTGAACTCCATTTCTAGGGATCTGATGCTCTCTTCAGACTTTCGTGAGCACCAGGCTTGCATGTGGTGCGCAGATACACATTCAGGCAAAGCACCCCTGCTTGGTAAATGCGAGTCCTTTCTATGTTTGTTGCTTAGCTATTCCGCCTGCTGTGTGAGTGGCTCTTCTACCCTTGAGAAACAGTCTGCTGCAGCATTCATATCCAGATTTCTCTTGGGCTGTGTACCCAGAGAAGCCCATAAAATCTTTTAATAAAAAATTAAATTAATTTATTTTATGTGTATTTATGCATGCCAGGATGCATGTATGTGCACTACATATGTGCATGAGCCGTGTACACCAGAAGAGGTGATAGATCCTCTGGGACTAGAGTTACAGACAGTTGTGACTTGCCATGTGGGTGCTGTGAACCAATCCAGAGTCCTCCGCAAGAGCAGTAAGCACTCTTAACTGCTGAGCTGCCTTTTCTGTCCCTAAGATCTGTCTCCTTAAAGGCCAATCAGATCAGCTTAAAATGAACTATCAGGAAGAAACAACGGAGCAAAGGTGCTCTTAGAAGATTTAAGCAGAAAGGGATGTATGTTTATGCTGACTGCGGAGACCATCCAATACGTGTAATTCCCTTTCACAGGAGAAAAATTTGAAAATGGATATTGCAAGGCAAATGATGAAAACTTGCAATCAAGTCTCACAGTGCAGCCAGGGGTCTGGAAGCAACGATGCCAACAGCAGTGAGACTAAATATAGTAACTACAGAGCACAGACAGGCCACTGCTCTGGTTCCGGTCGATATTTCTGTCGCTGCTGCATCCTTCATGCGTTGGTGGGAAGGTAGAGAAGTGTGCATCACACACTCTACACGGGAAGGGTTCTGTGTGCTGTCAGGCAGGGTCCCAGGGGACAAAATGTTTTGTGGCTTGTCCTCCTCTTGCATGTGGGAACTTTTAAAGAGACAGAGCTTGATATAGACACCTGAATTATTGTTCTTGCTATAAATTGTCAACCAAAAGTCTTGAGATACATCCCCAGAGCATAGCATATGTTAGGCAGTACTATGTAAGCTTCCTGTGGTTAATTTCAATATTCATTTAGAATGTACACAAACTAGTTCCACAAAGAGGAGAGGCAGTGTATTCCAAGCAGCGCATATGAAGGTGCGTGGTGTCGTTTGGCTAGGTGATGTTCCCCACGGTCACGTGTGTGAATGTCTGGTTCACAGTTGGAGATAGAGCTCCCGCTTTGGAAAGTTGTGTCCCCTCTGAGAAACCTCGTTGGAGGAAAGGAGTCATGTGTGTGTGGTCGGGGCTTGATTCAGGAGGCTTGATAGCCCCGCCCCACTTCCTGTCTTTTCTCAGCTTCCTGACTACAGATGCCATGTGACCAGTCATGGTGCCACCTCACTTCCGGTCTCTTCTCTGCTTTCTGACTACAGGTTCCATGTGACCAGTCATGGACCTGCTGCATGCTTTCTTCCCATGAGTTGCTTGTTTTCTAGTATTTAGTCACAGCAACTGATATGTCACATGTATAGTTTAGATAAGCAACTAGCAGAGTGTACAACTTTTTTTTTTTTTTCCTGAGCCCAAGCAAAACTCCTCCAGACTGGGAGTAATGGATGGCCTCCCTAACAAGGTAAGAATAGCAGGAAGAGGAGGACAGAAGTGAGCTACAGCTTTTCGAAGGACCCATTCTTTTCCAGTTGTCAGTGGTGGCCACTGATAGTGCTTAGCTGCACCTAGCATCGACACACACACTAGAAAGCCTTTAGTCTCCTCAGGGGTTGGCGGTTTGCTTCTCGACACCCTTTGAGGTAAGTCACATTGGTCTTCCCCTTTCGCAGATCGGGATAGTGGGGATTAAATTGCTTTCCCAGGTATCGCAGTTGAGAATGGGCAGGACCAGAATTAGCTCCTAGGTGACCTGATGCCAGAGTTTGGGAAATGTCACATCTGGTGGAAGGGACAAGAGAGATTTCATGGAGGGAAGAGTTTTGGCAAAGAAAGAAGATACCAGATATTTGAGGCTGTAATGGGACAGATAGAAAGGAGACAGAATTCTAGTTAAAGAATGTATCAGCAGCTAAGTTTTCAGTCCAGACCTATTTCATCAGTAGTCACTTCCTGTTCACATTCCCAGGGCCACCATGGACTCAATCCCACAGTGATGACAGCTGTATGGAAAACCGAAGCTGATGGTGTAGCTGACAAGTGGCAACCCAGAGCATCGTGGGGTATGAAACCCAAACCTCCATGGTTTTAGGGTGACTGCTTGAATTCCGCAGCTAGGAGGGATCTTGGCCAGTTCAGGCTAAGTTGAAGTTCTGATTCCACATCAATGATTCATCTTCCAAACAGTAAAGTTGCTGAATAAAAGTGAAATGGAGCCTTCAAGTGCCTCTGGCCTTTTCTGAGTCCGGCCTCCTGTTGGCGTCCCACTGTGCAGGTGTTTCTTGTTCTCCGTGTGAGCTTTACCTTAAAGCAGGCACTTCTGAAGCAGGCCTTCTCAGGTGGCCAGAACCTTTAAGGAGAACCACGGGGAGCCCCTCTGGACACAGGTGAGGTGGAGACTTGATCAGTTAATCAGCCTCTGGGTTTTTTTGATCGCTTACTCTACAGGTCTAGCCCTATCCCAAGTCCATTAATAAGCAGGCAGATTTTTAAAAATCATAAAGGTTGACCATGTCTTGTGGTTAGAATCTGTTTCCTCATACCAGGTTATCTAGGAAACAAGGGTGATTCATATTTCAGGGCTGTCAGGAACAGGTGTTCTGTGTGCCCTGGGACATCTGTTTTGTTTTGCGGAGCATAGGTAATGGCATCACCATGCTTCTGGAAATGTCCAGAGAGGAGTGGCAGGCCTGTTTAGTGAGCACACTGTGGAGGAGGAGTAATGAATTGGATGAGGAGAGATACAAAAGCAGACACTGCTTTCTTTCGTTCAGATGCTCAGGTTAGTGCTGCAGAAACCTATCCCAAAGGCTAGAAGGAGCAAGTGTTTGGGTCTTCGTCTTTTCTGTCCACACTCTGCATCCCATTCCCGAGTCCCATTTCTTTTAAGATTTTCTTCATTTCTTTTAGTTACACACATTAGTGTGGGTGTGCACATGTGTGTGTGCTCATGCAGGCAGAGGTTAGGATTCCCACGGAGCTTGGTTACAGGCAGTTGTGAGTCACCTGATGTGAGCATTGGGAACTGAACTTGTGTTCTCTGCAAGAGAAGTAAGAGCTCTTAACCACCGAGCCATCTCTCCAGGTCCCCAAGTTATCTTCTTTTAATGAAAGGGTATTCTGTTCCCTAAGACTCACGAGTTCATAAACATTTCTATATGGACATAAGTCAAAGGCACCTCAAGTTCAGGGCAAATAGTTGTGCTGAGCCCGGAGAGCCCAGTATCCTCCATGTTTACAGGTTTGGCACTGCCCACCTTGGTGCAATTGGATGGTTCTGCAAAAAAACAGGATTCTTCTGTGATCTTTGGATTCTGTTGTAAATTCTATCTCTGAAGGGCAGTTAACTTCTCTGCATTCTTAGAGAGAGCTGAAGGGGGCCAGGCCTTGGTCAGGGTAGCAATTTGTTGGTATCCCTGAGACCCATCCATCTCTGGTGTGACTGACAAAAGCCAAGTGTGCAGGCACCAGTGTAGCATGAAGGAGTGTTTGTGTAGTGGAGGAATCAGGACAGGTGGCCAGATGGGATGAGAAGGCCCCAGCCAGCTCCAAGAGAGGAGGTAATGCATTTGATGGCTCTAATGGTACCCCTGGCTGAGCGGCCAGATGGAGCTCAGGATCCTGTATATTCCAACTGCACTGCCAAGACTACCTTTGCTGTTAAAACCGCGGCATCATCTGGGTCAAGTGGTTGACACTCCCCAGTGCTCCACCCAGAAAGGAAAAGTTAAGTTTGTAGGGGAACCTTCCGGTCTGATGTTCTCTCTATCTTACTGTTAAGGACTGGTTGTCTTTGATATAGTAGGATTTCCTAGATGTAGATTGTTTCAAAGATTTGCATTTTAGAGATAGTCCAGGTTGACCCTTTATACCATGGGATAGGAACTAGTAGGAAAAGGGCTAACACTGGATATATAGACCTCACAACCTGCCCCCACTTTCCACATGACTGTATCTTCCCTGGTCCCCATAGCCAGTCAGTCATTCAACTGAGGCTCAAAGACATTTGGGTTTTAGCCTTGCTAAGCACTGGCAACGTTAGCTTTTTGGTGGGAATATTTCTTTCTCTGTGCGTGTGTGTGTGTAGGTGCATGTGTACGTGGGTGCTTGTGCGTGTAAGTGGGGGTCAGAGGTCAGCCTTGATTGCTGTTCCTCAGAGCGGTCTATCTTGTTTTATTTTCTGCGACAGAGTCTTCAGCTGGTAAATGGAGTTTGTTGATAATAGGCTAGACTGTGAGCTTTAGTGATCTGTCTCCATCTCCTCAGCGCTGGGAATCACAGTGATCTCCCATCATGCCCTACTTCCTTTGTGGGTGCTGGGGATTGAACTCAGACCCTCATGCTTGTGTAGCACACATTTTACTGACTGAGCTACCTCTCTATCTCATGGAAGTATTTCTAAAAGATATTGTGCTTTTTTGCTTTTGGAAGCAATATGCAATGAATACAATTTTCTTTTTTGCTCTCAGCATGTGCTGTAGTAATAGCTCTGAAATCAGAGTAAGGTAATGTGGGCAGAGATGACTGAATCTGACCCCAGTAGGCCCCAACATACACTCTGCGAAGTCCCCTGTAGCCAGGCTGCTTTTGCTAGACTCTCTGGTGCTTGCAAAGGCCAGGTGAACTCAAGGGAACACCCTGGCCTACACCCTGACCTCCTGGGAAGAGTAAGGTGACTGATTTTCAAATTAGTGGTTGTATAAATTAAGGGCTGAAGCTTATTTTGATGTAAAATCACTGTCTTTTGTGTTGGGCTTGGCCTTGGCTGTCCCATTTGGAGTTCTTTGAGCACTGGTACTATACAGAGCCCCATCAAAATGAGCATCTCTTTAATTTATAACGTCCTGAACCGTTTGGTTTTGACTGTGATGGTCAGTGTTAACTGTCAAGTTGATACCTAGAACCACCTGGGAGCTGAGGCCCTGGGCATGCCTGGAGAGGGTTACCATGATTACATTCACCGAAGAGGAGTGGCATCCCTACTGGTGGGTGTATTTCTAGGTAGGTGATTCAGGAATATACAATGGAGGAGAATGTCAGCTGAGCCCCCTCGAACATCCATCCACTGTTCGCTTCCCCGACTGTGGATATGATGTGACCAGCTGCTTCCAGCTACTGTTCCCTTGTCTCTCCACCACTATGGACAGCGCCTTTAGCAATGAGCTAAGCAAACCCTTTCTTTTCAAGAGTATTGAGAAACACTTTTGCCAGAGTATTTTATCATGGTAACAGAGAGGAAACTGAGGCAGTGACTGGTCTCTGACCTCTCTGATGGAACTTTTCTGATGGTTCAAAGACTTTTTAGCACTTTGTGGTGGTGTGAGTACTCAGCCCTAACGCTCTCCCAAGTGAAGCCTCTTTCAATGCCTGCTGATAGAAGCTCTTTCTTGCTTCTCTGTAAACACCCCATGGACACTCTCTAGGTGTTTGTGTACACCACTTCCTTGTTTAGATTGTGAACTTAAAGATAGCAATGTCTCTCTTTCATGTTTGTGGCTCAAGCCTAGTGCTGGAAGTGACAGGGTGAATGGATTGAATGATATTTCCTGGAAACGAAGATAATAGTGTTTTAAATCCATGCATCTCATCTGTTACTGTGTAAGTACGGCACTGTCCATACCGTAGAGTATAATCAATGGTCCTCCATGCAAACAGAATCAATAGGATATATATATATAAAATACATAGATCCAGCTGACAGAATAGAGATTCAGGAAAGACCTGTTACAGCTAGGTGTCTCAGTTCCACAGACCAGCAGGCTGGAGACAAAGGGAGGATTTCTGTTTTGATGGTAGAATTCCTTCTCCTCTGGGAAGCCGCTAGTCTTGCTCTTAAGGCCTCCAACTTAAGTTTAGATGAAGCCATTCACATGGTAGGAAATAATCTGCTTCATTTCAACACCGTTCATACAATTCCTAATAGCCTCTCAAAATACCTTTGTGTCACCATTCAGACTCCCAGATGACCATAAACATGTGATCTATCCCCTAGCACAGTTGACTCGTGGCATTAGCCATTGCAAGTGGCATGCAGTGTGCGTTTGATGAGTCAACTTGAGGACCACAGTAACAGGTGTGCTTTAATTGTTACACTGCATAGCTTCATTTACTGCATTATTTCATCCTTCTCATATATGCGACACAGCTGAGAGCCCACATGAAGTAGGAAAGTAAGGGGGCTTTAGAAACTAGTACAGAAAATGATACCGGCAACAAAGATCTTAGCTGGTACTATAATGGGAGCTGTGGCCAGTACATCCCTCTCCCCTGTCTCAGACACTTTGAGCGAAGTCTGAGGTGGTATCCACACCTATTGTTTTCACAGTTCATCGCTGTAGAAAACACATGGTAACTTGGAGAAGCCATTGGAATTCTCCAGAACATGACAGAAAGGACAGCAGAGCATTTTTTTCTACTTCCTGCCTCTGACAAAGGTCTTGACTGTGATAGATTTTGGATGTCTCCAATACCTTAGACATTCCGTTCTTCCCTGTCTGTCTCTTTCAACATTGCCTTCACCCCACTGTACTCTCCCTAGCCACTGTGCCTCTTCCCAGCCCTTCCTTGCTGTGACATTTTTCTAGGTCAGACTCTGTGTTCTTCAGGTGGCCATTTCTCCCCCATGACTCTTCACCATAACAATAGGGCAGAGTTAGGAGCTTTTAGGCCAGCCATCTTCTGGTTGCTCCAATGACAATTCCAGCACAGCCAAGGGCTTTGCTCTTGGTGGGCAAATGTTTCTTAACACAGCTGGAGTTGGGCTGGGAGCAGACACTGGAGGCAAGGGACATCTTTATAATTTTCAAGGCGCTCCATGTCCTGTGGGTTCAGAGGACTGTATGTTTGTTTTTAGTCTAAAAGTGTTTTAAATCTGCCTCCATGACTGCAGTTTGCAGAGAGGTTTCTACTTGGTTGTAGCTTTAGATTTCCTGCCATATTTGGGTTCCAAGAAAGCTGCATTTTGGGGGTGGTGGTGGTCCTATCTTTGTGTTTTCTTAACAACTCTTATGCCTAGTCAGAGGTGTGGTGTGGATGGCCATCCTGGACCCTGCTCTCTTCTGTTGACTGGGAACAAAATTTCTGTCTCCTGCTTTGAAGAGGGTGCTAGTGAGCCAAGCTCTCTTCTCTTACTGTTTCCTCTCTACAGACTCCTGTTAAAAGGTCAGTCTGGATTTCCCTCTGACCTCTTCTTCTTTGCTGTATTGAGCGTCAACCTCTTGCTGGTGTCTCTGAATTCATATTACCATCCAGTCTTTGCACCACTGTGAACGTGGAATCAGAAGGCTGAGGGTAGTGTCCCCCACAGCTGCCGTCCCCCACAGCTGTTCTCTTTCTCTCAGTGAACAGGAGCAGGGAGTATCTCCCTTCTTAATTTGTGCTCCCCTTTACCCTCACAGGACTGGCACCAGGCAGCAGGAAGGCAGGAGCGGAGACCGAACACTTCCTCTAGACAACCCCTTGGCAGTCTTTCCCCTCCCCTGTGACTCAGCCCGCGCCCTTCCGTGTCCCTGGAGCCACAGTGCTCTCTCAATGCTCTTCTCAAAGCTGCCCTGAGAACTCACATCCTTCCTCCAGCAAGGGGAAGGATAGAAGGTGGAGGTGGTGGGGAAGAGATAAAGAAAAGACGGGCAGCAAGGAGGTGCACACGGCTTTATAGGGAAGGCTCGATAGTTCAAGATGATGGCGTTCAATATTCCTCTAGTTTATAGCCATGAATAAATGATGGCCGCAGCCACAGTGCTGTGACAGCAGCAATAGGTTCTGAGGAGCAAGACTGAAACCCATCTCGACACAAAGTCAACTGCATCATTTTTAAACGGACACAGCTCCGAGCAACAGCAGATATTTAACAATTAATAATGGTTGGATGAAAACAGCTCGCTGGTCTGCCCGAGTATGACCTGGATACTTATAAGCAGACATGCAAACCATCCGGGGAACTTAGAAAGTCTGCTCTTTGACCTTCAGGTCTGTAATGTATCAGCCAGACTTTTACATGGTGATGCATTTGTTTGTATAATACAGAGCGAGGTCAGGTGGGACCATCCCTTCCAGCTACTTAAGGCGTCAAAGGCCAAATTCTGAACTATGATGAGCAGTTATCAGATTCCTGACCCATCCCGTCAATACGGGTTTCTAGCTCCCCCCCTCCTATTTTTTTTTTTTTTTTTTTTAGGTCTATGCACAATTATTTACTGACTCAATTTTATTCTACGATTTCAACCTTTTTGTTTTTACATGTGTAGGCTTGGTCATTTACTGAGATAGCTACTTGGTCTCTTTGTGAAAAGCCACTTATTTTTTTTTTTTTAAGGTTTCCACATACAGGTAGTAGTTAGAATGTATTATCTCCTTAAGTTTTTCGTCCATCTGTCTGTCGTTCCTTCCTTCCTTCCTTCCTTCCTTCCTTCCTTCCTTCCTTCCTTCCTTCCTTCCTTCCTTCTTTCCTTCCTTCCTTCCTTCTTTTCTTTCTTTCTTCCTTGCTTTGTCACGTAGCTCACCTGCCAGCATGTTCTTGTTAATTCAGCTCTTCCGGCTGCTGTTCCCCTCTACACTTGGCTGTGGGAAGATGAGGTGGCTGAACAGGGATGAGAGATAGCAGCGGTAGCTAAGCAAGATGAAAATGAATGATACTTTCAAATCCTAAGCAGGGCATCTGAGGCTAATAATTACATTAAAAAGGCCCTCTGCAGGTAGGTGCAAATAGGCTAGTCTAAACAAGCGCAGCTGCTTTAATATGGGCTGTTGGAGAGATGTCATTACCTGACGAGAGTGCCACCTTTCACCTCTAGCCATTGTGATCTGTTAGGTCTCACTAACGGGGAGAAAGAGCGAGGAACTTGTTTGCAGGGATTTGTTGTCTCACGCTCCAAGGCAGCTGAGAGACAAGAAGACGCTTACATTCACAAGGTGTGATTGCCTAAGTGTTTGTCTGTGTCTAATTAGTTTGCCTTTGCTGGTTGGTAGCTCCACAGCCAGGAGGCAGATTGACTCTGCAGGCTGTAACCAAAGAAGGTTGATTGGTGTTGTTATCATTTGTTTATTTAACCCTCCCTCCAACCAGCCGGGCATCCCCAAATGGGGAGCCTTTCCTCCTGCCTCCTGCCTCCTACAAAAGCATTAAGGGAGGGGAAGGGAAGGAAGGGAGAGCAGCAGAGAGAGAGAGACAGAGAGACAGAGACAGAAGACAGAGAAAGAAGGAGGGAAGGAAGGAAAGAAGGAAAGAAAATGGCTGCCCTGGCTGCAGCTATCCTGTTGCCTTTACTCTGTGCAGGTAACACAGGTGCTCTTTGTTCAAGGGACCCCAGGAGACATTTTCCTTAGTGATGATGATGTGTGTCCAAGCCCTCAGACTAGTGGATTCAAGACAAATATTGGTTTCTTTTCTCTCTTCAGTTTAATAAGCAACTGTGGAAGGGGTCATGGTGGCCTGGGACGCATACCCTGCAGAAAGCTGTACTGACTGAAGGAGGGTCAGGTTGGTGCCCTGTTGGCCTTCCTGATGTCTACCATAGCATCTACTGTGGGCAGACATTCTTGGATCTTTAGGGCTGAAGGTCCCTTATGGACCAGGCCCCAGAGAAGCAGTGTTCCCTTCTTTATCTGCCTTGTCTGCAGAACCGCCTCAAACATGAGCTGGAGCAGGGGCCATGATCAGCCCTTTGTTCAACTAGCAAGACATGCTACAAAGGTGATACTTTGTTTTTAAGACCTTGTTTCTTTGAAACCTGTTTGCTCCTCATTACAGCATTTTGTCCATCGTCACCTCTACCACTGACTGGGCTCTGGACAGACATGTCCTGGACGAGTGACCAGGCATAGTAGAACCAACCGTGGTATTCATTGACACGTTAACTTCAAAGCTTGAACTCTTCAAATGCTGTTGCTCACTAGAGGACATGATCTGGATTCTGTCCAAAGAGCTAGGTTGGTTGTAATGGCCACTAGCTATTATTTAGTGGCTACTATGTTTTAGTTACTGCTTTTACACAGACTCATTTAGTCCTTACAATAATCTATTAGGTCAGGTGTGATCATTATTTCTGTTCTGTAGTTGGACCAACTGGGCCCCATGTGATTCTAAGTAATTTGATTAAGGGGATATACCTTTTAGTTGTAGACCCAAGACGCAAACCTAGTTCTGTTGGACTTGAAGTCTGTGCTCTAACTAGAGAGGCTCCTTTTATATGTCCTGAGAGCTGGGTAGCCATCCTAACATATGGACAACAAAACTAGTCAAGATCAAAGCTCAAAGAGCATACATTACAGACTACGGTGAAAGAACAAGCCAAGATTGTCATAGCCGACAAAGGACATGCTCATGGTGGAGCAAATGCAGGGAGCTTTGTAGAAGGCCGTCATCCCCTGTGGTTTCTCAACAGAGTCTCATTATTCTATGAATATCTGAGTAAGCTCATCAAATCAAAGGAGATGTCTAAGAATATCATATGATTTGGTTGGGAGGATATAGCTCAATTGCCTAGTGAGTAAGAAGCCCTGGGATTAATCCCCAAATGGCATAAACTGGGTATGATGCTATGATTTGTATATGCTTTGCCCAGGGAGTGGCACTATTAGAAGGTGTGGCCTTGTTGGAGTAGGTGTGTCACTGTGGTTGTGGGTTATAAGACTCTCATCCTAGCTGCCCGGAAGCCAGTATTCTGCCAGCAGCCTTCAGATGAAGATGTAGAACTCTCAGCTCCACCTGCACCATGCCTGCCTGGATGCTGCCATGTTCCCGCCTTGATGATAATGGACTGAACCTCTGAACCTGTAAGCCAGCCCCAATTAAATGTTGTCCTTTGTAAGAGTTGCCTTGGTCATGGTGTCTGTTCACAGCAGTAAAACACTAAGACAGAAGTGATGGCATTTCCTTCAGAAAATCACAGAACAGACAAAACAACATGTAGAAGTAACTCCCATTTAATGTAAAAGAGTCTAACTCAAGTTGAAGGCTACATCTCGTTCAGTCTGTAGGTCTTATTACAGGATGTACATCTAGGAGATGAGGTGCCCCTGACCCCGTAGGGTAAAAGTTGAAGTCAGAGACAAGTGCAGAAACTCAAAGACTGGCTACAATAGGCTGCCCCTCCAATATCCTTTATTTGGTTACTTTCCTTGATGTGGCTTCTATTTTATGGCGTTTACAAATCACCCGTTATATGCCCAGCGCTGGGCTCAGTGCTGGGAATTTAGAGTCACTACAACGTAGTCCTGTTGTTGAAGTATTCTTAGTGAAGTACAGTAAACAGAGGGAAAGCAAGAGAAGGAGAGGGATGGAGAGAGAGCGGGAGAGAGAGAGAGAGAGTGAGAGAGAGAGAGAGAGAGTCCTGTGTCCTGAGAGTTACTACTACTAAGACATGGTTATGTCTGCCCGGGAAAGCTCTGGACAAACACAAGGACTCTGACGTCACCGTTTTCCTTCCCACAGCCTGAACCTGGAAATGGATTAGAGACTGCGGAGCCTCTGCTGAATTCTTGATGTGACTGTAGTATATAGAGATGCAAGAAATTCTCACTTCACCCTAGTATGAATTTGAGTAGCTGACTGAATTGCTGGCACAGGCTCTGAGCACAGGCAACAGACTCCAACATAGGGCTGGATGTTTAAAGTATGCTTACTGTTGGCAAGGCCTCCCGAAATGTGTGAGGTCCAACTGAGGGCTCAGAAGGCCTGGAGAGTGCAAAATAAGGTTGGGAAAGTAAGAAAAGGATTGAGTGAGTACCAGGAAGAGCCTGGTGAGGCCGAGATAGGGCACAGAACGTGGGAGTGGCAGTGACCATAGGCCCGCCATTTATTGCTTGAGATCCCCTGTTAGACATGGACTTCATGCTAAGGAAGGTGGACATCTCTTTAGGGTAGAAGAGAAGTCTCCTTCCTCTCCACTCTTCAAACACAGTGCTGGGTCCTGGCCAGGTGACATCATTATCCTTCTGATGTGGGCTAGTGTTTGCTAGGCTGGGATGCTAAGACACCATCCCTGCCCCTATTAACAGAGGCACTGGATACTTGACATGAATACAGGCTCCCGGGCCACCCCAAGTCCACAGGCCATGGTGGCTGGGTAATGACCTTTGAGTCTGCACTTTAGTGAGCACAAGATGGGTCTCATACTCTGCTGTGACTTATTTTGAGCTACTCTGTGTGGCTCCCTGCCGTTATTTTACTCTTGTATCCTTTATACCGAATGATGATATAATACATAAGAAATAGTTTTATATATACATACATATATATATATACACACACACACACACACACATATATATATATATGTGTGTGTGTGTGTGTGTGTGTGTGTGTGGTGTGTGTGTGTGTATGTATATATATGTTACAAGACCCAGTATTAGATGACTACCATTAGTTAGTTTATATAATGTCATAAAAGGAAAAGGAAATTGTCTTTTGTATAATCACCTACTTGATGCAATTTCATAGCCAAAATATGCAATGTTAGCCTTCCAAGTCAAAGGATCTTTATGAATATCAAAGAATTATTAGGCTTATGGAAATATAGTTGTTCTAGTTTGGGAGTCTCTAAAGATGATGTCAGAGATGCTTCAGTCTGCTAAATGTTTACTGCATAGCATGAGGGGAAGAGTTCAGACTTGCAACCCTAGCACTGGGGAGATGGAGACATGAGGGTTCCTGGGCTCCCTGGGCAGCGAGGGCGGGCAAATTCATGAGCTCCATGTTCAGGGAGAGATTCTGACTTAAAAAAGTAAAACAGAGAACAGTTGAGGAAGAAACCTGACATTGACCTCTGGCCTCCTGCTTTCACCACCGCATGCACACACATGTGAACACACACACACATGTACACTGACAGGTATATCACACAATACACTGGCACATGTACACATACACTGACATGTACATACACAATACACTGACACATACACACACATATACTAACACATACTACACACATACACTGTCACATACATACACATTTATACACATGCATACACTAACACATACATATACACTAACAAGCACACACACATACACTGACATGCGCACACACACATATATCCTGGCACATACATACACACACACACACACATACACACACACACACACACATACAGTGGCACATACACACATACACAGATACACATACACTATCACATACATACACATAAATATAAACACTGGCATACATACATTCACATAAACATACTAGCACATACATATAACACTGACACACACACACTGACACATACACACATATACACTGACATATATACACTGGGATATACATACATATGCTGGCACATACACACTGGCACATATACACACACAGGCACATATACACACACTGACATATACACATATACACACACACTCACATACACACACTGGTACACATACTGGTGCATGTATACACACTGGCATACATACTGGCACATATGCATGCACATACTCTGGCACACACTGACATACACATATATACACTGGCACATACACACAAACTGGCACATATGCACATATTGGCACATACATGCACTGGCACATATACCCACACTGGCACACACACACACACACTGGCACATACACACATATACTTGCACAAACACACACACACTGACACATATACATACACCCTGGTACATACATGCACATACACAGGCACATACACAGGCACACACACACACACACACACACACACACACACACACACACACACACTGACACATATACACACACGGAGCATACGTGTACACATGCGCACAAATGCACATACACAGTCTGATTTCAATGACTTGTTAGGATGTTGTCCATCCTCGTAACAGCAGTCTTGTGATTCTTGCTGAGAGCATATCGTCTCATTCTCTTAACTCCTTACAGGTTCTTGCTTTGTACCAGGAGCTCAGCCTTTGGGGTCAGGCCAACCTGGCCTATATCTAGACTCTGCCATGGTGGCCTTAGGGTTACAGCCCTGAACTTGGTCTTCATGGTTTTACAGAAAGCACTCAATGGACGGAGTCATCTCTCCCCTCTGTCCTTTAGCTCCTCATCTATAGAATGGCCTCTCTAATACCTGGATGTGAAGGCTGCTGAGAAGAGCCTCGCTAACCATGTCTGGCACACCCATCAGCAACTGGCCATCGTTAGCTGATCTTTAAGTTATCTGTTTCCCTGAAATTCAATCACTTACTGGCAGATAATCTTGTCACAGCTGCACTGTGTGGAGCTCCCTAATCTTAGCTTCACTAATTTGCCACATGACTTTGCCCTAGAGCTGCACTATTGCTGTTTGACCTGTGTCCTAATTGGTGACACCTCCTGGGTGACGAAGTCGAATGCCTGGGACCTGGGGCTCAAATAAGCAGTAGAGGGAGGAGCAGGGTGAAGACTGCCTGATGTCCTCAGCTCCCTTCCATTCTGCGACCGACTTTAGGTTCAGTGGGAATTTATATGGTGAGTAGCCCCCCCCCCCCACACACACATACACACACACACACACACACACACACACACACACACACACACACACATCCTTGTGGCCAAGAACAGACATTTTATATTATGTATTCTTTATGGTGGGAGTTTAAAAAATTTCACCAGTTTATGAAAATTGTTTAAAATCTAGGAAATTAGCAAGAAAACCAGAGGAGAGTTCTTGTATTGAATATTGGCAAAATACCAGTTAAAGTGTTCTTCTGGGTAAAATGAGTAATAAAAGCTGTCAAATGGAAAATGGGCTGACTGAAATTTATTCTCAGTTTTACATTAGATCTTCATCAAAAGCTTATAGCTGTGAGGGCTTTCATGACAAAATATGTATATGTTCAAGTTGCATTGGTTGCAGAATTATATCAGATCTAACTGATGTAAATGCAAATTTATTCAGTGGAAACCCCCACTACCGTAATGTACTCATTTGCATGTACAATACCAGTTCAACCTTTCTCAGTTTTTCCTAAGCTTCTTTAACTCTCTCCTTCCGAATGCTGTCATTCAGTATAAATACCAACACTAATACAATCAATCTAATTGAGTTTTTTAAGCTGAAGGAGTTTTGATAGCTTTATAACACAGCAACTTCTGTATTATATAACCTACAGGTGTACATTTTGATAACCCTTAAGGTTTCTTTTTTGTTTTTATTTTTTGTAGCTAATGGGCAGATGGATTTTTCTGTGTTACATTTCTAGTTTTGTTCTAATGATGTGGCTGCTTTGTTGTCTTCTCCCCTTTGTTCTTTCTCATTTAGGGAAACAATTCTGGAAAAGCCTGGGATCATTCAGTATTTAGAAGAACAGTGAAACAGAAGCTGGTGGTCCTCAGCTCTCTGGAGGCCCCAGCTGTTCAGTGGCCCCCGCTATCTGGTGGCCCCAGCTGTTCAGTGACCCCAGCTGTCTGGTGACCCTGGCTGTCTGGTAACCCCGGCTGTCCAGTGACCCCAGCTGTTCTGTGGCCCCAGCTGTTCAGTGGCCCCAGCTGTTCAGTGGCCCCAGCTGTCCGGTGACCCTGGCTGTCTGGTGGCCCCAGCTGTTCAGTGGCCCCAGCTGTCTGGTGGCCCCAGCCGTCTGGTGGCTCTGCTTTGGAGAGTGGGTGAGGGCCTGGGTCAGTATTGCTGAACCATGAAGGTTTATGATTCTCTGAATGTCTGTGTATGATGCTGTGTGTTCTGGGTTGTAGCATTCCTGTGTAGTTTGGTGACTGCTGTCACATCTGTTACACTGTGAGAGTGGCATGGTTAGTGTCTGGGTGGGGATTCTGGCAGTGTCTTAGTCCTATATCCCTCAGATGCCTGTGTCTGATGCTACTCTTGATCTATCCACACTGCAAAGCCAACTGCAGGGAGCTCTGTAATTGTGATCATGTCTTGCTCCACTAAAGCTGGTTTCCCAGCACTACCACAGTGTTCTGCCCTTTAGCTACGAAGACGTTGAGACCTTTGGTAGATAGAGTTAGTTCAGTTCATCCTCTCAATTGATTCAACTTCCTGGAGGACTATTGGTTCAGAGTCAGAACCTTAATGGTGAAGGTTATGAAGGAAAGAACCAACCCGTGACAATAATGTATCTCTGGAAAGGTGGCTCAGCAGTTAAGAGCACCGGCTATTTGTTCTTCCAGAGGTCCTGAGTTCAATTCCCAGCAACCACATTGTAGCTGACGACCATCTGTGATGGGATCTGATGCCCTCTTCTGGTTGTAGGTGCACATGCAGACAGCGCACTCCTTCATTTCAAACAAATAAAAATACACAAGTAAGTACATTTTAAAACAGAACTTCCTTCCTCCCCAAGAGAAAGAATTTCTTGATTCTAGGAAGGCCCGTGGAAGCTACGGCTCCCAGGGTAAGTACTCGTTATCTCCACAGTGATTGTCCACTGGTTGATCTCGTTTTCTGTCTTCTCTTTGAGGAGATTCAAGACTCCATTCAGTAGAACTTAGCTTGCATGCCTCAAAGCCAAGGTTATGTGTAACTTTAATTTTTTTTTTTAAAGTTTACTTTTAATGATTGTTCTTAAATGTTTTAACCTCCTTTGTAGCCCACCACCCACCAGAGGTAGTGGGAAAGAAAGGGTACCGGGGGGGGGGGGGGGGGAGAGTGGACCTGTTTAGAAAGGTTCTTTGGAGCAACTCCCGTCTGAGTTGTCAGGAAATCAGCTGTTCAGTTCACAGGTCAGCAACGGCAGCTTGACTACTCACAAAATATTTCACGGATGTATCAGTAATCTAGTTTCCTAGAGTTGGGATGGTAAACATGAATTAGCAGCGGTGGCATGACCGAGCAGAGACAGCCAGTCTCGGTTGAATTGTCACGAGTCAGCAGAAAGGACCAGGGCTACCAGGTGTGTCAGGAGAAGTGTTTGGCTGTGTCTCTCTCAGTGAAGTGAAGATCAGCTAACTTGGAAGAGAAGCATTGCAAAGCTAGCTCTATAAGCAAGCCCCCCCCCCACAGTCCGTTAAGTCCTGTTCATACTCCCTCCAAACAAATCATGTGTCCTCCACCCGTCTTGCCTCACCATGTGAGTCTGACTCAGTAAAACTCATTGTGCCTCTGTCTCAGCTGACATCACTCTGCCAATCAGCCTGATTCAGTGGAAGCGGCAAGAAGCCACAGCACACCATCAGAAGTTTCTTGGTGCGTTTCTCTCTATGGAGTCCTGACAAATGGAGCTCAACTATGCAGTGTAAGGCGGACTAATGCACGCGGATCCTTAGTGAAGAATCCTTCATCATCGTGTTTTTTCACATGCGTGCTTTAGCAAAACATCTTTTCACCTGTGTCTGCTTCAGTGAAATGTTCCTTCACCTGTCTGCTTTAGTACAACATCCTCTCACTTGTGTTTGCTTCAGGAAAATACTCCTTCACGTGTTTGCCCCAGCAAAACACGCTCTGACACAGCTGACTTTCCACAGAAGCCTTATGTTTCCATGTCAGTTATGACTCTTTTCCTTGTGTACTCTTACACAACCTGTGCGTATCTCTGCCCTCACGTCTCACACACTATATACAGATGCCTCTTTGCCTGTCTTTTCCGGTAGGTTGTATCCTCCCGAGTGAAAGTGTAGCCAGTTTTCCTGGGTGTGTTTCCAGCTGTAGTCAGTATCTGAAGTCAGGCGGCGTGTGTGTCCACACTGATAAAGGTAAGGATGCGTGGCTAGGAGGCGTAGCCATCCGCACTGACGATCCATGACTGAATGAGAGAGAATGAAGGTAGGGTCTCCATGCTTGCTCCTTCTGAGGATGCTCAGGAAGAAGAAAATGGAGGTCACTGGCAATATGGGAAACTTCTTGGTATGACTCTAACATTCACCTTCTGTATGAGTCAGGGTTCTCTAGAGTCACCGAACTTATGGGTAGTCTCTATATAGTGAGGGAGTTTGTTGATGACTTACAGTCTGTAGTCCAACTCCCCAACAATGGTCAGCAGCAGCTGTGAATGGAAGTCCAAGGATCTAGCAGCTGCTTAGTCCCACAAGACAAGCAGATGAAGAAGAGAGACTCTTCCTTCTTCCAACATCTTTATGTAGGTCTCCAGCAGAAGGTGTGGCCCAGATTAAAGGTGTGTACCACTACGCCTGGATCTGGGACTTGCTTTGTCCCAGATGACCTTGAATTCAGAGATCTCCTTGCCTTAGTCTCCTGGGATTCAAAGCCACTATGCCTCAAGATCTCCATGCCTAGATCTAGGTCAGAAATGTGTCTCCCAGCCTCAAGACCAGGATCACAAGTGAGCCTTCCAATTCTGGATTGTAGTTCATACTAGATATAGTCAACTTGACAACCAGGGGTAGCCACTACACCTTCCAAGTGTAGGGCACCTATGAAAAGCAGAGGCAGACTTCCCAATAAAGGTTCCCAGCTATGCAACTCCAGGCCCACACAGCCAATCACTGAACAGGAATATAGAACATTTCTAGTCAGGAAGATCTTCTGGGCAGCCGGCCTTGAGTGTGGCTTCAATATGGACAGAAAGCAAGGGATAGGCCACTGGGTATGATCGGCAGGAATGGAACGCTGTCTTTTTGGATGAAGATCACCTTGTGTTGTGTGTGTGTGTGTGTGTGTCTACAAGTATGCATTTCTGTGTGCACATTTGTGTATTTGTGCATAGCCATGCATATTACATGTATGTGAAAGTGTATTCATGCATGTGGGGGTCAGAGGACAACCTCAGGTCTTGTCACTCTTCAGGGACATCTTTGTTCCTTTTGAAGACAGAATCTCTCACAGGGACCTGGGGATTGACAGAGTAGACTGGCCAGTAAGTCTTACGAATGTATACCTGGTGTGTACGTGTTCACGTGTATGTGGGTTCATGCGTGTGTGTGTGAGGGTACATGTGAACATGTGCATGCATATGTGATGCATGTATGTATGGAGAGCAGAATTCAACCTTGGATGCTATTCCTTTGAGACAGGATCTCTCCCTGGAACCTGAGGCTTGCTGATCAGGCAAGGCTGGCTAGTCGTGAGCAGGGGGAGCTGCTTGTGTTATACTCTCCACTGAGATTTCAAGCGCCTGCCACCACACTCAGATTTTCATGTAGGTTCTGGAGATTAAACTCAGATCCTGATGCTTGGGTGGCAAGCAGGTCACCAACTAAGTTGTCTCCACAGCCTGGAAGCCACCTTTCTGTCACAACACTGGCCATGAATTAAACTCAACCCTCAAGTGTAGGATTGGTTAGGCAGATGGGGCAGAGCATAGGGTATCAGAGTGTGGAAGGTGGGAAAAGACAATTTCCGATTTCATTGGACTCAGGGAATCCTAGAAGATACAGACTCAGAGAACCTTTCTTTTGGTCTGTCCAGCATTTGGGGAACTCATGCGATCTCCAGAGGCAGCTTCAATACACTCATGAGGTGGTCACTCTCACAATGAAAATCTCATTTCTTTGTTCCTAAACCAGCTTAAATCCTAAGGCAATTTAACAATATTGTCTAAGGGGAAAAAACTGCTTTTGAGGAAAGTGTTCACGTTAGCACTTGCTCCCTGACTGACAAGGGCGCTGCCCGCTTCTCTTTTTCCCAGAGGACAGGACGAATTTGGCAAAGTAAGCTGTGTCTAGGAAAATTTGGTAATGAACCAGGAAGATGAATGCACTGGGGAATGTGGGCAGAGCCAAGCCGAGTCCTGCTTTATGCAGGAACAAAACTGACAAGATGCAACCGGCTTCAGGGAAGGAGAGCATTCCAGCACTTGTCCTTCACCGCCTCCTCTCCTTATTTACATATTTCCCACCAAAGGTATATCTTCAACTTCAGCTCTGAAAGGCGTACATGCTAATTTTTCTACAGATCTATTATGTATGAACGAGAAAAGTCTATTCTCTTCTCGGTGTGCGGAGGATTTGTGCATGTAACCCCCCATTAGTGTTAATGGCAGATCTATGCATAATTTCCCTAACTCCCGGAATCCAGGGCACCTAACTAAGCCACTCTCAATTACTAACACACACAGTGACAGGGAGCAAGGAGCAGGCTCGGGGACTACATTTCAAGTTTCCATGTATTAGTGGTCCATGTTCAAAAAGCGGTACAAAGGATGTAAGTAGGAAAGATTTGCTCATCTCAGTTCCTGTAAGACACATCATGGCTTCTGTTGGTTCAGGTGTCTCAGTCCCACAAGACGGTGGGCTGGTGGAGATTGGGGACCCTGATGCTCCGGAGGTGGAAGGTCAGAAAATGAGCTTTGTGTGGACCATGTAGTTTTTGTGGTTTCAAGTGGTTGCTGTGGTCTCACATAGACCCCGTGGTTACTGTGGTTTCAAAGACAGAATGAAAAAATGCATGGGTCAGGTCAGACCTGATTATGCAGCTAATGATTCCCTAATTTCATCCTTAGGTTTGACTTTGCAGTTACACACACACACACACACACACACACAAACACGTGCATGCACTGATAGGGAACACATAGTGATGATCATGAAGCTGGGTTTTAGAGCCGCATTCGTGTGTGTGTGTGTGTGTGCGTGCGTGCGTGTGTGTGTGTGTGTGTGTGTGTGTGTGTGTGTGTGTACATGTGTGTGCAGGTGAATGTACTTATGTGTGTGCCTGTTGAGGCCAAAGACTGACATCAGGTTCTTTGTTCACCTTAGTTTTTGGAGAGAGTTCCTCACTGAACCTAGACCTTGCTGTTTCTACAGGCCGGGCTTCCCAGCAAGCTCCTGCCTGTCTCCATCCCCACAGGACTAAGTTTACAGATGTGCACCTGAGTTTTAAGTAGGTGCTGAGATCTGAACTCAGGTCCTTGGTCTTGTACAGAGCACTTTATCCACTGGGCACTCCAGGTCTTCTGCTTGGGAGCCATTAGCTTCTATTTGTTATACGTACTTCTTAGGTACCAGGAGCCTGCACTGCTACAGCTAATTCTTCCATCAACCTTACTGTCTTAGTTTACAGCAAATTGACTTAGATTTGGAAAGTGTAATTTATGTCTAAGAGCATACCACAGCCAGGATGACAGTTTTGAACTTACCTATATTTAAAGATTTATTTATTATTATTTTAATTATATGTAGCTATGTGTTTGTGTATATGTGTGTATGTGTGGGTATGAGTGTGTATAGGTGTGTGTGTGAGTTTGTATGTAAAAGTGTGTGTGTGCCTGCACGCATGCACACGCTCATGCTGTCTGAAAGTGTCTGCAGAGGTCAGAAGTATCTGGTCCTTTGGAGCTAGAGTTACAGACTGCTGGGAGCCACACTTGGGTCCTCTGGAGGTGCAGTGAATGTTCTTGACCACTAAGCCAGCTGTCCAGCCCCTGAACTTAAACTAAAGGTTTCATATTCTACTCCAACCAGGAGCTCTCTACTCTTTGAAACTATAAGCCTGAAACAATTAGCAATCTTACCCCACCCTGCTCTTTCATACTTACAGCTACAGAGGTTGAGCTATAGAAGCCCAGATCAGTCAGGGTGTTTTCAGTCAACATCCTCAGATTATTTCAGTGAAATAACAAATTCTGCCAAGCTTGCTGGAAGGCCACATAACAAGTGGTCCAGAGATTTGATGGCTTCAAATTGTACAGATCTGCACTGTCCACTCCCTCCCTCGATTTCACAGTGACAGAAAAGCATGGACTCTGTCGGAAAAGCAAGCAAGGTTAATGGTGAGCTGGGTAAAGTGCGTACACACCCATGTACACCAGTCTCTGGCACACCAAAAGAGCTTCATTTCACTGAATTGTCTTTTAGATCCACAGAGAGGCATAACTCAAATTGTTGCTTGACTGAGGTTGATGTCTTCCTCACGATGCCAAGAGCAAAAAGGCTTTTGATGTAATTTGAAAATTAATCTGTGCTGTGGCTTGCCCCAAAGGCTGTCACTTCCGAAGCCTACATTCTGATTCTATACTACTAATAAATGATAATCAGTATAGTTAAACAGATGTTAAAATTTGTCTTGATCCCCTCCACACATTGCAACCCGGAAGTCTCATTCCTTCCAAGGGGTGGTCTGAGTCACAAGAAAAATGAAGGGAAGAACTGGCTATTCCCTTGCATCTGAGGCATCCCTGCTTAGCCTGTGTGACTCTTCAAGCCTGTGGAGAGAGCCCTATAAACACAGGGTGATACATTTTGTTTCAGAAAGGCTTATTCAACCAAAGTTCATTTGGACATTGACCGTGAAGGCAGGACACGATCAGCAGGTCTCTGTGTATATGAAGGATTGTGGTGGGCATGTTGAGGATGTTTGTGCATTAAAGAACAGAAAGAGGCCCCTCCTCTCTAGTTACCCGGCAGCCTTGGGTTTCTTATTCATGTCTGGGGCTTCTCCACTGAATCAGTGGAAGTGGGGTTACACTGTGACTGCAGTATGAAGTGAGCAGTGTGTTGACCAGGTTGACAAACTCAAGAGTAGCCAAATGGAGCAGAGTCCATCAAAGGAGAATAAAGATAAGAGAGAATTAACTTTACGGAATCTTTAACCTGAGTCAGTTTCTATTTATTTCTTTGGTCATGGGGACAGAAGAGTGAAGTTGCTGTGCTCCTGTCATGGATCTCTGTCTGTCTTCATTTCCCTCCACTTTGCCTGAGCATTTGGAAGCTCTTTTATTGGGTACATGTTTATCTATATTCTTTTTCTCTTGATAACTTGATCCTTGATCAACCCTTGTGAACTTAGAAAAACCATATGCTTATGGCTAACTTGTAGAAGTCCCTTTTCAGTCATAACTATACCATCCACCAAAAAATGCCCACAAAGAGCTTAGACCTTAAAGATTGAATGGGATAATATTTGCAACGTACGGAACCAACAGAGACATTGCTACGTCTCCTTAGAACTTTTCATTTCTTTGCATGTGTCCTGCCCATGACAGAATCAGCGGTTTTACTCAGAGGATAAAATATGTCTAAATAGCCTGCAGATATTTCTCTAAAAAGTGCCTTTACAGCTCTCTGAAGAGATAAAATGAGCTTCTGGAAAATAAATTAGACCTTAAAGGTGAGTTCCCCTCATCCCCCTAATCAATTCTATATGGCATATTGCTCTTACCTGATTAGAACGTGACAAAGATATTATTGTCTACGTATTCTGTATGTTTTTTAAAAAAACAACTTTTTATTAATTTTTTTTTTATTTCACACATGTATACTATGCTTCATTCTTACCCCCACCCTTTGCATCTCTGTGTCTGCCATCTCACCCCCCTCTCTACAAGCCCCTTGCCAGGAATTCATGTCTGCTGTTTTGGGACCTGAGTTTTAGCAGGGCAGACTGTAGGACCTTGGAGAGGGGCTCACTGTGTCCTCCCTCTCCCTGTTGGCTACTGATTTATTTTGGAGAAGCTCACTGTCTCCCATTGTGTGACCATTAACCAGTCCACCAAGCTCCAATGGATAGGTTCTAAACCTGTGGTCATAAAGTTGTGCTTTCTTCTAAATATTGTACAAAGTTTAAAAAAATCAGGTAAAAATAAGAGTTGAAGGATGGATATATTTTAAGACATTTACCAAATTTGTTGATCTTCCCAGTTTCTTGAGATATTTGAGAACACTCCCCCCCCAGCACATGTCTGGTCTTCAGCACCATCCACTGAAGCTATTATGGGATGCTTGGGCAGAGAACAAGACATTGTGGCTTTGCTTTCAGAGAACCATTTGCCTGTAGAGCATCCGGAGTTGTAGCCAGTGGCCAGAATCTTGAGTGCTATACAGTTAGGGCTAGTATACATTTTTTGGCCTCTCTGTCTGCCCCATGTATAATTTGACTGGGTACTTTACACTGCCAGGGGATGAGAAGAAAGCCAGGTTGAGGAAGAGAGGCATGAAGTTGCACATTAGCTAGCCCATGAGGCCCGGTTTCCTTTCTTTCTTCCTTAACTCTGAACTACACAGCGACCCTCAGAGGCCATTAGAACCTCAGGGCAGCCGTCTTTAGATCTGCTCTCTTTGCCTGGAGACCATTCTGGAAAACTGGGAAAGGGAGATGGGAACTTAATACACCTCTGTCAGAGTCTCAAGAACTTGTGTTTTCAAGCCTGGTGACATTACAAACTAGGAGACCAAGGTCCCACAAGACCATGCAGCTCACAAGCTCCTGGTGGGGAGAGTGAAGGATAGTCACTCACTGAGCAAATACTCACTTAAAGCCTGGTTTGTGCATCACAATGTAGCCAGGGTTCTTTCTCTGTCTTAAAACACACACACACACACACACACACACACACACACACACACACACACACACCCATGCTAGTCGAGGAGGACAGTAGTTTAAGGTGTGCTGTAAAGGTTCTAGAGTCCAGCTTTTGTGAGTCTGGGTCTTGCTTGGCTCCATCCTAACTCAGGTCTCCTTTGTGTAAGCCAGGGCAGACTCAGGGAAAAATCTGTCAGGGGTTGTGAGTCCTTTGGATTCTGGGAGCAGAACTTGGGTCCTCTTTAACAGCAAGTTCCCCTAACTATGGAGCTGTCTCTTCAGACCCTTAAGTCAGGTTTCTTTCTATATAAGGCTTCCTTCATGAATTAAAACAACACATAAGGGCCCGTCAGGCTTTATAATTTGTTTTTGAAGTTTCCAGTTCTTTATTTGGTTAAGCTACCTAAATTCTCCCTGAACACCTCCCCCCTCCCCCCAGGCTACCATCTCCCTGTGGGGGTGGGGTCGGCACGTCTGTGTTTTTCTGTCTATGAACTATTTGCTTTCCGCTTTATAATTTTTTTTTAACTTATCTTTGAGAAACACTTTCCCAGAACCTCCACTGAGATCCATTCAAAGGAATTCACCAGCTCTGTGATAGAGAAAAATCCCATCGAGAATCAGGAGTGAGTGGTTTTCTGCTAGGGTGAGATGTGCCTCTTCTGAGGTGAAGATGTCCATGCAAAAGTGGAACCAGAGGCCAGCAACCAAACACAAGGTCAAATGCGAATTAAAAACAATTAAATGAGCCTGGATACAAATTAATTGAGTTCTTGCCCAATAAACAGTAAGGTCAAGCTGACACTTGAATTCAACCTTGCAACAGCAGAAAAGAGAGGGCAATGAATTGGTTACATTGTTATTCAGGAAAGGAGGGAAGCTGATGCTGTCAAGTACAGACTCTTGGCTGCCTTTATCTGTTCAAAGTTCAACTTCTACTGGGTAGGAATTGTACAATTAGGTCAGCTTCTCAGGGTTCAGCAGAGACAACATCAGAGGGAAAGGAACCATGTTCAGCAGAGACAGGCACAGGCTGTTTGCATTCCGGGAGTACAGGAAGAACACGTGGATATGGGACCCGACACGGGATGCATCCAGAAAATCATCTTCTCATCTGTCTGTATCATTGAAACTTGGTTTCTTCTTTCACTTAAATTTTAGAGAAATGCTAATGGAGGAGAACAGTAGTTTAAAGGTGTGCTGTAAAGGTTCTCGCCAATGTTTCTACACAAAAAGAGTCCAGCTTCTGTGAGTCTGGGTCCTGCTGGGCTCCAGCCTAAGTCAGGTCTCCTTTGTGTACACATGGGGCAGAATCAGGGCAAATTAGGACAAGGGCTCTTACCCAAGTGGATGAACCAGGCAGCTTCTTTCAGACTGTAGTTGGCATGCGACTTGGGTCAGGGGCAGGCTGGGACAGTTCAACCACTTGACCTGCCATGTGCAGGACATGGTTTTACCTGACGGCTTACCTCCAAACCTCAAGGCTTTCGAACTTCTGTGCTAGTCAAAATAAGCTGTCTTGAGTCTCTTCCTAGTCTGGGAGTTTGTTGCCAAGGTGGAAGTCACCAGTAAACTGACTGTAAGGCATAAAGCAGGGGTCTTTCTAAGAGAGACAATATCCATGAGCAGACATGGACCAATACTGTCAAAAATAGAGGGACTGGGCAGAAAGGCAGAAATTGAGACTGACCCAGCCTGATAAAGTAGGGAAGGCAGAAGGAAGAGGCAGAATGGCTCTGGGGGACTTCCTGCTGGATAGATCCTTACGCAGAGCTGGCTTGGGTAGGGGTCAGCAATGACTATTGTTAGGGCTCTGGGGGACAAAGGCCATCACTATAGTGACCAAATACTAGCTCTGGAGCCATACAGGGGATGGGAGGTATTGGGTATGTACACCCACATGAAAATGCAGATCTACGACCTCATCCCCCCACAGTCTTCTGGTAAATTCTTATTAATGTCTCATCTAAGAAACTGCTACTCACCTACATTTAAGAAAACATTTTCTTATATTTTATTCCAGGAGCCATCGAGCTTTAATTTTTATGGTTGTATCTATAATACTTCTTAAACTGGTTTGTATATAGTGTAAGGTAGGAGTCGAATATTTAAAAAATATGATCATCTATGTGTTCATGAATCATTTATTAAAATGATATTTCCACATAAATTTTTTGAGTATCTTCATATAATTAACTGATTATATATAAATATATGTATGTATATATGTATGTATGTATTTAATACATATGTGTCTACATATGTGTGTGTATGTATATATGTGTGTGTGTGTGTGTGTGTGTGTGTGTGTGTGTGTAGGTGCGGTTGTGTATTTTATATTAGGTTAATTTCACCTATCTACTCTGTGCCTCAGTGGCTAGATGATAATGATGATAATGATTCTAACTCTGCAAATCTAGTCGGTTGTTTATTTGAGGGAATGATTAATTTCTTGTCTTGGTATAAACTTTTTATGATAAATTTCTACCAAATCCTTGAATGATTTTTATTATCATAACACTATATTTATAGATGAATTATCTTGGAGAGAATTGAAATCTGTATTAGCTGGCAGTGCTCCCATATAAAAACAGCCTCAGAAGGAATTCACCCCACATCCCTGGAGCCTGGAAGCCCAAAGTCAAGGTGTTAGCCAGCTTGCTTTCTTCTGAGGCCTGAGATGGCTCCTGTCTTGGCTGCGCCTCATGGTGTCTCAGTCTGTGGACTCCCTGTCCCTCATGACTTCCTTTCTCCCATTTGCCTCTGAAAAGCCCTGTTTCCAGATACACTGGGCACTAGTTTTGGGAACACAGAACTCAGCCCATAATACCTTAACAACATTAAAACCTTTAGTCCTGAACACAGTGCACCTTTCCCCCACAACTTTACTTTCTCTCAGTATTTGGTAATTTTCAGTGTGCAGATATTTCTTATGTTGGTAATTTAGTTGTAATGTTTGAATATAATTCTTACTAGTGCTTTTTAAATCAACGTTTAGCTGCCATATAGAAATTCAATAAGTATTTGAATGTTGTCCTTGTAGACTGATAATGCCTACACCTCTTCTAGGAGCTTTTTGCTTTGTACGCTGCTTCTATGGCTCTACCTTTGTATAAATGCTGTCTTGACTCACAGCTGCTGTTCCGCTTTGACACCTTTGTTTGCTTTCTGCTCCTACTTGTGCAGTGTGGAATAGCTTTTGTGGAGCATACGCTCCTGTTGGTCTTAGGGAGGAAAATATTCATTTTTCCCTTTAAATTGCTGTGTATTTTTCATGGATGCCTTCTATTAAACTGAAGAACCCTCTTCTGTTACTTCTTTCCTGAGTGTTGATCATGAATGAGGTTGAATTACGTCAAATTATTTCTTTGTACCTCCTGGTGATCACTTGGCTTTTCTTCTTTATTCTCTTAATGGGGTGAATTAAGTTGATGGTTTTTTGAATGTTAAGCCAACTTTCATGATAAACCCCTTCATTATGTGGTATTTCTGAAGATTGCTGGGTTCCATTTACTAATATTTTCTTAGAATTGTGGGCATTAATTTTCTTTTCTGGTAATAGCAGTCATTTTTTAAGATCACGGTTAATATGAATTTATAAAACAAGCGGTGTATTCTTTTATTTTCCATTTTTCTGAGAGATCTGTATTTTCTGAAGTATCTAAGAAGGCCACCTAGAGCCGTTTTGTTGTGTTAGAGGTGTAGGTCACAGACATGTATCCTGTTTGTATTGGTTTCATCCTCAGTTGTATCTTTCAAGCATGTGCTCATTGTCCATATAACATCAGATTTAGAGAAACAAGCCTTTCCCAATATCCCTTTACGATCATTTAAAGATATATTTTTAACACATTTTATCTATAAGTATTTGCATACATGTATGTATGTATATTACATATGTGCCTGGTGCTCTTGGAGGGCAGAAGAGGCTATAAGATGCTCTGAAACTGAAATTACAGACGGCTTTGAGCCACCATGTGGGTTGCTGGCCATCCAACCAGGTCCTATGCAAAAGCACCGAGTGCTTTGAATCACTGACCTTTTCTCTCCGACCCCTTTAATATCTTTTAAGTCTGTAAGACTATAATGATTTGTGTTCCTTATTTAGAAGAGGGTAACGTAAGGAGCTCTTGTGCACCCCTCACTGCCTTCCACTGCAGTTGCACCTACGAGCAACACCAAACACAGGCCGTGTGTGCATCTCAACAAATGAACCTGTGGCACAGTGTGACCCACAGGCAGAAACAACCAAGGCCAGGATTAGGAGCAGAGGATTTAGTCCAAGTAATGGACACAGGGCTCCTGAGAGAGGATGTAAAGCTAATGGTCTCAAGATTTTAAGTCTCCCATTGATTTCTTGTGGTAGACAAATGCACAAAAATACAATTGATAGTGAATGTTTTAAACAGAGGTGATGCTCCAGAGCCTGTAGCTGTTTAGAAGTTCCTTGACATGGATAGGCTTCGGGTCTGGATAACCTCACTGTGTAATTCTTTATTTGCAAGTCCATTTATTGAAAATAAGGAAGAAAACCATTCACCACATGTTCCCACAGTTTAACAATTTTTTTTTTGTGCTCTTCATTTTCTCCTTTAGGCCTAGTTTTCTTGTCTGCTGTATTTTCTTTCTTTCTTTCTTTTTTTTTTTTTTTTTTTTTGAGACAGGGTTTCTCTCTGGCTGTCCTGGAACTCACTCTGTAGACCAGGCTGGCCTCGAACTCAGAAATCTGCCTGCCTCTGCCTCCCAAGCGCTGGGATTAAAGGCGTGTGCCACCACTGCCCGGCCCATCTGCTGTATTTTCTAAGGAAGCCCCTGAAGGGTGTGGCAACTGGTCCACAGGTGACCTCTCCTGCTGTTTATTTATTCATCAATCCCACAACTGGTGCATATTTTCTCAAGATTCTTCTCATGGTTTTACAGTTCAGATTTTTTTTACATAAAAATATTTTTGCCGGGCAGTGGTGGCACATGCCTTTAATCCCAGCACTTGGGAGGCAGAGGCAGGTGGATTTCTGAGTTCGAGGCCAGCCTGGTCTACAGAGTGAATTCCAGGACAGCCAGAGCTACACAGAGAAACCCTGTCTTGAAAAACCAAAAAAAAAAAAAAAAAAAAAAAAAAAATATTTTTATTTCATCTTCAGCTTTGATATCTGTGCGCACTGGAGATGGAAGTCTAAGTTGGTGGCTTTAAACTCTCTCAGCAGCGTAAGGGTGTTAGTCATCGTCATTGCCTGGGGTTCCCTCCGACCAGAGCATCCCTGCTGTGTTCTTGCTACATATCCTTTTGTGCTTGTTCTCCCTCTCTCTCTCTCTCTCTCTCTCTCTCTCTCTCTCTCTCTCTCTCTCTCTCATCTTTCAAATCCGACTTTTATGAGTTTTTAGACACATTGAATCATTACCATATGGAATAGTTACTTGACCCCATCTCTCTTTTCATTGGAGTAGAAGTGTTTGAGGGGTCAGAGTCCTGTCTTTTTTTTTTTTTTTTTTAGCTTCCTACATCTTACTTAATAATATATACATTGGAAAAGCTCAAAATACATTTGTGTAGTCAGTGAACCAATGGCTCATGGAAACAGTCACTCTATTACTTGCCGTGTTATCATAAGTAATTCCTTTCTGAATTACTCCTCCCTCCCTCCCTAGTCTTGAGCGGTGAGTAATAGCTACTGGTGTTCAAGAGGACTAAAAGCTCCGAGCTCGAATGGGCTGCACAGTTCATGAGTGGGAAGCCAGAAGTGAGGCGCCTCTCGCGCCAAGCTCTTTGTGGGTCTCCTGTAAGGAGGACATGTCCAACATCTCCTTCGCCACTAGGTGGGCTTGCCCTCTCGTGGTGCTTCATCGTTCAATAATGAGGATAAAATAAATTGTGGGTAACACCAGGAACCAGGAGGCAGATGGCAAGATGGCCTTAGGCAGAATGGGACTGGGCCAGCAGGGAGTGCTCCAACTGGGATGGGCAGAGAGGGCAAGGCTTCCTGTTTGCACCTCCTCCTGCAGTTTAAGCAGACATATCAGACAGCCTTCCCAGAAACACCCGGAAGCTTCTTAGCTGCTGTTTCCTACTATCTTAGTCTCTGCAAAATTGATCAATTTTGGTCTCTACTGGGAGCAATTCATGAGGGCTCAGGAAGAAAGAACTTTGCATAAAAAGGTTTCAAGAAGGCATTCCCACCACACTACCAAGGCAAGCCCTGGACTGCTGAGTTAACTTTCTGTTGTGTGCTTCTTGGGAGCCTGGTACTGTCTGGTTAAGGACAAGGATGATTTCTTGCTTAAAGAATCCAGTCATGATTAGATAAGTATTTTCTGTGCTGTTATTGATTTGTCTAAAGTTTATCTTCATTGATTGTTCCTTATCTTTGGGTATTGGTTGATTTCTCTATTGAGTGCCTGCCTTTCTTTGCTACTTTTAAATTTTATTCTGCTTTGCCCAGTTCCCCAGGATCCCTGTTCCAACAACCCGCATCTCTAACGTAGTCGTTAACTCACATTTTGGGCAATGTTAACATGATTTCAGGCATTGAGGACAAGTAGCGGGGTGGAGTCGGGGGTCTGTTGAAATCCTTAGGAGGAACCAGGAAGATCATTAACAGTCCGTGTCCATAGAGCATTGGCCTGGTCCTGCTGGCTGTCTCCTATCAGACTTCTTCTAACCCGCAACGGAGGCCACTGGAGCACTTGGAAGGTTCTAGTGGAGTACAGTTTCCGGTTTATTAGCTCACCCGATTTTGTTGATTCATACATATGCATGCTTCAATATTGTTTCTGAATACAGAAAAAATACGGAAGAGGAGGGAAGATGCATTCTCTAGAGGCTCTGCTCCCTTTTATATCATTTCTATTCCTTGAAATGCCCTTGAAAGTTCGCTTGCTAAGGGGAGCTAAACAAATAATTGCATGCTAAATGGGAAACGAGACTAGTGAGTGAGGTAATTTGTAACATCAAATATGCTTTTTCCATGGTTAACATTCTCTCTGTGAGGGAACGGGAGGAGCACGAAGTCCCAGGCATCCACACTACGATAACTAACAGCAACGCCAAATGCATGAAGTGAAAATACCCCTGATCCACCTTCCCAGTTCAGCTCCATCACCACTGAACACAGTATGCCATCGCCGTGACAGGAATCAGACTTGCCTCGTTCTCCCTGATATCCAGAGAATGGAGCTGATGTGGTTGTAATACACCTCATTTCTCTTTGTGGCCACTGAGCAGGAATCCTACAAATTCTGAAGAAATTCCTCCTAAAAAAAAAAAAAAAAAAAAAAAAGGAGCAGTCTCATGAGGCTGAGGTAGTCAGACAGACGTCAGCACTGTGATAGAAGACAGGCAACACCACAGATGGAAGAAAGGTCTCCGTAGCATGCCACACAGATGCTATTTGGGAATCAGCCCTGTTGTTGGCGGGGAAACCAGAAAGCTAGGGTGGGGTCGAAACTGAATGTCTCTGCTCTGACACTCGTTGGGTTTAGCCTTACCATGTTGGGTTTGTGAGACAGATTTCTCCTGGGCTGTCAGCTGAGGTGACTTGCCAATGTAAAACGTTGATTAAAGGTCAGTTTTAGCTTGTCTGACTGAACTTCTATTTCCAGCTAGATTTTGCCATAGATTGTTTCAACAGCTGAACTTCATAGGGACCCCGGGTGCTACCAAGAACACCGAGGAGTAATCATCCACCCATTGGCTTTGTGAGTCTGATTGTGAATTCTCACCCTGGTCACTGGAAATTTTTAGAAATGGAAGAGAACCAGGTAGAGGAGAACTGGGGAGAGAGATGTGATTGTCGGGCTGTGTGGCTTCCAACCCCTTTCTAGACCCAAGTGACTTTCCCCATAGAGGCTTGGGACTCAGCTGCCTCACCCAGTACATTCACGCTGCACAGTGTCTCTCCACATTCAGACCTCTGGTTATTTTGACAGAGGTGTGTGTTCTTAAGGGAATTACATAGCCAAGGGACAAAGGACTTTAAGATAAGGATCGTTGTCCCTGGAGTCAACGATCTTGTCCGACTCACTCCTGCAGAACTGGAAAGGACATAAGTGGAAGCAAGGCATGAAGAAAAACCAGGAAGCAGATTTAGAGGCAGGCTCCAGGTTCAGAGAAGGAGTGGAGGCTGTGATGTCACAGTGGGAGGTTTGCACAACAGCGCTGGCCTTGTAGAGTTCTGCAGTGAGGGTGTGTGGGATCATTCTGGTCCACAGACACTGAGCCTCGGGTGCTAGGAGACATTCTTCTTCAGACCCATGAAATAAGTATTTGACATAGTGTGTCTAGCTAAAGGCTTTCAGAAACTCCCCCTTTCCATGAGGCTCCTGTACAGCTAATGTGGGATCCAGTGTCGGTAGCCTCAGAGCCCTTTGAAGGTTACTTTGTGTCTAATCTGAGTGCAAGAGGTGTTAGAGCTAATAGATAGGAACACAGACTGGAGTCAGACTGCCTCTGTGGAAGTTCTGGAGAGCCTCAGAGAGCCCATTATTGTAGATGTTTTTTTCATCTAAAAGCAGGCCCAGCCACCCTCCATAGCTGCAAAAACTAAATACATCTGTGTGTGGTTTACATGCAGTCATAGACACATGTATATGTATTATGTATGACAGCTATGTTACAGGTGACCATGCCTGGCATATATTAGCAGCACGCTGGTTACTTGCTGTCATTGCTTCAGTTCCTCCTTACCTGTGATTCTGCTTGCTGTGCTTTTGTGATGTGCAGCTTGACCCTTTGCCTCTCAGCCACCATCAGCTGTGTTCTGAAAACACAGAATGGAAAGTGTGTTGTGAACCACAGAAAGTTTGTGTTTCCTGGATCAGTTCCCTGTTTGATTCACCAGAGAGATTTAAAGATTGTTCTGGATGAGATCTGAGAAGAGTTTAAACCAAACTCATGACTTGGGTTCTTTGGGTCATGCCATTGGCCAAAGTCTAGTTTCAAACTCATGAGAGGGCTGGTCATGGTTCCAGGTTCTCAGGGGAGTGTTTTTCTACCAGCCTGTCTCCAGGTTGAGATCAAAGATTTTCTTTGCTACATTGCTGTGGAATGGCTGTAGTGTGTCCATCAGAGAGCTGCGACTTGTAGACCTGACTCTGCTGTGGGGAGACAAGTCTGGAGTCACCAGAACAGCTTCCGTTCTACACTCTTCTTTCGGGTTCACCATAGATAACCTGCTAAGGGTGAAAGCTCGCCTGGGCACCCCCTCCTGTTCAGAGAACCTGCCTGTGAGGACAGGGCTTACTGTTGTCCAGCTCAGCTGTAGCTTGAGATGATTTGAATTGTTTTGTCTTTGTCTGAGACAGTGTCCTTCTCTCTACTCAGGCTGACCTCAAACTCAGCGTCCCCAGTGCTGGAATCACAGGCATAGGCTATTGAAAAGACTTAAAAACAGTTTTTCAGTGTTTTTGTGTGGCTTTTCTTAGAACAATTTTTTTGAATTTTAATGTTTAAATTAAAAGGTCATTCCATTCTTTTTTTGTCAGTTGCTGGATTATTAATATTTTAAAAATAAGTATGTTGGCAAAATATTATTGTGCACTGTGTAAAGATTATCCCTGTGTTGATTTCTGTACTTTCATATCTGGTTGCAATCCTGACATGGCACTGTAATGCTTATTCTGAGAATCTCCCATCTCAATGTTGTGTAAACATTGCTTCCCAATTATCTCTGATCAATAAAAAGCTGATCAGCTAATGACTGGTCAGAGGAGATAACAGGGTGGGACTTTCGATCCCAGCCAGTGGAGGGTTAGAACAGGGAGAAGAAGAGAGGATTCATTGTGATGTGAGGGACCAGGAGCCACCCTGAGAACACACCTAGGGCGGAGAGAGAGCCAGATCAATACTAAAATGCGGGTATCTCAGGGATTTGGGCTGAGAAGTAGCAAGATTAGCTTAGAGGATTAGAATAGATTAATATCTGCTCAGTTACTATGCCTTAAAGCTTCTTGAGTAAATCTAATAGTTTCTGTCTCAATTGTTTGGAAGCTAGCTGGGTTAGGGAAACACCTGCCACTTTTAAATTTGCACTAACAAAGTATGATTCTCAAATGGGTGGGAATTATTTAGCTTATAGACAGGTCCTACTACTGAAAGTTTGTGGTTTGAGTCACTTCATATTCTAACCAATAGGAAACAGGCCCAGAGCGCCACATAAGGGGCAGAATATCTTTAGCAACTAGAGCTCCTTGGTCAGTGCAGGCAAGCGCGGATTACTTGGGAAGGTAATTTGGAGAAAGAGACTAGAATCTGAGACCACCCGCATCTGCTTGAGTACTTCACCAAATAATTGGGTTGGTAAGAAAATCCTAAGACATCTAACTAGCCACCTGAGCAAGGTGAGTCCTAGGACATTTAACAAGCCACCTGCGGGGAACTCGTGGGCCTGCTTCATGAGCACGGTAGGAGGGTCTGAGAGTGCAGACCTTCACTCAGAAGTAGTCACACCATTTATCCTGAAGCAGCAGGGACAGAGGCCGCCTTTCCCTGAGAATTCTGGTACAGGGAAATCAGAACATGTTTTCTGCTACCCCTGCCTGTGTGCAGTACGGCTCAAAGGATATGATGCTCTCTGAAATAAAACAGGCATTTCTTCTAGAGAACGAAACATATTAGAGTAAAGGAATTAGCTAGTGCATTTTTCTTGTTTGTGTTTTCCAAGTACTTCCCAAGCCAAAAACGAGATATAGGAATATTGAAATTACACCTGTGTTGCTCCCTACACAAATTATTCACCCATTTGCTTATCAGACAATTTGTCTGTTTCTATTGCGTTTTGCTACAGTGAACAAATTTGTGCAGACCTCTTTAAGCAGAGCTTGTGTTATTTCCTCAGGGTAGATTCCTCAGATGGACTCAGGCTTCTGTGAGAAGGGCGTGGCCAAGACTTGAGGTGCAGATGAACTGCTTTGGGGAATGATGGCCGTTCCCTACATTTAATGTTTTATTTAATGTTTGTTTTCTGCCTTCCAGTTTGTTTGTTTGTTTGTTTTACAGTGGTATGCTAGATTCGTGTTTCCCATTGAAATTTGTTCTCTCCCTTTCAGTATTCAATTATAACTAGGCATATGCCCACCTAACTAGAGATGCCATGTTTCAGCACCCCTTAAAATTAAATGGAGCCATGTGGTTGATTTTCTGCTGATGTACAATGAACAAGATGGTTGTCATTGTCTAGACTCGCCCGTAAGGGTGTGGACCTGCATCCTTTGAGTTTATTCTTCTACACACTAACTCCCTAGAACGCCAGGAATGGTTCAAGCCCAGCTTCAACCACATGGGCAGTAGGAGTGCTACTGGAGGTGGCAGAGCAAGGAATTGGGAGTGTCCTGCGTAGACTTTGGTGGCCGCAGATGAGTTGTTTGTCTCTGAAGCTATCTGCTAAAGATGGTTCACACGTATTTACATGTCATGTGCTGAGATTTAATTTCAGTGTGACAGTATGGGGAGAGGGGCCCACAGATGGTCATTCAGCAGTGATGGCTGCCCTCGCCAATGGGATTAGATTAGTGCCCTGCACTGCCCTGTTAGTGAGAAGACAATTGTCTGTCAAAGAGGACGATGATCTTCACCAAACACTAAACTTGTCCACACCTGCATTTTTCAGTCTCCATCAAAGAGAATAATCTCCGTTGTTTATAAGCCACCCTGTCTAGGACTTTCTGTTACAGTAGTTAACAGTGCCATATAGCTGACTCTCTGTTATAGCAATCTGTTTACTTTATGGTATTCTGTCATCAAGAATTTAACTTAAAAAAAAATCTAATGAAGTGTTTATGACATTTTGAATAGTGTAGTGAGAATTGTGGAATTTTGGTTTCTTTTAAAAATACAGAAACATTATAAGAATATGTTTTCGTTTTAATCTCAGATGTGGGATACAGGGCTGCTTCAGATTGTCCACAGCAGCTGACTGATTTGCCTCATGCTCTGGTGGGGACGTGATTTTACTAGCTGTAGATAGTTTCTTCCAGTGTGTGATGTTTTTCAGAGGTATACAAATGCTAGGACCCGGAGGGTTGTTGGGTTGTTGGTTGGTTGTTGACTGTTGTTGGTAGCACTTTGTTGAGTAGTCATTGCAGAGAAGAAGCAAGAAGAAGAAATTAGATATCCTGACGGCAAACCTCAAACTTGCCCCAATGAACTTGATGACGTAGTCAGTAGGAAGTAGTACAATGATAACATCATCCTCTCCCCAACCCATGACTTTATTCAGAAAGCTCTTTCCTTTTCTTTCTCTTCTTTTTATTCTCTGGTGTTAGAGGAGTTGGAATTGTGGAAGAAAACGGGTGGAGAAGGGAGGAAGAAAGAAGAACCCATGAAGTAGCAAAGACAAGCTACAGAGCAATTTTTATTCTTATTTATATATTAGTAAAAATACGTTTTTCTTACATAGTACATTTTGATTCTGGTTTTTGCTCCCCCATCTAATCCAAGATCTTCCCCCCGCCACCCAGCTAACTCCATTCCCTTTCCTTCTCTCTCTTTAGAAAAGAAACAAATCAATTTTTTTTAAAAAGACAAAAAAGAACAAGACACACACACACTGAAAACACAAAAATTGGAAACCACAATATACAAGCAAAAGACCAGTAAGGCAAAAATGCCCAAAGCAATGAGACAAAACATCTACAAAACCACCATTGAGTTCATTTTGTGTTGGCCATCTTCTGCTGGGCATGGGCCTACCCATAAGTGTGGTTAATATACCCAGTGAGGGTCCAACGGAGAAAGCAAAGTTTCCCTTTGCAAGCAGATGTCAATTGGAGATAGTTTCTTGGTTAGGGGTGGGAACTTGTGTTGACTTCCCCTTCTCAGTGCTAGAACCCCATCTGACTTGGGGTCCTGTGCAGGCTCTGTGCATGCTGCCAGTCTCTGTGAGTGACAGTTTCCTTCCTCACCGTCCCCTCTGGCTCTTATGGCCTTTCTACCTCCTGGTGGCATCTGCCATCTCTTAGAGTCTGTAGAGCAACCATTCAGGCTGTCCGGCTTCTAGAGTCTCCATTGAGAAGTCATGTGTTAGTCTGTTGGGTCTGACTTTATATATGTTACTTGGCCTTTTTCCCTCCCAGGTTTTGACATCCTTCCTTTGCTTTGTACATTTAGTGTTTCTTTTCTTGTCCTGTATATTTGATATTCTCTAGGCTTCTTGTTCTTTGATAGCCATCTCTTTTCTTCTATGATTTTGTTGAAAATATTTTCTGTGCCTTTGACCTGGGTTTCTTCTCTGTCTTCCCTTATTCATAATTCTGGCCTTTTCATAGTATCCCAGATTTCCCAAATATTTCATGCTTGAATTATTATTAATTTTTTTTAGATTTAACATTTTCTTTGACCATTGTGTCCATTTCTTCTACTTTGTCTTCAACACTTCAGATTCTCTCTTCCATGTCTTATGCTCTTGGAGAAGCTTACCTCTGAGCTTTTTGATTGATTTCCTAAAATTTTCATTTTCGGTTTTATTTTAGATTGGGATTTCTTTGGTGATTTCTTTGCTAAGTTCTACTTTCACACCATGAGTAGTTTTTATTATTTCATGCAGCTGTTTGTGTTTTCACAGACATCATGAAGGAGTTTATTCAGATCCCTTTAAAGTCTTTGAGCATAGTTATACTTTATGTTTTGAAGTCCTTGTCTTGTGCTTCGGCCATATTGTATTTCTCAGTGCCTACTATTACTGGGTTCTTGTGGAAGGATATTTCCTTGCCCGTTCACATTTTGTTTTTGCACTGGAGCCTAGACATCTGGAGTTATGGTGATTGAGGTGATTTTGAGTGTTGATATCTGATCTTGTTCCTGTTGGATAAGTGTTCTGTTACTTGGTTTCTGTTCCCTCTCTGGATCTTAGAAAGTGTGGTAGCTGTGGGTGCCCCAGTAGGGGGTACTGCTGCAGGTTGTTAAGTACAGAGAGGAATAGAGAGGGGTTAGGAGAAAAGGCTGAGAGGGCTTCAGGAAAGAGCTAAGGGATCCTGTCCACACCAAGAGGGAGTTGGCGAGTGGTGGGAGGAGGTCCTGCAAGCAGGTTGCAACAAGACAGAGAATAATCTAGAGAGACAGGATAACGGGACTAGGGGAACCTGGCCCTACACCAAGAATTGGAATCTCCAGTGAATGAGGTTAAAAGGGACAGAGAGGCAGCTGTAAGTAGATTGCCCATAGGGTGAAGGATAAAAATAAGAGCTCTTAACAGGACAGGAAGGATTGTGAAAATCATCTACCTGTATCCCATCCCGTGTGACCACTGGGGTCACAGGAGGAAAATGTTTCTAGGTGTCAGGTGACTCAAAAGAATAAGGATGGGCTAGAAGGGAGAGGCCTGAGAGAGCCCACAGGAAGGACAGACAGATGGTGGGTCCACACCAAGGTTTGGCAGAGTCTTCAGGAAATTGTATTGTTTTTCTATAGAAAACTTCTCAATCCAAGACCTTATATGCATTTATGATTTTTAAAAATATTTTGATGATGCAACTTAAATGTGTAGTAGTTTGATTCGTTTGGTATTGTTTTGGTTTGACATGAGGTGACCTCTAAATATATTTTTAAAAACAAATTTATCCATGTTTTATACTATTGAGTAATGTTGCTTTTCTCCACCGACCTGTAACCTCATCTCATGTGTATAATAATTGCTATTTTTAAGGGCTTATTTTCTTTCATGCGTTACTAGTCTCTATGGTTGTGAAACTAATAAAAAGTTTTAATGTAAATGTAACTTTTATTTTCTAGATGTAATTGTCATCTTGGAGGTTTACTGCTGAATAAACTCACCCTTCCTAGCTCTTTCTGAACTCTGGCTGGCTGGTTCAATTCAGCTGTTCTGGCCCAAACTCCTCTCTAAGCTGACTGATTCAAATGGGCTTCTCTCAGCTTCTGACTGAATTGCTCTGTTTAGCCTCAAAACTGACTCCAGCAATTTATTCTAATATTCTGGCTCCTCATCCTCAGGCTTGTTCTGTCTTTACCTACAACCTGTCTCCGTAAAACTGTCCCAGTAAAACTGCTCGCTTGCTCTCTCTCTCTCCTTTTTCTTTCTCTCCTGCTCTCTTATGGTACTTCCTTTTTCTGTATGTTTTCTCACTTCTCTCTATCTCTGACTCATTCTCTCAAATCTTTCTCTGAGTCTCTGAGTCATCACTTTGTCTGACCCTCAATTAGACATCACTTTCAAATATGGCTGCCTCCTTCTACAAACTAACCTTACCTACATTGTTAGGGATTAAAGGTGTGTACTAAGGGTGTGTCTGTATTTCAGACAGATCCTACTGTAATCCAGGGGGTGTCTGTATTCCAGCTGAATCACGAAGACCTAGATGGTCTTTGGATGTGATCCCTTGTCAGAGCAGCCATGTTGCTGGATTAAAATTCCTCTACATTTTAATTATCATAATTTTATAATATCACCTGTAGTCAACATTTCTCTTTAAGGTTTTTTAAACTTTTATTTATTTTATATTCATGGATGTTTTGCTTGCATGCATATCTGTGTACCATGTGCATGCCTTGATGTTGGAGGAGGCCAGAAGAGGGCATGAGCTGCCATGTGGGTGCTGGGGAATTGAACTCAGGACCTCTGGAAGAACAGTCAGTGCTCTTAACTGCTGAACCATCTCTCCACCCACCCCCTCTTTAAGCTTATTTTTTAAAAAATGTTGCTAGAGTTTTTATATAATATCTTATGTTTATTGAGAATTTCTAATGTAATTGCAAATCCTTTGACTAAGTCCTCACTCTCCACACCTTAAACTAAGCAAAAATGCCACCAGGATTTTGATTCTGATTACATATAATCCTCTATGTCAATCTGTGAATAACTTATTTTCACAATAAGAAATCTTCCTACCTAATGACACTTCAATCCATTTGCTAAACTGAAGCTTTGTACTTTTTTTCATGCAACCCCACAAATTAATTTATTGTTATTGTAAATAAATTCATTAAGTGACACATAATTCCTTCTGGGATTTATGTGGATACCAGGCTGGAAAGGCAGCTCAGCAGGTAAGAGCACTTGATGCTTTTCCAGAGGACCTGAGTTCAGTTCAGCACCCATATCAGGCAGCTACAGGCATCTGTATCTCCAGTTCCAAGGGATTTGATGCCCTCTTCTGGACCCCTTGGGCATCTGCACTCATATGCACAAACCTCTTCTCACACACACATACACACATACACACACACACACACACACACACACACACACACACACAGAGAGAGAGAGAGAGAGAGAGAGAGAGAGAGAGAGAGAGAGAGAGAGAGACATAGACAGAGATAGACAGAGACAGACAGAGAGACTTAAAATCTGACATGATTGAATTCTTGTCATGTTTTCTAAATAAAATTTCTGATATATTAGCAAGCCTTGCCTTTTGAGTATTCATGTTGCATGTGGCCTGTTTCTTGAATCTCAGCTGATCTCCAGCTGGTCCTCTGCACATTTTCTCTGTGCTATGACGGAAGTCCTTTACAGCCAGTGGCTTCGTCTCCCTCAGTGGGGACTCTGCTCTTGCTGCTTCTCACGCGGTTTTGCTTTCTTTGCTTTCCCTACAAGTTTGCTGTCCATTCTAGGCCCATTTCATCAACATCTACTACTGTTGCAATCATACCTTCCAATGCTCTTTTACCAAATGCAATGTTTTGAGATTTCTTTTCTTAGAAATTCAAAAGAAGGATAAGTTTTACAAGTCTTTACATCTCTTGTAACACAGTGATCAAAAACATAGACTTACAAGTATAGAAAACCCATATTATTGGCATGGTTTATTTGTTACCGTTTAAAGCTCTCTTACATGTAGTGAGTATAACAGGATTTTGTTCTCGGGCTGTTTATTTTTATGACTGTTCAACAAATAGCATCCTTATTTTATTTTTGCTCTCTGGGTAGACTAGGCCCTTTGCTTTGGTAAATTTCACTCCTCAAACTGTGCCAGTCATCAGTGTCCCAGCAGGAAACAGATGGTGCGCCCTGACTGGGGAATTTGAAGAAATTCCAATAAAAGACTATTTACAAGGATGTGGGTGAGGAGCAAGGAAAACCAGAAGAAATGGTGCCGTACTCCAGAGCTAGTGAGCCCTCAGCCAGAATGGAGGAGTGTGCATGGGGTGTCTACTTACATCTGGGGAAGGAAGAAGTGGGTGGAGAGACCTCCATGTGCTGTAGGAATGCCTGGAGAGGACGTAATATTTGGAAGAATCCGTACTCAAGGAGTCTCCTAGTCCACGTCTCCTCCTGCTCCTCCCAACAAGCTTAATTAGAAGTCAGATCACCCAGCTGAGTCCCTATAGCACAGGCCAGGGGAAGAAAGGACCCCGTTTAGAAGACAATCAAAGGCTACGTATCCATCAATGGAAGCATCTTCATCTTTTTCATTGGTGTAAACGTTACTCCCTACTTCCTGATCAAGTTCAGTATGATGAGTCTCTAAGGTTAAGCACGTATTTCCCATGTAAGTGAAGAAAAAGGGCCTTTAGAAGGTGAGTCGGAGGGGGGGGCGAAAGGGACCAAATATCACGGGTATTGCAGTTAAGACGCACAAATGACGCAATGTGTGTGGAGCTCTGTCATGACACATGCCAAGAGTTTGTAGTGTGGCCCCACGACAGAGCAGTGTCCCAGCGGAAAAATTGTGACTCTTAAGGACACTCAAGTTTCTATCAGGTGTCTCGGTTACTGACAGAGATTCAAGTGCAGGAGAGCATCCACTAGTCCAAGGAAAGCTGCAGGAAATCCTCGCTCCTTCAGCAAAGTACAGGGGCGCTGTGAGTTTGAACTTGTGCCATCTCTCACTGGGCCATTCTCCCTAGCTCAAGGCTCCCTAAATACCATGTTTCTTCATTTCACACAGATGTGTGGGCATGCAGCTTACATTCTAATGGATAATCTCTGTAGAATCTTTAATGTGACAACTCTGCTTTTTCTCAGCATACTAGAGAATGGCCCAAACCCCTGACTCTGGCCCGAGGAGGAGGCCTTGAAAATATGATTGACTTTCTTTTGTGTGTATTTCTCTCTGATCCTACTTGAGTGTTCATTAAGATAACCAAGTAAGAAAAACCAAAATTGCATAAAACCACAGAGACGAAGAAGCAGAAAAGAGAAAACAGACAAGAAGGGACAAAGACTCTTAGCAAAAGAAAGATAGAGCATGAAGAATAATTCAGTGGACAGGGTTAAAGTCTGCATCGTTGAAGACAACAGTTCTGGTAAGAAGTATAGGAGTTCACTTGGCAAAATCCAAGACAGAAATAAGTGTTAGAGCCTAGGTATGAGGTACACACTGAAGGAATCAAGATGGCGGATTAGTGGACATTGGATTCTGGAGCATTTGAATGCCAGGCTCTCTGCCTAACCAGGAATATGCCCTTTTCCTTAGCAATCCACCTTGCCCTCCACTCTACCCAACTCACCAAAATGGCAGAGGTTTAATGTCTGGGAAAATGTCAGGACAAAGCCCGACATGTCGCTGATGATATACATTGGTAAAGGCTAAGGGGTGGACGTAAACAAGACATCGAATGACTGCCTACATCTTGGGACCCCACGTCCTCTCCTTCATCTGCCCACAGAATAGATGGACCCAGTCCTATATGCTACCTAGACAGGAGTGTCCAGGCTTCCTCTGTTCCCTGAAGGATCTCAGGGAAAAGAACTCTGATGTTTGTGGGTCCTTCAACAAAGAGCCAGCTCTCGACACCTACCTACAGCAAAGCCAGGCAGTTGGGGAAAGATTCCCCACCATCAGTTCAGGGTTCCCGCAAAGCAAGCTGGATGCCTTTCCCACGTCCCTTAAATGCCAACAGTTGAGGCTACCCACACATTTGAGGAGTGAGGGAAGCCACAGGTGTAGGAGAATACAGGGCTGGAGGGGGGGAGGGCAGAACAGAGAGACACATACATAGTTTGCAAATGGGCATTTTAAGTATTGCCAATGTCGGCTGTATTATCTACCGTGATGTCACGCCTTTGCAATCCTTACTGTGCTCTTTGCTCACAGCACACACCATGCTCAAACCTCTTTTGTATTTAAATATTCTTCTTGGCTTATTCACGTTGAAAACATCCTTGGATATCCACGTCCCAGCTGACCCCACCGGACTACTTATTATTCAGCAGACACCCCCACTGGCTTCTGTAATATTTATTTCCTTCCTCAGATATCCCATAATGTGCGTGTTTGTTACCATAGCTAGCAAGTCCTGGGATTTTGGGTTCATCTGACTTCAAACCCCAGGTTGTCTGAATGTACCACATCTTTAGTAGTTTGCTATTGACCATAGATGGCATTACCATGGTCTTTGCTGCTTGTCACAGTAACCACGAGAGGTAATGTAAATGCCCCCAACTTAATAGGAGGAAATCGTACTTTGGAGAGTTTCAGTAGAGATCTGAGACTTTGACCTAGGTGTGTGTGTGTGTGTGTGTGTGTGTGTGTGTGTGTGTGTGTACAAGTGTGCATGTAAATGTATACAACAGGTATGTGGGTACCTGCAGAGGCCAGATGAGGGCATCAGGTACCTTGGAGCTAGAGTTACAAGTAGGGCTGTCCAGTATGGGTGCTGAGAAACAAAGCCAGGTCCTCTGGTCGTGCAATATACACTTTTCACCACAGCACTGTTTCTTCAGCCTTTAAACCCAGGCAGGACTCACAGGTCTGCTGCAGTTCCAAAACAACCCTGCTCTTGAGTGGTTTGGGGCTAATGGGGAAATGTTCTCATTTTCCCATAGGCTTTTAATGCCTTGGTGATGAGAACTGGTTGGAAACCACTGTAGGTGCAAACGTAAAACTCTTGAGATGCTTGCTCATCTGGCTGTGGTGATGGCAGCAGGGAATGTTTACTGCATGAGAGCAGTGCATCAGAGAGTCACGAGTGCATCTACTGCACTAGAGTAGTGAATTGGAGAGCCATGAGTGCATTTGCTGCATGGGAGTAGTGCATGAGCTACAACCGTTGATGCACTTATTGTCCTTATTTCTAAAATCAATAACTAGATCTTGAAGACATGAAGGGATGTGCACGAGGTTGCAGACTGGCCAGGGCTCACTCAGAACAGTCAAAGGCTAAAGCCCAGAACTGCTCCGCCTCTCCTCTGGTATGGAGACACTGAGAGGATGTCCCACTGGAAAGTGGTCTGCATCCAGGTTTACAATGGCCAGTCTTTAAGATTTCCTAAAGCACAGCTGAGAGTGAGGGCAGGACCAAGTGTCACTGAGCTGGAAGGTGACCCTCGGAAAGCGTGGGAAGCTCAGAGGCCGCGTGAATGCACACCTAACAAATCCTCTACCCCTGATTTCCAGGACAGCACAAGCTCCAGGTAAGTGAATGCATTTGTTGGTCAGAACTTCAAATTTCGGAAAAAGGAAAAAAGAGCAGTGCCCGAAGCATCTGAACTGTGGCCTCCAAATTCCAGAAAATAAACACAAACCACAGGGAGATACCCCCCTCCCCCGTTTGCCACCGTGTAGCACTGGTTGTGAAGTGAATATATCCCACTGCACTGATCCTACACCCTGTCGCATGAATGTTTCAGAGCACTCAATATAAATATTAAAACTAATAGCTCCAGTCTTCAGCTATTACCCTGCATCCCCTGAATCATCATGAAACTTTCAAAGCCTTTTAGAACATTTACACACTTGAATCTGGTGATGGGAAAAGCAGATTCACACAACACGCTTAAACAAGAGCGAAGAACTGTTTATGGACTGTGCTTTATTTATTCATCATTTCAAGTAAAGTTTCCATTTTGAAGGAGGGGAGAAAATCAAAGTGTAGGTGTCAAGGGATAGTGCTGAAGTATTGCTTTCCTATATATATAAAAATAAAAGGTTCAGGAGAACCTCCGTCCAAGGTCAGTCAATGCCGAGACGCTAGGTACGTAAACAGCTAATGGATTGTAAAGACACACACCGGGGTCATGAATTTTTAAAGAGTAGGCTCTTCAGCACAGAAACCCATAAATCAATGATGACTTATTGGCCAGATCAATTATGCAAAGTTTTAAAACATTTAATGACAGGTAATGAACAGGTCTCTGGGGAACGGCAGTCAACAGTGGTTTTGTGGTTGTCATTACATCTGCGTAAGTGAATTGGGTAGAAGCAGCCAGTCCTGGGAATGGCTGACAGTTAAACGAGTCTGTCTAGAGTGAAGGGGAACAGTGTCTTTGATACTCAGGTGCAGCTGGGCATGTCGCTGTAAGACAGGCTGTGTCCCCCATGCACTCACAGGGAGATGGGTTGGATTGGGACCTTGGGAGACAATTTCTGGGACTTCTGTTCCTAAGTGAGTATTTGGAGGTGTGTGTGTGTGTGTGTGCTCGTGTGTGTGCTCATGTGTGTGCATGCATGAAAGTGTGTGTAAGGTCAAATGACAATCTTAGGTGTCATTCTTTAGGCACTTTTTGAGGCAAGGTCTCTTCGGAGACCCCAGGAATCCCCCTGTCTCAGACATTTTGCTTTTCTTCTGTGGGTTCTGAGGATGGAGAGCTTTCAAAGCAAGCCCTTTGCTGACCAAGTCACACCCCACACCCAGCCTTTACCTGGAAGTTTTCTGCAAAGTGATCTGAAAAGGAAGAAGATATCTTTTTTTTTTTTCCGAACCAAAAAAAAAAAAAAAAACGTAGTGTCGATGATGATGTCAGCAGGCTGGTCGTTGCTGCTGCTCACTGAGAAATTAGTGTGATGGCAACTGAGGGACAAACTCACAGGCAGTGATGAACTGGCATCGAGGTTTCTGCTCAACTGAGAAGCAGATGGGAGGCTGAGTGTGGGTTCCTAATCCCGAAGACAGCCGCGTATCCCCAGGTGTGGCCTAGCCTGCTTTAATCACATATTAAATTAGTGACCTGAAGACACAGGAAGGATGTCGGGGAGATTTCTGAACCTAATAGTCTTTCGGAGTTTAAACATTGATCTTTCTATTGTATAACTTCAGATCAGTCTTCAGATTATGGAAAAGACAGAAGTTAAACATGCCATCCGGTGCTAAGCACGCGCTTTGGATCTAAGCTGCACCATTGATGCTGCATTTCCACGTTAACACAGTTGAAGCATCGCTCAGATCAGATAAAACCTGCCGACTGAATTTGAAGCCCCGAAAGTCCCAATGTTCCTGAGCGCTCTCGTTCTTCCTGCTCAGTAGCAGGACTGTTAAGATGAGAAATCTGAAGTAAGCTGGTGGTAAAACACCTGAGTTCAACGTCTCTGGCCCGGGATGGTTTTCTATGAGAGATAAGTTTCCCAGGACTTGCTCTTAAGGTTTTCAATCACTTTTAGGTAGAGGGGGTGGGGGATGGGAGAAGAGTTTTAAAATCATCACTGGTTTTTTTAGGGGGTGTTTTCTCGGGGTGCTTTTGCTGTTCCAACTTCATCCTAGGAGTCTATGCACTGTGTGTGTGTGTGTGTGTGTGTGTGTGTGTGTGTGTGTGTGTGTGTGTGTTTTAGAGACAACCTTCCCTGATAATAAAAATCATGAAAAATTTGCCATGATTTTTGTACTCCTTTTCTTGGTTACTTTTCTATTGCTGTTGTAAAACACCATGATATATGTGTGTGTGTCTCTGTGTGTATGTATATACATATATACATACATATACATATATGTATACATACATGATGTATACACACATATACACATATAAAATATACACATATACATTTATATACATGGTATGCATGTACACACACACGCGCGCACACACACACACACACACACACACACACACACACACACACACACACACACACAAAGGTCTATGACCATCATGGTGGGAAGCATGGCAGCAGACAGATTAGGCAGGCATGGTGCAGGAGCAGTTGCTGAGAGCTTACATCTTGATCCACAAGCACAAAGCAGAGAGGGACATACACACACACACATACACACACACACACACACACACACACACACACAGATAGAGAGAGAGAGAGAAAACACGCGAATGGTCACACCTTTTGAAACCTCAAAGCTCACCCTTAGTGACACCTCCTCCAACAAGGCCACATCTCCTAATCCTTCCCAAACAGTTCCATCAACCAACTAGGGACCAAATATATGAACCCATATGGGGTCATTCTCATTCAAAGTGCTGTACCCCTCAATGTGAAGAGAGATCCAAGTTTGGAGCTCAAGTGTGTGCAAGAGCATGTGTACTTACACACAAGTGCACACCATATACATATACTACACCTCATACATACACACATACAAGTAAATAAATGACCTAAATGTAGCTAAATAAATATGAATTATTATTTTCCAAGGTCTCCAGCAGGTGTCATGTGCTTCACCTGGGCTCATCTGAGTTTGGTGATGCTTTCACGTAAACACCAGTTTTAGCATTCTACACATGAAGCCTTTGAATCTAAGAGAAATTACAAGCTTGCTTAAGGCCACCCAGACATGGCAGACATGACAACTGGTAGTGGATGACATCATGTTTTGTCAGAAACTGGGAAGTCACAGTACTGAATTTGAAATAATTTCAAGGCAAAAATGCTTTATTTTAAAAGTCTCTGTTGAATTATGTGGCTCTTGCAGAAATACAAGCTTTTTTGGGGGGTGGGTTTCTCCATTGGTCTAGGAGAGCCAGTGAGGCTTGCAACGCTGGCTGGATACCGTGGGAGAGGAACAGGAGGCAACGGTGTGCAGCCTTAGTGGGCACATGCGCACTTGTGTTCTTAAAGGTCCGAGAGATGAAGATTAAAACCGAGGAAATATCACATTGGCTAAAATGCAAACACTGGAAGTATACCGTGAAGAGTAATGTGGGGGGATGGGGAGATGGCTCACGTGTCCGAGGGCACGCTCTGCAAATGTGAGGACCTGAGTTCGAATCCCCAGCACCCACACAAAAAGCCAGAGATGGCCATGTGTGCCTGTAATACCAGATTTGTGCACAGAGACCAGGAGATCCTGCGTGTGCTGGCTAGCCAACCCAGAACGTCCAAGTCAGTGAAAGACCCCGTCTCAAGGCGATAAGGAGGGGAGTGGTAGGGAGGAACCACTGTGTACACCCACAGAAACCTTCACACTATGTGCATGTGTCACACACACACCTACACAATATAGTATGTGCATGTGCTACACACATACACTCTGTGCAGTGTTACACACATACACACTATGTGCATGTGTTGCACACACACCTATATACTATGTGCATATATTACATATACCCACAGAAACATATATTATGTGAATGTGTTACACACATACACACATACAAACACATACACACTATGTACATGTGTTACATACATCTACACACTATGCATGTATTACATATACCCACAGAAACCTACACACTTTGCATGTTACACACACAAACCTACACCTACACACTATGTGCATGTGTTACACACACACCCCTATACACTATGTGACTGTATTACATGTACCCACAGAAACCTACACACTATGTGCATCTGTCTCACATACTCACACATTCGCACACTATGTGCATGAATTTCATATACCCATAGATATCTACATACTATGTGCATGTGCTACACACACACACAGATGCTTACACACTATGTACATCTGTCACACACACATTGTATGCATGTATTTCACATACCCACAGCTACCTACATACTATGTGCATGTTATACACACACACACACACACACACACACACACACAGAGATGCCTACATACTATGTGCATGTATTGTTTACACAGCACATACACACAGTTCATGTGCACAAAAACTAAGTGAATGAATAAAACTGTAAATAACAATAAGGCTGGGGACAGAAAGTCCAGAAATTTCCAACCTATGTGTGTTTCTAGAGAAACTCAGGTACATTTTGTATATACACAAATACTCATTTAAAATATCTTCAGTGGATACACAAGTCAGTGTTATTTCCTCTATCATGATCAACTCTAAGACTAATTACATAGTTCTCTTAAACATTTTATTACTTCTTTATTGTGTGCATCAGAGAGTACAGGTGTGCCACAGTAGCGGTCAGAGGATTCTATAGAAGCATTGCTTCTCACTTCCACCAAGTGGGTCCCTGGGGTGAAATTCAGGTTGTCAGGCTAGGTGGCAGGCCTTGGGCCTGATGACCCACCTCATAGACCCTGGTGTTGCTATATTGACAAAATGATGCTATACTATAGATAGATGGTTCTTAGAAGTGATTTTCATAGTCGAAGGAAAAAAAGCAGAGATAACAGTGGGCGTGGAGAGAATGGGGAGACTGAGACGGCTGGTGAATTCAGAATGTGTGAGTTTTAAAGGCTGGGGCATTGATTTGTGTGGGAAGAGAAGGAAGATGCAGAAAGAGTCGTTAGAAGACTCTGTGTGTGTGTGTGTGTGTGTGTGTGTGTGTGTGTGTGTGTGTGTGTGTATTCCCTCTCCATATATATGTACATATAAATATAAATAAATAAATATTTATTTATTTATTTACAAACAAGGTGACCACAGTTCTTCCCTTCCCTTCAGTCTAGTGGGACAGCCTAGTAATTAAACAAAAAAGTGCATATTGATATATAAATAGCTTATATAGATAAATCCCTGGGAAACATCATTGGTCCATTGATCCAGTTTCTTGCATAAATCCAAAAAGAACAAAAATTATGAAGAGACAGTTAAAATTTATGGAAATGGTTATGGATAATTTTTTTTTCACATACTCTATTTTGTGGGGATGTAGACTGCAGCATTACATTTCATTCCTCATCATACTCAGAACAGAACCTGCTTAAAATACTCATTTGCATAAGCACTATAGATGACCTAGTCACACCCCCATGCGCACCCCCCTGGTTTGAACTCTTCCCACAAAGGCTTAGTGGAAGGTGTTCTTTGGGGAACTACTTCCTGAGATAAAAGTACAGTGAGTGAGGGAGAGACATGGAGGGAGGGAGACAAATCAAGGGTGTGCTGGTCAGTTCATTACCGTGGTGGGAAACCGCAGTGTCTACCTCTCTGGAACAGCCTAGAATGTGAGGGGAACACGCCTTAGGTTTGTCAAGAGCTATGTGCATCTTCTGACATTCACACCACACATGCCAAGGGTAACCTTAGAGAGTGCCACACCCCTGGAGTGGCTGAGCAGGCTTCATTCAGTTCCAGGACACAAAAAAAGTGGCCTGTGGCAACTGAGTGGGCACTGCTGTGCCTCTCCGTCTCTCTGTTGATAGGATCCAGGATCCCATCCAGGGAATGGCGCCAACTCAAATAATGGATTACCAAGATAATTCTGATTAGGCATGCCCAGAGGCCCGTCTCCATGTGAATCTAGACTCTATCAGGTAGACAGTTAACATGAACCGTCACCATGGATATATAAAGAAGCAGGGACATTAACGGCCTAATGATTGCTATCATGGCGGGGCGCTGCCGTATGTGAAGTCGGCTGTCTTCAGACAGTTTGCATTTCTATTTTCCATAGGAATAGAGAGACTCCATCAGGTTTCCTCAATTCCTAAATTCCTCTTTGTAACCGACTTGCTTTCAGACACTAATTGTTAGTTGACGAATAGGAGAGATGCCAGGAGAGGAATCAGTATTGAGAGAATGGTAGTTTCTCTCTTGCACGGATGGGGAGTGGTCTGTAAGACCTCTGACCCCTGTAAGGTTATAAACTTTCTCAGATAGAGTTAGGGACAGCCACATGGCCGGCCTGAGCCCCCACCAGCTTTACTGGGCTCAGAGCATGTTCACCCAAAGGCGGATGAAGCCAATGTAAGAATTTTGAGACCTCCAAGAAAGTTACTGTTGAGGTGACCCAGCCTTTTGATTGGCATCATTAGGAGACAGGACTCCTTGAGAAAGGAATGAAATGATATCCGTGGGCTGGGTGAATTCTTCCTATGACATGCACCTGCTTTCAAGTGACTTTGGTGTTTTAGCATAAACCGCCCATTGCCTTCTTCCCAGGTTTGAGCTCTGGGCATTCTTTGGAAGCAACAGCCAAAAGCAATCCGAGGTGATCGGCATGCTTCGCTGCAGCTCCCAGGGTGGGCGCAAGCCGGGGTTGCTCAGATGCCGTAATGACAAAAGGCCAATAACCATTCAAAAGATTTACAGTTAAGGTATGGACTTCAGTCCTGGGACCCTGAACACTGCATGGCCGTCTTCCCTTCCCTGGGTCTCACTGAGTCCCACACTGCTGGGTTCTGGCTCCACTCATTCTCAGGGCTACGTTCACTATTGGAAACTCTTGAAAAAGAGCCCAAAAGGTAAAAACAAACAAGACAAAAACCAAACCAAACAAAACCCAAGTCCAGGCAGCAGTGACCTCTGTATGTCAACGAGGCACAGACAGCTAACTACCAGTCTGAGGCCTCAGCAGCTCCTGGAAGCTGCCTCCAACACCAGGCACTGTCCTCTGCCCCCCCCCCCCCCGGCTCCCTCACTCAGTGCTTGAAAGGATAGAGCGTGGGGTGTTGCAGAGACGTAATGATGACTGACCTCTGGGCCGAGTACCAGCTGCATGCTGGGCACAGTTCCCAGGCTTTGCTCATCATTAATGCCTCTAAGCCTGTTGACAGTCTTACCAGATGTGCCTTCTTATCAAGTAGGAGACACAGCTAAAGTAGCTTGTACTCTCTTCTTAGTCACTACTCTCTTTTGCTTGGGGTAAAAGATTAGTGAGGAACCAACTACCGAGAGAATGCTTATTAATTAATTAATTGATTGATTGACAGGGTCTCATATATCTCTTGATGGACATGAAGTTAGTGTGCATCTGAGCATGACCTTGCCTCCTGACCCTCTTGTCACCACTTCTGAAGTGCTGGGACTATAGGCATGTGCCACTATACCTTGCTAAAAAGTGAGTGTTTATACCCCTTCTTTCTTTGCCAAGTGGAAACGCATGAATAGAGATGGCTCATCAGTTAAGAACACACGAGTGGCCGGGCAGTGGTGGCGCACGCCTTTAATCCCAGCACTTGGGAAGCAGAGGCGGGTGGATTTCTGAGTTCGAGGCCAGCCTGGTCTACTGAGTGAGTTTCAGGACAGCCAGGGCTACACAGAGAAACCCTGTCTTGAAAAAAACCAAAAAAAAAAAAAAAAGAACACACGAGTGTATAGACATACCACACACACACACACACACACACACACACACACACTAAACTTTAAAATATAATAAAGCTTCTCAGCCTGCTTCCCAGGAAAGCACGAACCATCCCAGGGAATACTATGTGCAGGATGGTCACACTAAACGCATTGTCATCTCAACCCAAATACATGGCTGTGTGAATACTTTAAGCTCTTAGAGGCCATGTCTCGCCAGTCATCTGCGTCACCAGCATGCCTAGTGGAAGACCGCAGGCATTCCAGATAGTAACTTTATGGAGCAGATTCTAAAATGCCTTTGACTTGAAAGAAGCACTCATGGCTTTGTCTTCCCACATCTGAACCTGGAGATGACTCTCCACGGGCTAAACCAGCTCCCTTGAGGCTTTACTATCCTCTCTATCCATACAGCAAAGTGGACAGAAACGGAGAGGTCCCATCCTCAGAAGGACCTTTTCATGACCTTCTGGTGAGTTCTCCAAGTAGAGTACTTGACTTACGGCAGCCCACAGTCAATTGTCCCATGGGAGATTTGCTGGCGACCCCACTATGAGACACCTGAGTGGCTCCCCTCAGCTTTCTTTGGGGGCCCTCTTAGGGTGTAGCAGAATGTAGCTGGTTTGAGTCTCCTGCCTGGGGATTGTGCTGCCTATAGAACTGCAGCGTGTAGAGGAAACAGTGCAGGTCCACGCTCTGGGCCTGTCTGCCTCATGTGTGTACTTCCTGCATTGGGGAGGAGGCAGCCCCACACCATAAAACCTCCTTGGAAGCCACAGAGCTACCTCTCTGAGACTGTAATAGACTTTACAGGAAGCCCAGCTTTGACGGATGTGAGCTCTGGGAGTCTACCAAGGTAAGGATCCAGGCATCAAGGAGACAGAAGAAGCTGATGACCCAGAGTAGGGCCAAGCTGTTTACCAGCAGGTGTGTGTTTTAGAAAATCTCCCTTAACTGGTCATGGCAGCAGAAAATACCCTGCTGTTAAACGCATCTGCAATCCGCTGCCTTCCCAGTCCACCTACAAAAATTTTGACCTTTAAAGAAATGATGGAGAAGCTGGTGATTTTTCCCTTGGCGTTGAAGCAGTCTATTTCAGGCTCCTGGGCAATTGCAGCCCTCTCTGCTCCCAATCTCACCTCACTTTTAAGCCTCATTCCAGCCACTCTGAACCCTTCAGCACTTCCAGCTCTGTAATCACGCAAGTTAAGATCTGTGATGTGTGACTTGCAGATGGCACGTACATTCCCTGGCTGACCGTGGCTGAAGCCGTTTGCAGGCCTGAGGTAGGGAAGGCGGAAGAGCAAGCATATCACAGTGGCACCTCTGTAAGGCCAACCCAAGGCTCTAGTCTCCTGCAGATAGGTAACTGCTTTCTCGTTATTTTGATAGGGGAGAAGGTAGCTCAATATTCCTATTGGTGTGAATCACCATATTCCTGTTCGATAACCGGCCAATTGACTTACTTCTATTGCTTGTTGTTCGTATTGTTTAAGGGCATTTTCCAAACCTAGATGTGGAGGAGGCGGGGTATTAATAACCCCAGCCCCCCTCTCTACCCCCATGCACAAACACAAAATGGAAACCTTAGGTTCCTGTAATGACAATCTGTTTCGGGGATACATGGGGCATTAATGAGCTTTCTGAGCATTAGAGCAATGATAGCTGCACTCTGGGCCGTCTTTCATTGAACTATCTACAAAATATGCAAATGAGAAAATCTTGGTGAAAAGTTATTTCGGTGTCATTTGTGGAAAGATTCACTGACTCAGAAAAGACCGTCTTAATGAAAGCTAGCCTTATTTGACTTTTTAAGCAGACAGGATACGTATATGAATGTAATATGATTTGAAAGACACATTAATGAGACGGCAGTCAGAAGGATTATGGAGGGGCTGTGTTCAGACACCGAGGAAAGCCAAATGGGTGTATCAAACACCCATTCCTAATCTTCACTAGCGAATTTATTGAAGTGTCTCAATTTTGCCACACACCCTAACATCTGCATATGGGCCCGGGCTCTTAATCCTGTCACACTGTGCAGCTGTAGATTAAGAGAATGTATTACCAATGCCCCTGTCGCCCCCCATAAATATAGACTGCCAAGTCAAGTGTGGCTTTATGCAGAAACCCCTTGTCTTAAGCAGATTTCGCAGTAACTACTGCTCAAATTCTGAAAAATTAAAACAAAACAAAACAAAAAAAACCAGTAATGGCCTACTGTACTTTCTTGCTTTATCTAATTAGAGACAATTTATCTGTGAGAAGAAACTGTTTCAGAAGCAAAGGGAAAGACTGCAGACAGAGGAAGAACCTGCCACGCATCAGACATGGGACTAGGTGTTTAGCATGCATTGTCCCCGTTAACGTTATATAGAAGTGTTCACTGAGTGTTCTGGGCTGAGGTTCCACCCAGTGCTTCAACATTTAATGTCTGTGTCTTTTGTCCCTTGCTAATGCTCTTTGCTGGTGGTGTTTGAGCGAGTATCTCTTTAGAATGCTTCTGAAGGAGTCAGAAAACTTTGCAAGTCCCCCATGTCTGTCACCTTCTACAAGAAAACGAGTGGAGAATGAAGTCCTTAGTATCCAGTCACACGATTAGCTTGCCTGCTAGTGCCACCACCTCAGACTCATGCCTCAGCAATCTTACAAATTATTCCGTGCTGTGGACTTTCAGGGTCACTTAAGTACATTAAAAACAATGAATGTTAAATCTACATTCACCAAGGGCTTATTGTATGTCATCTGTGAGCCTGGCACTCGATTCTTATGTCTAGTGACAATAAATTCATTTCCATTTAAATTACTCTCCACAAGCCTTCATAGGATTTCAAACTTTTGATTAATCTTTATTGTATTTTGCTTTTTTGAGTTCCCTTTGCTTGGAGTCAATAGAAGATAAAAACCACAATGTTAATTATGATAATAGCTGCCCTGAAAAACTGCAGAAAAACCACCAAAGGAGACCCCTTTTCCAAAGTCCTAGTGACAGGTTGGGGTATACATCCTTGCCATGTCCCAGAATGAGGAAAGAAAATCTAGACTGTAAGAAATATCATTGAGTTTTTAAAAGTACACAAAACCACCCATTTAAACTGACAAATATGTCGCAGTTGTGTGGATTGTGGCACGGGATTAATAACCTGAAAATCTCCATCAGTACAGAATCTGAATCGCCTTTGCCAGGCAGATGGCTTACCTGGCTCCATCTCCTTTGCTTTCCTGCAAGAAAGTATGTGTTTGCAACATAGCTTTTTTTTTTTTTCTTTTCAACTGCTAATTCAGTTGTTTCCATCTTTGTCTGGTAGACTTGACTTTTCAGTAGCAGTGATAATATAAAACTATGCCAAATAATTAAGGGTCTCTTTCTGTGTCCTGAGAGAGGTCTCTCAGTGGCAACATTTTCAACAGCTCTGTATCTCTGTTGGTTTCTTCCCTGTTCTCTTGTTTCTTCACATGGTTCAAACTCCTAGGAGGAATCCTACCTGATCTTGGGCTAGGAAAACCAACCAGTTGTCAAGGTTTCAGAACCAGACAGTGGCTGCTGAGCCCTGAGCTCTGAGCCAACCCTAGCATCACACTGGCTCCGCCCACATTCAGAATTCCATTGTTTTACAACTCAGCACATTGGCAGAGCAGGTAACAAGGGAAACATGCTTCTTGACTCTGCCGAGGTTGGAAGAGGCTGGTTCGTCTGCCCCGGGTCACCGCATCACCCACCATCAATGGTGATGGGCTGCTCCTATGTTCATTTTTGGTTGGATGATGGGCTGAGATGATCTGCAATAGTGGGGCTGAGAGTTTGAATAGTTTGCTTAAAGTAACAGAAATGGAAGAGAAAACCAGCCTTGACACAAGTCTGGTTCCAGCACCATGTTCCTGTTCCGAGAGAATTAACACAAGCTGCTTCCAGGGTTGTTTGAAGGGCTCAGCAGAGTGACCAAGTCTTTCAGTGATTGAAAACCCCGTCTCTTCCTGTGTTCCTACCTGAATATCCTTTGCTATTTAAGGCTAGAGATCAGGAAGCCCTCGTTCACGTGACCAAGATCACGTATATAGTCCCTAAATCTATCTTCCTCTCAAGAAGACACTCACAGGCTTGGTGAAGTGACATGGATAGAAGCGGATTCAAGAAAGTTGCAAGGTAGCAAACTGCAGGTGCCCTGGTCTCTTAAGGATGGAAATAAACACAGGATCTTGCAGATAGTGCCTCTGCCATTCGCAAGAGTCCCCAACTGGCAAACGTGGCTACCCTCCTCTAGATTAACCAGTGCTCGCCTGGGCTCATTTGCACGGCAACTTTTATCTAATTTTGAGGTCTACCTCTATGGAAAATTAGATGAAAAGAACTCCCAATTTCAAGTTCCATTTTCTTCTAGAAATAATGAATCTCAGAAGAGTTTCCCCAAGTTAAACAAATGTAGCCAAATAGGCTTGCACTTCCTGCAACCGTGAGTGGTCTGATGATGCCCAGGAAGCAATTACACCTTAATTGGCATCAAATAATAGGAAATTAGTTTCATGGTAAATATTCATTCTCTTCTAGATCTATTATTTGCATTAGAGGAAGCGACATTTAACCTGCTCGAATAAACTCAATTTCACTTGCTTTTATAAAGCATTTTAATTGAGGATTAAGCACCAATTCTTTATGAAGATTGCAGAAGAATATTACTGTTTTAATCAGATAACACCAAAACAAAAGCAAGCATCACTCTCTTTAACCTTAACAATCCTGATTAAAAATTAGCTTCAATTGTTCAAGCATCAGAACTCTATAGTGGCAACAACAAAGAAACATCCCAAGCGGGCTCATTTAAAACTTGGTAGAGTCCATTAAAGAGGGTTTTTTATTTTTGTATGCACTTTTACTTAATTAATACCAACTTGGTCACTTGAAGTCACGGTTTATAAATCTCTCATATGGATCTGTCTTGGCAGGCTCAGTGGGCAGTTTTAATTTTGAACTCCTTGTATGTTTGCAGCTGAGGCTGGAGTCATCTGAGGAGGGGACTGAACTGGAGTCTGGGATAAATTCTTTATTGCCAGGTTTGGTTCCTTGCTTAATAGCTGAGGCTGGTAGGATCTCAGGCTCCTCTTCCCCCTCTGGCTAGTTTCAGTTACCGCCAAAGCATTGAGGTTTCAAGGCAATTAGATTCTGACCGAGTGTTGATTTCTGTCAGAAGAACATTGTCTAATTGTGTGGCTGAAGTTGTGAGACATCTTAGGAGCTTGTCTTGAAGTATATATGGTGTCACTGCTATAATATGTAGCCAGACCACGTAGTCGGAGGAGGAAGGGCTCAGTGGTGGGTGTCCTAAGACGAGCTACCACATGGACATCACGCTTCCATGTCTTAAACCACTTGCTTTGGAGGATGTTCTCACTTACTAAATACAATGTGTGGATATAGTCATGTAGCTTCACCCCTGAAGGCCAAGAACTGGGGAAACTTTTGTAGCTGTGGGCTCCTCCACAGGGACGGCTGTCTCCTCTCTCTCAAGAGGAAATAAGAAAGTGTCACACAGTGAACTCCTTCAGTCCTGTTCTTGGGAAGGAAAGTGACCAATCTGTGAAGGACCCTTGGAGGAAGTGGTTGAGTTGGTGATGGTGTCTGCTGGCTTCTCTGAGTAGACTCTTTAGAAGGCTCAAGTTCACTAAGCCCTATGGCAGCATCTGCAGTTTGAGTCAGCCAAAGACTAAAAGGCATGTATACTTAATTCAGTTTGGGGAGATTGGAAAGTCTACTGGGGCCAGTCGTGATGACCTGTAATAGAGACTGGAGAATCCTTGTATCAGATTTCTCAGCGGGCTCACACGCTGGGAGTTACTGGTGGCCTCTGTGATAACTCATCTCCATTGTTACCGGAAAGGATTTAGAATCATCTAGGAGACGCACCTTTAGATGTGTCTCAGAGAGTGTTTCCAGAGAGGTTTATCTGAGGAGGGAACAGTTTGAGGGACATCCAGTAGGATGAGAGCCCAGACTGAGTAAAGAGGAGAGGGGAGAAAGCCGGATGTGCTTGAATGTTCACCTGTGTCTGCCTCTGACTGCGGGTGCAGTGTGACCAGACGTCTCCTGCTCCTACATCCATGCTTTCTTCACCGTGATGGACTGCAGCCCCTCAAACTCTGAGCCTTAGATAAACCAACCTCCTCTCTCCTTCCCTCTCTTCCTCTCTCCCTCCTTCCTTTCCTCCCTCCCTCCTCTTTCCCTCCCTTCCATCAGGTATTTGGTCACAGAAATGAGAAATGTGACTAGTACAGTCCATATGCCCACACCGTCACTGCTTTTTAACCAATTTCTGAAGGTGCTATTTTAATTGAAGAACATTTTGTTTCCTTCTATTTATTAGATGTTGATTTTGTGCCAGAAACTGGCCAGTATTTGACATTTTTAGCTCATTTACCCCTCAGAGCAATTCAATGTGGCAGCTGTTTGCCTATTCTCTTAAGTTAGAGATCAAGGCCCTCTGTCACACAATGGCCGTGTGGTGACAGAGGATTTTGAATCTAGATAGTTCAGCATTAAACCAGTGCCCTCCACCTTGGGGTGTTAAGACAGCCCCAAATATGCTTTCATTCACGGATCTTTGGTAACTGACCATGCTCTCATATGACTTTATCTCTGAAAGGCTTTTATACCAAATAATTCTCAGATTGCTGGATGCCAGGCACTGTTCCGGAGCTTCCCAAGAGGAGCCCGCTTTGTATTGAGAGCTATGCAGTGAGGTAGGTGGCCTTCCTGTTCTCACAAGGACGGGCAATGTGGTCAGCATATACAAGGCCACACAGGAGGATGGTGTCGTTTCTGAGCATTTGGGAAAGTTCTTCTTCTATGCTTCTGTTCTTCTCTTTCCTTCTTGTTCACTGGTGTCTCATTTGCCCGAGTTAGATGGCACAGAGAGAAAACACCCTATACACTCAGAGGAGAGTACCGGCTTAGCATCTTTTAATGGGTCTTAGGAATGTGGTCTCGAGGGTAGGCTCTGAAAGGGCAAGGCATTCTGGGATTGGGGAGTGGACACCCCTAGCCTGGTATCATCACAAAGGACTCGAGGAAGGACAATTACCATCCAGACGACGGTTTCCTGCCGTTGGCAACCTTCCACAGGCCGAGCCCTTTCTGTTAGTCTTAGCCAGAGACTCCGGCTTTCCCCAGAGCTCCCGAGACAGGAACTTTGAAAAGGCAGCCTGCCTGACAGTCTGTTTCCTGCTGTTTCCCTGCTTCCAGAAGTGACTGAAGTTTACTTTTTGGTACTCCAGAGACCTAGCTTCTTCTTGCCTTCCTCCAATGTGGTCTATTTAATCTCCTGTCGTGTGGGAAATTATGTTCAAAGTCTCCGTGATCCTCTGTCCAGAGTAAGTTATGCATGTAGTGACAAGCACATGCCACAAGGTCTCAAGATTATATCTGCAATGTGTTGCTGCTGGCTGTTGATCAAGATAGGCTGCAAGAAAAACATTATTTTCAGGTGTGAAAAACCGTCACCTTTATCAAATAATTTTTCTTGCATTTTTCCCAAGACGTTGTAGCCTATTTAAACTTGGGAGGTTAAGTTTGTAGCATTCATTATTACTGAAAATTTAGTTCACACAATCATGATGCTCTCTTTATTAGGTGTTACTGTTAAACAATATTAAAATAAACACAAGGTGGCTGGCCTTTTGTAGGCTACATGGCATGTTTACTTCTTTGCCTGGTTTCTTAATTGCATTTATTCATCTTTCTGAATATTGATGTCACCGCCACCCACGATACTTGCTATTTTAGAGTGTGTGGTTTACATTCGATTTTGTCCAGGGATAGCATTTGATTAGGAGGATTTGAGTTGAGTATTTCATAGAGTTCTCTGTGTGGATGCTTGGTGGATGTTTGCCAGATAGTGGATCTAAGATTAAAATGTACTTAAGAATACAGAGATATGGGAGACAGGCCACAGATACATGGAAGCATGGCCCTTGGCTTTTGCAGATAATGTGAACATCACGAAGATAATGGAAAGCAGTGAATCTAAAACAGAGAGGCTGGACTGGAGAGATGGCTCAGCAGTTAAGAGCACTGACTGCTCTTCCAGAGGTCCTGAGTTCAATTCCCAGCAACCACATGGTGGCTCACAACCATCTGTAATGGGATCTGATGCCCTCTTCTAGTGTGTGTCTGAAGACAGCTGCAGTGTACTCATATACATAAAAAAAAAAAAACACTTAAAAAATAAACTAAAATAAAACAAAGAGGCCAACTGAGTGAGTCAAGACCTAAACCTGTTGTTAAAAACAAACTAAAGGGCCAACCCTCCTCCTGCCCCGTATAACGAATCAAAGCAGAAATAGGAAGGAGAAATGTCCAGCCATGATGGAGGCATATTTGTAACTTTACAATTTTGTCTTGGGAGGGGAGGTACAAAAGTCCAATCGAAGACATTTGAATGCACAATGTATACACAGACATCTACTCTTAATGCCCCCTGTGTGTTGGTCACTGTGTCCCGGTGCAGGGCTGTACTGCCTCTCATAGCTGCAGTCAGAGTGTTCTATTCTTGATGACTTCCCCGTATTTCACAGACAAGCCTATCAAAATCTGCCTGCCACGTTCTACCCTGGTGTTCTCGCAGGACTGAACAGGTACACATGCATCACTTTTATTTTCTTTCGAAAGTTCTTGCATGTGTGAGGTTATTGGTCCTTCCCAAAGTATGACCACTAGGGTGGCCTTTAAAAATCTGCCATCTTCCCAAAACAGCAGACGTGACATCTGCAGGCCAGCAACAAAAATGGTAATTAGTTATGTTTCAGAAAGCCCCTCCATGTTATATCTGTATTTTTCATTGTAATTGGAGCCTGTAAAGATTAATCAGACTAGATTGTCTACAGGAACTGCTAAGAATGGACACTTGGGTATCTTAATTCTTGGGGAGCAACAAGCAAAGGAAGGAGCAGCTGAAAGACCACAGCATAATTTGTGTTCACCAGAGTAGCCTCTGCTGGGTGAGAGGATTTTTCTTTTTTTAGAGTGGCATATGACGTTTTCTGCTGAGGAGCAAACCAACCAAGTATTCTTCAGGCCCCAGGCCAGGAAGACAGGCACAGCCTTGTCGGTGTCAAGGAAGAACACGGGTAGCAGGAGACCTGAGAGTGGATGAAAATTGAATTATCCTTACTTCCAGGACCTGCCTATTGAGACCCAGCAGCTGTGGCAAGCATTTACTACCAACAAGAGGCAGTTCCAAGAGAAGAATATAAAACACACTCTGCTCAACCCCACGAAACTCGGAGTGTCTCACAATGGCCAATTTATTATTTTTACCCTGTCCAGTGACACAGAAGGATGCATCAGGGAGCTGCTAGCCTCGGCGATGAATAACTTAAGTCAGGCTGCAACATGTGAAGTAATTCAGCTGACCGAGATTTATAACACTAGCTGGGGGTTTCTGCTTTCTTTGGGGTTCACGAAGCATGGTGTTGCAAGAGACCACAGGAGTCCTGCGATGAGGTTACATATCTATTTCTCTTTCTATATATTTTTTTATTTTTTGGTATTTTCATATTATTTTATTGCCTAGTCCAAATGTCTTCCTAAGTAGGGTCCAGTCTCCCTGGGGACTTGTAGCTGTGGACTGAAAAGTTGGAACTAGCAACAGATCAGGCCCCTGAACACTCTTGTTTATATTCCCCTTCACACAGATATTGTCCCAGATGGTCTCACCTACATGAGGCCCCATGGACTGTTCTGGGCTGGAATTTCTTCTGCTTATTATTTATGTGTACTTGACCAAACTAGAGAGGGAGAAATGCAGGTTCGGGTGTCCAGGTCAGCCTGCCCCTTTCCCGCAGGCAGGCTGGCAAGATTGGAACAGGGTGGCATGGGGCCGTCTGTCTGCTGCTGAAGCAGGTAGACTTCCATGACACTGAGTGGAGTCTAGATCTTTGCTCTCCCGGTGGGCTATGGGACACTCAGTCACCTCAAACCTTGGATGCTATATTTACAGAGTCCGAGGATGGAAATGACCTGAGAAGATGGTTGGAATCCTCATTTTTCAGAGGGACAATCATTTGTGTGTCCATTTTGTGTGTTAGCACTCCAGAGTAATGTTAAAAAAGAAAAAATCCACTCCCGTGTGATTGTATAGTCTTTCTGATTCCCATTCTAACTGGGAAATTTAATGAGATTTCCCCAATCTGTTGAGAAAGGAGAAAATACCCAGAGATGATGATTTGACCGATGCCTGTAGCCCTCTGTTGACAAAGCATCCTTTGACTCCTTGATACCCCTGAATGGAGCCCTAGCATCTTTCCAGGTTATTGCCTGACTACAGGTTAAATATCTTAATATTCGCTGATTGGGAGAAAGCACTATGGGCAAATTAATGCAAGTCCAGGACCACCCAAGGCTTTGGTGACTATATAAAATGTAAATGCATTCTTTATTATCTCAAGTCACTGCATGCCCAAGTGACTCTTTTGGAAGAAAAACATAGCTTACTGATATTGAACATGAAAATTACTGAGGCATTGGTGGAGTAAATCTCTCAAATCTTTTTTTTCCCCCTTCTCATTTCCATGCTCTGATGTGACTTTGCTAATTTGAGTATGTGTCCCTGTCTAGATTTTACAGATAAACTTAAAGTTTATCGAGGGACTTGGAAGTGGTGGGAATGGCCTGCCTTAGTGATTTTCTTTCTAAATGTGTGTTTTATGTATTCCCTGGTTTTCTGGCTGTGGTGTCTCCACAAAGCAAATATTTTATGGCCATTTTTGATGGGGAAATAGAAACCCAGCAGGTCCAGTGAGCTCTGGTTGGTCATCTGGTCTTCAAGTGGAAACTAAGGGCTGGACTTGAGATCCCCAGAGCAGCAAAGCAAAGCTCTGCTCAGGTTTTCAAGTGAGAACCCAGGGGTCCTCACCTTATGGGTGACAACCCTCTTGGTGGTTGAATGAACCTTTCACAGGGGTTGGATATCAGATATCTACGTGACGATTCATAACAATAGCAAAATGATGGTTATGAGGGACCAGCAGAAACAATTTCACAGTTGGAGGTCACCACAGCATGAGGAACTCCATGATAGGGTTGCAGCATCAGGACGGTTGAGAACCTCTGTCCTTGTCCTTAGTGCCGCCGCCCCCCCCCCCCCCCCCACACACACACACAAAGCCTCTCTGATTTCCCTTTAAGGGAGTCATCCAGATGCTGCAATGTCTGGCTGTGGGAAGTAGTTCACTGGAAGTGTCTCTTCAACATTCCTTCTTTGATGTCACCTGACAGGGAAGACCCCACTATGGAAAACGTTATAGATTTGACTAGGCTGCTGACAACAGCCTGCTAAGCATCAGAAAATCACCCAGCCTGATTCTTTTGAAAGGGGATGGTGGCAGGCTGGACATCCAGGAGGTTCTTTTATCAACCACGCCCTGAGATTTGGGTAGCCAAGGACCTTCACTGACATCCAGGATGGTAGAGAGAGCAACCGAGCACACATCTGCCAAGACCATGGGCACTGCAGCTTGTTCTCACAGTTCAAGGCCCAGGCCACCATGGTCATTGTGTTGACCCAGGATAGCTGTGACCTCAGTGAGAGCTTGACAGTGTCACATGCCTTCTTCCTGGCTCTCCTTAGTATGGCTGACTGCTGGACTCCTTGGTTCAGGCCATTTGCCCTGAAAAAGACAAATGAGCAAGGGGGCTTACAGCATGCAGCTGACAGACTTGGCTTGGCCACTTTGCAGAACATAACTTGGGTCTTCTTTGAAGGCCCCGAGGCCGGGGCAGTCCTTACCGTGAGTAAGACTTGGAAAACTAAGCAGAGGGTTGCTTTGCTGCTGTGAAGAGCCATAGGACAACCCCTTTCTCTCTTCAGAGCACTCCGTGGGATGCCTGGGCCTTTGAGGTAGTCTCTAACATATGACCTTTGCACTATACGACCTTTTTTATCCAGGGATATCCAATTCCCATGCTCCCAAGTGACACATCAGCTTTTTGATGGAAAGCTGAACCAAGACTGGCTTCAAGGGCCATGACCTGCATCATGGCAGACAGTGCTGGGTACCCAAGAGTTCTCTGGCTAGCTTAATATTCTGCTGTTGCCATCTTGAAGTTCTTAATGTTTGAACAGGTCTTTGAATTTTCATGTCTCACTGGGTCTTGTCCTTCACGGCACTGTTGTTATCTGTGATCATGAGGGCTAGGAGGAATCAGCCGGCATGGTGTAGTTTAATCTTTGCATGTTACAAAGAGCTGCATGGAGAACAGTCCCTAGTGACTGGCTAGACATTGCTTGAGAATGAGAGTAGAAGTTTCTGGAAGGGTTAGCCCTGGGGTTGACATCATCAATTACTAGGTGCTTTCTGCTTTCTCCTCTTGCAGGCTTCAGTTGTTTCTCTGACTTAGGATGCCTTATTGCTACAAGATAGCTGCAGAGATTTTAGGGTCTGAGTCTGGCAACCTGAGTTCTAGAGAAAGAAGGGGCCAGTTCCTCCTGGATGCCTTGGCTTTTAAAGTTAGAGAGGGGAGCATTTCCAGAGTATCCCAGCAATATCTTCTGCCAACTGGTTAGGACTGTGTCCCATGTGTACACCATATGACTGTGCCACAGTGTTTCCTGGAAAAGGGACAGGACCACAGTGTTCTCAGTCAAGGTGTTAGCAAATGGGACAGTTTGTTCACAGTGACAGGAGAGGATGTTAGTATTTAGTGGTTTGTGTCCAAAAGTGTTAGACAGTTGTCATATTTAGATCAGGTTAGATGAATCATAATTTATCCCTGGAGGAAGATGGATGTCTTAGTCAGGGTTTCTATTCCTGCACAAACATCATGACCAAGAAGCAAGTTGGGGAGGAAAGGGTTTATTGAGCTTACATTTCCACTCTGCTGTTTATCACAAAAGGAAGTCAGTACTGGAACTCAATCAGGTCAAGAAGCAGGAGCTGATGCAGAGGCCCTGGAGGAATGCTGCTTACTGGCTTGCTTGCTTCTCCTGGCTTGCTCAGCCTGCTTTCTTATAGAACCAAAGACTACCAGCCCACAGATGGTACCACCCACACAGGGCCCTCCGCCCTTGATCACTAATTGAGAAAATGCCTTAAACCTGGATCTCATGGAGGCATTTTCTCAACTGAAGATCCTTTCTCTTTGATAACTCCAGCTTGTGTCACGCTGATACACATAACTAGCCAGTACAATGGAGGAGGAACTTAATTCTGTAAGGTTCTCCTCAGGACCCCCTTGCAATACTGGGATCTATATAGAGAAGGCAGCGATGGGGACATGGAGAGGCCGACCTTGTCCCTCAAGATTTCAGCTGTGCACAGTAGATGCTTATCGAGAGAGAAAGAGAGAGAGAGAGAGAGAGAACGCAGTATTGACAGCCTCTGTTAGAGTGTGCAGCTGGCTCTCTGTGCCCTGACTTTCTGTTCAGGGCCCTATGAATGTCCCCTGTGATGGTTAATATTGATTGTCACTTTGATGGGGTTTACACTTGTGTAGGGGACAAATCACTGAGCATATCTGTGAGCTGTTTCCAGAGAAGTTTAACACGTGTGGGAAGATCTGTCCTGAAGGTAAGCACACGCTTCCATGAACTGGGCTCCCATACTCAACAAGGAGGAAGTTATCCACGCACCAGACTTCATCTCTCTCTGCTTTCTTGCTGCAGACACAGCGTGACCAGATGTTTCACACTTGTGCTACCATGCCCTTCCCTGCCACGACTAGCTGGGCCTCCAAACCTAAGTTGCTTTTGGTCAAGTAACTACCACATCACAGAGACTCAGGCACATCTGAGAAAGACTTAATTCTCTGACCAAATCTGATAACCACCCCTTAGGGATCTTCAGAAATAAACACCTTTATTTAGCCTTTATTCCCCTGAGTTCTAGCAGCAGAAAGGAAAAAGAAAAGTATTACTTTGGAATTATAAACTCTGAAGTGATTTCCTGATGAGATACTCTATCTGGCCCATGTCAAGAAATTCTCCGAGAAAGATACCATACAGCATAGAAAAGCCTCTACCTGGTGTGGAGTCAGACAGGGTGCACAGAGCCAGGGCAGAGCTGGGAATTAAGCTTTGGGGTGGCATTGGGTCCCCTGAGGAGTCAATGCACATTTTTAGGTCATGCCTGGAGAAGCTGGAGTAGAATTAGGTTCTAAGTAACGGCTCCCACCTGTGATCTCAGCACCTGGGAGGCTGAGACAGGAGAATTGCCAAGAGTTGAGACTAGTCTGGGCTACATAATAAGATGCTGTCTCAAAAACCAAAAGACTGGAAGGACAGCTTTGGTAGCTTCTCTATTTGACTGACAGAGAGAGGACATGCAGGCAGAGAGCTATGCCTGTAAGTGCAGGGAAGTGTTACAGATTTTATACCCTGGTGAACAGGTCCCAAAGAGTTACAGATTTAATGGGTCCCAGAGAGGTTGGCAGAGAAGTCTGGACAATGTGATTGACGTCTGAGGTGCACCCAGAGACCAGTACTCGGATTCGTTTATGCCTCAGAACTGGAATGCTGAGTGCTCGTTCTTCACCTGATGGTGTCAGCGCCGCCATGCTTGCAGTGGCCTCAAAATGACAACAGAAAAACTAAAATGTGGAAGTACAGCTAGTGTTCCTTCAGTGCTCAGAAAGTAGACAAAGATGCTTGAGATGAGCCAGAGTACAGGCATAGATAGCACCAGCTGTTTCCATCGAGTTGGAAGGTCTACTAGGTGTGTCCAACTTTCTACACGTAGAAAGATGTTGTCAGCTACAAAGATCGTGCTCAAAAGCTGTGCAGTGGTGTTACAAACAAACAAACAAAACCAAACAGAAACCCACACATGTACACAAACCTCACATTTTAGTAAGTTTATAACATGTTAACTTGTATTCATAGCTCTCTTGGGGTGGAGGGGTATGTGGCCCATGGGCTGCAGGTTGACATGGGCTGCAGGTTGACATGTCTAGACCCTGAAGGAAGCAAGAGAGCTCTCCTCAAAGCTTCCTAACTTCACATATTTCCCAGCATGCCACTGGCATATGGATGTTCTTACCCGGGCTTGTTTTTCTGAGCACGGCTGAGTTTCTTTTTTGAAAGTAACCAAGGCTGTCTAAAACTCATACTTTTAAGGAAATGCAATCTGTTGATCCTCTCCTGATGGAGTCTGTGTATCATTTACACCTCACTTCTCTGTGGGTGGAAAAGCTTTTTGCATGGTTTATTTAATGGGAAGTCATTTTGATCAGCGAGATGAGTAGTACTTTACAGCTGTTTGCAATTACTGCTTCTGCTCTGCCTGGAGTTCTAACTATTACACCAACCGAAAGACCAAATGGCTGGGTGCTAGATGGGAGAAGAGGAATGCATATTTCATGGTCCTGCTCACGCCACGAGGAATCATCCATCTCTGTATTCAAGTCTCTGTTTCTAGGTTAAAATACATCTGAAGTTAATTTCTAATTGTTTTCTGACTTCAGAGCTTTCATACTGCTGCTGTTTGTTGACTGAGAGAGTATAACCTGTAAGACTTCCTTTCCTCGGGCCAACCAGAGGTTACCGTACCTTAAATTTCATATGGTGTTAAACCATTTTGCCCAAGAATACCAATACAGGCCTTAATCTGCTTATTTGTCTCTTCAACGATGTCTATGTCGCCTGGGTATAGTGACCCAAAACTGCAATCCCAGCACCCAGGACTCCGAGGCAGGGTAGTCAGGGAGGTTCAAAACCAAAATATCATTAAAAAAAAAAAAAAAAAAAAAAAAAAAGACAATGGGAGAAATATTTCATTCTCAGGAAAATAAATGACTTAAATATGTTACCTCTTTTTATAGGACATAAATCTAGCTGGTTGATGAATCTCTGCCATGAGACAGTTATGATTTTTTTTTGTAGTCTCCTAGAAAACGGTCTATGGAGTGTGAAAGCTGGAAGCTAGAAGGGACAGATTGGGTTCAAACCCTGCCTCCCTTACTTATAAGCTGGGGTCCTTCGGTCAAGTTGCTGATCATATAAAGCATAGCTAACGATAGTACAGTCTGTCCCGTGCCGCTGCTGTGAGAATTCCTGGACGGGAATTCCTGGAAAGCAATACATGGCAGCAGTGATGTTTCTTGAAATGATACTCCATAGTCTCTTTCACACTTGTATGTTTACATGTGTACGTATGCCTATGTGTGTATGTGTGCACATGGACATGTGTGCCCAAACCTGTGGAGGCCTGACGTTGACTTGCGGCATCTTCCTCTACTTCTGCATAGTTTTCTGTATGAGTCATGCTACTTGTTGGCCTCCCTTTCAGCCTTATTAACACGAGCCCCCCCCCCCCCCAAGCTATGCAAGGGTGAGAAGAAGAGAGGAGTCTTGGCAAATGTCTGGTTAGTTACAGTTGTGTCTCATGCCCATCCCTGGACCACAGGAATGCTGCCAAGTGATGTGTTCCAGCAGAGTCACACTCAACTGTGAGAAAGGAAAAATCAGTTCTCTTAATGAGTGAGTGCACACTGGCTCAAGTAGGTCTTCTAGGAAAAAAAAATGGGAGCTCTTTTTTTCTAGATAAAAAGGTCAAATAGAATTAAAATGACTAAAAACATCAAATCTCCATTCTAGATGTGCCCCCCCACCCCCCCCCCGCTCCAGGCAGCTGCCCTGAGGGAATGTGGGGCGCCCTGATCCAGATTGCAATGCGTTCTTGAAAGACACAGTGCCTATTCAAATTGCTCAACTCAAATCAACAATGGTTTATAAAACTTGACTATATCCAAGAGCTAGGCGTTCCAGTGAAAGAGTAACTAGATGTATTATTAATTCACATTAAAATTTAGTGACTACTCTTAGGGATGCCTTGCTCTTTGCTTAGCAGAAGATTCCAGATGATAGACTAGCAATTGATCAAAAGGTTACAGGATCATGAGCAACCTTGTGATGTGGAAAGCACCGGAGAACAGCCAGGGATGTCGAAGGAATTTTCTGTAGGTTATCAATAAAGCAAGATTTGGTTCCTAGACATTGACCCATGCATGTTCAAACTGGCTTGTGGTTTTCCATTTATATTTAGCTTCCTGGATTTTTAAACAGGGGTTAATGCAAGAAGACCCAAAAGGTAAGACAGATATCTTTGAAAAGCCCTGTATACCTTATGAGAGGTACATAAGCCAAACATGTGGTAAAAAGAACAGTGAAAAATGTAGAATTCCAGTAACTCCTGGTGTTAAGGAAGACAGAGTCAGGGACCTGGCCTCAGAACTACCTTGCTTTTACGTGGGTATCCCAAGGAAGGCAGAAAACAAGCCAGGTGCCGATGAACGCTCAGGAGGATCCTGGGGGAAGGGTATATTTTAAAGATGGGGAAACTGAACCCAGAAATTCAAGATGGTTAAACAGCTCAGTGGTTGTGCTGGGAGATAGCCTTCCAGCCTCAGCTTCCATGTTTCTCTTCTCAAGATCATCCAGGTCCAATCTAGGAGAGAGTTTGTACCTAGTATAGAGTAGTCTTCCTGGTAAATGAGATGAGAGAGCTTCTAGGCAGAAGGAAGAACAATTCAGATCCATGGTGTGACTCAGCATGGTGTGACTCAGCATGGGGTCAGGCAGACAATAGGAAAGGCAAGAGGGCTCCTGGCCTCATGGTCACTTTCATTGCTAGAAAACTTCATATTTTTTTCTTGCATATCTTTTACATATCTTTTCCTTCCTCTCTACATCATGGTGAATTTCTACATCAAACAAGGACTTTGTATCACAGGACTGAATTCTCCTGGAAGAGACATATTCCAGATTTCTAAACAGTAGAACTTGGGATAAAGCAATTGCTATGTTTTGTGTTGTCAGAGCCTTCCTGACACAGAGGTCACAAGGGATAACAACATCTAGAATTTTCTGTGGAAGTTATTTATAGAACAAAGCCAGAGAGGCTGTAGGTGCCCCATGGTTCATCCAGATACTATCTGCATTCATTCATTCACCCCTCCCACAGAAGCTGTCTGGCTTCGCTCAGGCTGCAGGGTGGGACAAATGTGCCCCACCCCCAGATGTCAGGCTGCTTGGCAATCCCCAGGAGGTGGCACCTCATGCTGTCCCATTAGAGAGGCGTGTGCGGCCTGCTTGTTGGGCATGTTGGTGCAAGCCTGGGGAGGAGAGCGTAATTCACTTTTGCTAGTGACAGAAATGTTAGCACTTACTTGAAATAGCTGATAATCTGACACAGGAGAGTTAAAGGATTACTGTAATTCATTTGGCTAATAAGAAAAGCTGTTTAAAAGCTATACTAAAGGGAAGTAACGGATGGGGATGGAACATTGCCTTAATGGAGTCTGCGTTGTGGGCCGCTGCAATGCCTCCCTTCCCGCCCTTGTCAGGCTAACACAGATTCCTGCCTTTTTACACCGGGAGGACACAATAGAAAGCAATATCCATTCATGGAGATTTTCCAATGAAACATCCAGGTGTTAAGTACTGTTTGAGCACCTACTGGGTACCAGGCGCCAGGCAATGTAGTTGGGATTCAAGAACAAAGGGCATGAAGTCTCCTGGCTCTGAACATGATTTGGAAAAAAAAAAAAAAAAAAAAAATCAATGGGACGAAACAGTGAGGAAGTGAGGCAGGAAATACATACATACATACATATATGATTTTGTGGACATATGAAGCAATCGGATCACACTTTTCCTTCAACTCCACTTCCCCTGTGGTCAAGAGAAGTGCTTGGCATTGGCGGCCTGAAGGCAGACTGAAAGAGTGTCCCCTTCCTGAGATCTGTATCTGCTTCTAGGGGAGAGAGCATAGCCGGGATACCTCTCCAGGGCCTAGAAGAGAGGCCAACCATACACCAGACAACCACAGCGAGAAGCTGGTCTATGTGTTGGGCTATGCGGCCCTACAGAGTAGTGAGACCTGAGAGTGGCTCAGCTCGGATCAGCCTGTGCTCTTCCGGGGGAACTTCTGGCATAGTTTGGCCCTAGTGTGGAGAATGGTGTGTGTCTCCAAGGGCTGGCTGCCTTCCTCCAAGCCACACTCTGCAGTCCTGGGGACCACACACCCTCTTGGAAGCTGGCCGGTGGCGTCTTTGTGAGCGGTAACAAATGCTGACACTCAGAACGCGCAGACACTGGTGCAGAGAAGGCTGCTAAAGCCAAGCAGCTCTCTAATGACTGCAGTACTGATGTAAATGCAGCAAGAGCGAGAACAGAATGTTCTGATGTTCAGACAGGGATATCGGAACAGGTACAAATAGGGCTCAGATTTAGCCAGAGGTGAGGATGACCATGAAGCCAGGCTGCCCTTTCTCAGTCCCACATCCCGTGTCAATGCTGGCTACTCGAGTGACAAAGTTGCTCCAGTGGGTGAAGTTGAGACATGATAATAAGGCTTTCTCACTAGAAACTAAAGTTCATGAGCAGTCACAACAGAAAAACAATCTCATCTGATTTAGAGTACTGCTGTTCAAGTATTTTACTTTTAGCAGTGCAGTGGAAACTCAGTTAACTAACCCTACCTGCTTTGTTTAGTCTTCACTTCTGTAAAACGTTTTTGAAACTTAATCTTATGTGTATGGGCATTTTGCTGCATGTATGTCCAATGCATCACATGCATGCTGAACTCACGAAACTCCCACACATGTGGAAAGGTAGGCATGCATCCCAAGCCTGGTGTCTCCACCATACCAAAGTCTCATTGACTTTGATTTAGAAGACACAGCACTGAAGGTATAATTGTGAAGGACTTTGACACAGTGGCAGTGAGCATTAAAAAGGGCAATCTGCTCTTTCATGGACCCAGCTCTGCAGGCAGTGAGTGGAGCTTATGGCCAACATCAGGGCAGAGCTCTGCGCCAGCCCATTGTGATACAATGTATAACAGAAGCTTATTCCAATTGGAAGCCAACACTGCAGGAATAAGATTGCTTAAGGAACAACGTTCAGTCTAGAAGTATTTTTTCTTTTTTTGGTTATTTGTAGTGGAACAGAATTCTGCCTTCTAATGTGCATTCTCTTGGACTTTATTATGTAGTTAATGCAAAAGTAAATCTCCAACAACTTATGGGTTGTGATTGACTCCAAGCGTGCTAAGTCTGAATGTATGCTATGGGCCTTTGGATTTAGAAAACATCTCTAGTAAGAAAATTCACTTTTGGAGAAATAAAGACTGTAAGGGAAAAAAAATATAAATATTAGGTTTGAAAGTCAGAAATATTAATATAAAAACGATCGACCTTTGGGAAATAGTTAGAATCTCCTTGAGCACAGAATTCTTAACATCCCTCAAATACAAATAACAATCTTCTCTTTGCAGATATGACAGCATGTTGTTGAATGTGAGGAACAAATGGGAAAAAAAAGACCTAATAATGTGATATTTATTTGTATTTGCTTGTATGTATTGAAGATTTTTGTAAAGATTTATTTTCTTTATTTTTATTCGCGTGTACTTGTGTGTGTATGTATGCATGCACATGTGTGCCAGATGCCCATGGAAACCAGGTGAGGACACTGGATCCCCTGAAACTTGAGCTGTAGGCAGCTGTGAACTGCCAGACGTGGGTGCTGGGAGCCAACCAGTTCTCTGCAAGAGTAGCAAGTGCTCTGAACTGCTGAGCCCTCTCTCCAGCCCCTGAAAGATTTTTTTTAAATTTCTTTTTCATATTTATGTATTTATTTATTTTGTGTGCTCATGGCAGGGGGAGGTGTGCACATACCACAGTGTGTACATGGAGGTCAGAGAACAACTCTGTTTCTCTCTTCCCAGACCTTGTGCCCCAGAATTGGGCACAGGTTGTTGAGGCTGGTAGCCATTATCCAAGGAGCCATCAAGGTGCCTATCTCTGGTGGATATTTACGTTCCTCTTTTTGTTGTTCCAACATTTGATATTTGGGCTAATTATTACGTTAGCAAACGAAATGTTAAAAAATATATTTGAATGTTAAAAAGCAAAGCTCTAGTCTTTAAGATGAAAAGAAAATCTCCACATTTAATTCACACAAATATCACTTGATATAAGTAGGCATTGACGTTCTGCTAAATGCCAGGTGGCTTTCTGTGTTCTTTATCCCCATCGCTTGGCTTAATTCTCAGAACATATTAGGGGGTTGTATGATTCTCCTTCCAGCACACACTGCGTCCTTTAGTTAGGTATGTGGGGGTGGAGGGGAAGGCTTTCCTTCTTTGCTGTGTGGTTGTGCGGGACTCTTCTTTATTTTATTCATATCACCACACAGGAAAAATACTGATCTGTTTTCAATGCTTGGGGCAATGAATATTCCATTAAACACTGAGGGCTGCGTGTGTGTGTGTGTGTGTGTGTGTGTGTGTGTGTGTGTGTGTGTGAGAGAGAGAGAGAGAGAGAGAGAGAGAGAGAGAGAGAGAGAGAGAGAGTTCCACACAAATATTTCATATGTAATCGGAGGGGAGAACTTCCCTATCTTAATACACATCTGAACTCTGCCTTTCCTCTAAAGATTTAGCTTTCTTGTTTTCTTGTGACTGCCCTAGCTGGTTTTGTAGCAAGAACAATCCGTGAGGTTTGCTGAAAACCGACACGCATTATCAGTCGTTACCGTTGGCCACATAAATATTAAGCAGGCGGTTTTCAGTTTATAAGGGTGGTGGCAGGCCCTTAAACTGCACCCACACAGATTAGAGAGATAGGAGTAGTCAGCCCGCTTCTAAGCTGTCTTTTGCCCCCTTCAGGCACTAATTACCTAACTTCCTGAACCCAAAGATCAATAATTATTCACGACTGGGACCGTCAGCAGCCCATAAGTGCTCTGTGCAATTTTCAGTTCACTTTTGTAGTCTGAGATTTTTTTTTTCCTGTCACATGGAAACCCTTTTCTCCAGAGTGTGGAAGTGAACATTTCTCAGCTGTGCTCCACAGGAGAGAGGCAATTCCAGGAAGGGCAGAGGGAGAGGCGGAGAGGGGAGTTTCAACCTTTACAGATGAGAATGTGTGTTTATTATTTCAAAAAAAGGTAAACCTTTGAAAAAATATTTACAGAGAAAGTGTGGACTGCGGCTGCCCACAGCTGAGGGCATTGGAAGCCTCCCCTGTGACCCAGGCAGCGGTAATGGGCGGTACAATTTCCATTGCTGAAGGGCAGAGTGGGCCTGAAATGCCAATGCTCTCCTGCATCGCCCTGATGTGCCTCCTTCCCACAATATTGCTCTGAACTTAATTCAGCCTTCTTTAGAAGACAAGGTTCGGGGCCCAAGGGCAGATGTCGCAATTCTTATTGCTGTTGAATTGTTCTGTATTGATTACACATAAAAGCTATTTGGCAGATCCTCTCTGGTTTTCCACCCATACCAATGCATGCCTCTGACATCCTCAGATGACCCAGTGGCACACAAGATGGAAACTCTCAAGTATCTTAATTAAACTTTATTGTAACTGCCCTCAGTCAGTGTTGCCCTAGGAAGGACTTCCGACAGGGTGGGGAGATTAACAGACCACTTCGATAGCTAAGGTCTCTTGCCACACTGTGGTCCTGGAAGTTTTGTTACTTGTGTCAAAGCTGCAGAAGTGTCCTGTTGTATTTATGATTTAATTGATAAACACTGACAACATGTATGTTCTCATGTAAGACCCTGAGACTGAGCTGGCTGGAAAACCTTCACTGTCAATCTGCAAGCTGGCTCTAGTGCCCCAGTAAAGGCTGAATGTGAAGGCTAACACCATTTGTGAAGACCACACACTAGAGGAACATCTTCCAGAGAAGGGCTCGGTCGGTTTGTCACCACGGCTGGCTCGTTTCCTCTTCAGTGTTGTCTTTGGAGGAGTCCAGCTCCATGTCAGCAGTGAGGTGGAATGGCAGATAAGAGAAAGCCACTGAGCAAGACAATAGACACAAAGTTTCCTGTGAGATGCGGAGTGAGTACAACGTCAATGACTGATCACGTGTGTATAGGAGCGATGGTAACGTCTGTGTGGGGCTGTGGAGGCCAAAGGCTAGCCTCTGCTTGTTCCTAAGGCTATGTTTGGAGACAGAGTCTCCCCTGACTTAGATCTCTTCCAGTAGACCAGGCTGGCCAGGGAGCCACACCTCCAACTCTAAGAATAAGAGCAAGTGCCATCTTATTCATAATATGATGTCATAAAATGACATTGTAACTGTCATTTTTCTAAAAAAAACAAAAACAAAACATGGCTCTGGCAATCAAGCTTAGTTCTGCATATTTGCAAGGCAAGCACATTACTGACAGAGCCATCTCCCAACACCTGAAATGACTAATCTTAAGTGTCAATGTCAATGAGGTTTTCCATGTGTGTATAATTTCATGAACCCTCCCTGACTCAAGATTCAGAATACCCCAATGACCCCAGAAGGCTCCCTCCGACCCCTCCTCACTTGATTTCTCTTCCTGGAGAGATCACTCTTCTGACTTTCATAGGTTGGTGTGGCTTCTTCAGTTTCATAAACGTGGAATTAAAGAATAGACAGTATATACTCCTTGCTTTTCTGGGTTTTCTCATTTGACGTTATTCCACGAGATTCGTTGATTTATTGTGTATGAGGTATGACTGAAAAAGAAATAAGAGAGTTCCAGAGATGATAACCTCTGAATATCTTGAAATGGTCCCCTTGAGGGGCTGTTCCTGCTCCAGTTTGTTCTGAAATCCACTCCAGAATCTTCTTTCTAGATAATGGGCAAATCAGTTGTACATGCTATAGAGGAATATTCCAGAGGAGTGTTGATTTTTTAAATTTACCCTAAACGTCTTCCTACTGTTTTAATGTTATTATTTTCAGAATTCATATTGAAACTTAGCCCTCATCACACAGAACTGCAAGGAATGCAGTATTGTGTGGGATGCAGGGCTGTGAGGGATGGCCCTGAGCTGATTCTTGAGTCCTGAGGCTCTGCTCTCATGGAGGCCCTCTTCCTCTACAAAGGGTTTTAATGGAGAGTATTGGCCTCTTTTACAACATCAGGTTAAAGTGTTACGGTGCCATCTTTTTAGCAGATGCTCATGATTGTTGGGAATATATCTCAGTGGTTGAATAATTATTTAGTATGCCCAAGATCCTGGGCTCAGTCCTCAACACCCCAAACAAAACCAGCCAACCAAAACTCAGGTCTTCATGAGATATTGAACTAATGGTGTTTTCTTTGCTCTTGTCTACCTAGCAACTCTAAGAAGACTTGGGCCTTCTTCTCTATCAGTCTTGTTATAAGTAACTTGCAGAACAAAATCTGCCCTTCCCCCAGTGATGACTAATATGTGCCACAAGGTGCTGCAGAATAATATTATTTAACTTTCACAAAACATACTTTTTGGTTTTGTTTGTTTGTTTTGAGACAAGGTCTGTCTGTGTAGCTGTGGCTGTCCTAGAAATCATTCTGTAGACCAGATTGACCCCAGATTCAGGGATCTTCCTGTCTTTGCTTCCTGAGTTATGGGATTAAAGGTATGCACCATCACACCCGACATTCCCTAGTTTTAATATGAACCCATATAAACAGAAGCTGACAGAGAATAAATCATTCATCCAAAAGTATATAGCCAGGAAATAGCTGAGTTTCAGAGCAAACCCAGCTCCATTATACAGCTGGTGTCTTCTGTGTATACTCAGGTAAAACCTCTGCAACTTTTCTGAGCACTGATGGCTTGACAAAATCAGAAGTCATTGAGTGGCATCTAGATGATTACTTGGCTTGCAAGATCATCTTTTCTCATGAGGAGCCCAGCGTCCATCACTGTATCTGTGTACTGGCTGGGCATTAGCCACGGGGCTCACCGTGGCCAGAAGGGCACACTGGGTGATATTAGCATGTGTATTATGGTTAAGTTGAATATGGCAAAGACATTTGAACTAGTTTAATGTCATAGCTCTAACCCTTGCTAGCCATTGTGATTTGGGGATGAGTATTTAACATTTCGGAGCCTTTTTCTTTTGTGTGTAAGATGGAAATGAATAATGATTCCTCTCTTATGAAGTTGTGTTAGCATTAAGTGATTCAAGTACTAACACACTGTCTGGAAATATTTATCAATAATTAACTCTGCAGCTTTCTTCCACTCGATAGAAGAGAATGCCCGGTCTTGAGTAGAGCGTGGAGAACAGAACTTTATCAAGGTAATGTACTGCCAAGGGAGAGTATTAAGCTGGGTCGGTGGGAATGTTTATAAAAGTGAGAATCATTGGCAGCCCGATATTAGCCACTCATGTGATCAGTTCATTTACGTCTCACAGCCAAAGCACGGCCATTAAAAGGGTTTAGTTCCTCTCTCTGTATTGATTCCTTTTCAGTGAAAATATTGATAAGTTTGTATAGATCGGGACCTTAAAGTTACTTAATTATTGATTGAAACAGTTGCTCAGGCTGAGCAGGTGGGTTTTCACTGTGTCTAACAACTAGAAGAAACAAGCAGATTTTCTGCAGGATAATGTGGGCTCTGAAGCTGCTCCCCCCAAAGTGGGCTCCTTGCAGCAGCTCTAAGCCTCAGCTTTCTAAGCTGCAGTTGAAGCATCTTTACCCAAGATGCTTCTCCACATGCTACTTGTTTATCAGCAACTGGGAAGAAGGCAGACAAAGCAGTGCCATCCATAGTGATTAGATGCAATTTGGGAGTAGGCAGAAACGTGAACATGAATTTGAAGTCATTATGGAGTATATTTTTAAAAATATATTTTAGTTTCATTTTTGAAGTGCATTGGTGTTTTACCTGCATTCATGTCTGTGTGAGAGTGTTGGATCCCCTGGAACCAGAGACACAATTGTGAGCTGCCATGTGGGTGCTGGGAATTGAACTCAGGACTTCTGGAGGAGCAGCCAGCGCTTGTAACAGCTGAGCCATCTCTCCAGCCCCACTGAAGTATATTTTATGATCCATTTTGTCTACTTTTATCGTATAGAAGCCACCCAGCCAAGGCATAGTAGTAATTGAGGGACCCAAAAAGATAAAGATCAGTGAATCATGTCCCTTAGTCTCCAGGGATTGAGAGAATAAGAAAGAGAGCATCAGGTGGGCATGCCAGTGGGCGTGCCGGTGGGCGTGGCTAGGGCATGTCAATCACTTCCCCAGCTGCCACTGCAGTTGCCTGGCAGACGAAAAAAACTTCAGCCACTTAGGAAAAATGTGTCTTGGTTCACAGTTTCATAGGTTCTGCCCATCACAGCAGTGAGGGCGTGGTGGCTGGCACAGATTTTCCTCCTGTTTCAGTTCTCTTGACATGTCGCCGTGTTCTTTCTGCCCATCTTTTAGTTTTGGCCAACCCCGTTGCCTTCTCACTGATGTATGATAAGCTGTATACCTATGAAGTGCACAATTTGCTAACTTTTAGCATCTGCACACACTTGTGACTCCATCATCAGAATGAAGGTGATGAGCACAGCTATCACCCCCAACCGCATCTGCGACCCACTTCCTGCTTCCTCCCTTGTGTCTTCCTCCCCAGGCAACAGCTGACCTGCTTTCTGTCTCTGCGGATCAGTTTGTGCTTTGTAGAATTCTATGTACACAGGAGCATCTGTGATGAACTCTCCACTGTCCGACTTCTTTCACTAAGGTGGTATCTAGAATGTTGTACGTTAAGTGCTAATTGCCAGCTCATCCCCTGTTGGTGATGGGTAATATGCCGTATATGAATTTATCATTCATTTGATTAATTTGTCTTTTCACCTGTTCTTAAACTGTTAACTTGTATCCAGCTTGGATCTATTGTAGACAATATTGTGGACCCTTGAGCAAAAGATTTGTGTGAACATATGATTTTATTGATCTTAGAGCAAAGTGTCTGAATCATTGTGTTTATGCATGTTTTTAAGACACCGAAAACCATTTTCCAAAGTGGTGGTACTATTTTATTGCCATGGGTAATGGCTGAGGGTGTCCATGTCTCTATGTCCTTTATTAATATTTAGTATCCATAATTTCTTTCCTATTCCAAAGGCTGTGGTTTTAAACTGTGCCTTCGTGGTCACTAATGATGCTAATCATCTCTTCATGCATTCATGTATCTACCGTAAATTGCTGAGCAGAGCTTTTATGTTTGATTCTCTTTTTTTTCATTTATTTTCCCAGTTGTTTTTCATTCTTTTACTAGGATTTCCTGAGGAAGAGAAATGCAGTTCTGACTTTCTACACGTGTGTTGTTTTCTGATGGAGCATGCTTTGGGCATTGTGTTCTTCCCTTTGGGAACTCCAGTCATGTAGACGTTAGGCTGCTCACTTTTTCCAGCAGTTATTGTCCGTGTATTTCAGTTTGGATAGATATTATTGCTGCACCAAGATTAGTCATCTTTTGTTTTAATTCTTAATTTGCTGTCATATAGAGCAAATGTAGTTTTATCACAGATATGGTCATTTTCAACTCCTGAAGACCAATATTGGCTCTCCTCTCTTTCCAGTCTTCTCTTTCCTTATTTCTGCACTTTTCCCTCCTTTCCTTCTCTTCTTTCTTTCCCTCTTTTCCCCTCCCCTCCTCTCTTCTTCTCCTTCTCTTCCTTCTTCCCTTCCTTCCCTCCCTTCTTTTTCCTCTCCGCATCCTCCTCCCCCACTTTCTCACCCTCCTCTCCCTTTCCCTTCTATATCACTGTACCTAAGATGTCCAGTCTCCTACGCTGACAAACAGCTGGGGTGGAAGGGACTCAGACATGTCGCTCACAGACAATCACATTTTGGTGTAACTGTAATAGGTAGTTCCAGAGGTTCAGTGATGAAATCTTACCTTTCAACAGTAAGAACTAGAGAAGAGATAAGATAAGTGAGGGGTGGGGTCCTGGTCATGCCCAGTGTCAACCTCGATGGCTGCTGTTCATCCTGGTGATGCCCAGTGCCAACCAGAACGAGGCTCAAGCTTGAGATCTCTGAGAGCCATGTAGGGAGACGTCTGGACTTTCTATGTAAGCACACACAGAGCGGTTTTAACAAAGAGAGGCAAAATATGGCTCAGAATCTGCATTTCAGCAGGGATGCCAAATTATTCTGTTTGAGGTTTACAGTCAAGAGCAAAAGCACTAATCTTGCTGTAATACTTGGTTAGATGCCGTGAAATCATTGAGAAAAAAAGTTGTTGAGTCTAAGCTGACAATGACGATTGTAAACTAGTAACTAGGCTTTTATCTAATGCATTTCTGGTGAACAAACACAAATAATCAATGCCTGGATAAATGAATGAATGTATGCAAGCATTTGCTTATGAAGCTCAATTATAATACTAATATTAACTACTGATATCAGTATGATTAGTGCCATTGCTATATTTGTTAAAATAAACCACATTTGCTTGTATGTAGCAATCTAGTTGGACTATAAAGTATCTTAGCAAGTCTTTTTAAAATTAATTAAAATGTAAACTTCAATCTAATACAAGAAATATGGATTTGACATTAGACATATAGAAACTATTGAAGCTCCTCTAGGTTTGTGAATGTTTAAACAAAGGGAGAAAACACCAGTTAAAGAGAAATTTAACACCTATGGTCAGCTGTAAATCGCTATTCTTTGTGATATGTCCCATCTCTTCAGATATTTCCCTATGATGTGCAGCAACGAATACACAGGTGACAGAATTCAGAGGTGCTGACGATGCTCAGTTTACTTTGACAATTTTATGCAGTGCTAACGATGAAATTGTTTTGGTCCAAAGAGAGAGATGCAGCAGAGAAGAGGGGAGAGAGGGACAGGAAAGGAGGGGAAGAGAAGGCGAGAGAAGAGAGGGAAAGGGAGGGGAGGGGAGGGAGGAAGAAGGGGAGGGGAGGGCAGGGGAGGGCAGGGCAGGGGAGCAGAGGGCACTGGAGGGGAGGGAAAAGGACAGAGGAGCGAGGAGGGCGGTAAAATTGGTCTTCAGGAGTTTCAAACTACCATGTCTGGGATAAAAATTATGCTAAATATATATTAAAAACAAACTCAACACTAAAATAGAAAGATATTTCATGGCTAAAGGCCAAGTTTCCTTTCCATATCTTAAGACGATCAATCGATTTATAATTATTTTAGTAGTATACAAATTCTTTATTATTAAACTTATTATTTTTTACGAAGAAATAATTTTGGTTTTGACATGACATTTGACTTTATTAATAAATAATAGAACAGGCTTGAGTTTCATAAATGGGCCACAATAAAGGTTGTGAATTAAGTCAGTAGTATAGATAAGGACAAAGGATTATACATTAAATTAAATACATTAACAAGTACTTAGCCTTATTGTGATTGTTTTAACCACAGAGAGGCTGCTGTGATTTGGATGTGAAATGCCCCGCAGCTCACGTATTGGAGTTTTGGTCTGTGACACAGCAATGTTGAGAAGAGACCTTGAGAGTGGATTGGATCTGGAGGACTGAGTTCATCAGGAGGTCAGCCCGCTGATGCATTCCTAGCAGAGCAGACTCTTAAGAGGTGGAGTCTATGGGCGGTCACTAGTGGTGACCCATGACGGGTCTGTCTTGGCCTCGGCCCCTTCTTCTACCATGATGAAGCCACAGCACCCACAAAGCCACCATGTTCTGCCTAGTTAGACCTAAATCAACGGAGCGAGCTGAGTTCAGACACCTCTGAGACTCATGAAAGCGTGTGGTAAAGCAAACCTTTCCTCCTGAGATTTGATTCTCTTGGGGGCATTTTTGTTATAGGAACAGACAGCAACTAAGACAGAATTGTCACTAGATGTGTGCTCCCTTGTTGTAGCCACCTCTCTCTCACATACATAGACAGCTAACATATACCAAGGACAGTATTATGGGAGACGATGCTGCTGTAATCAATATCCAAACAAAGATGGCTACTGCCATATTGGATATTTTTCATGTTTCTGTGAACAATGAAGATGTGTTCTGGCATATCTACTGATGTCATACTGGCTCCCAAGGCTGACATAGTGAATGGGCAGCACAGCATAGAGGACAGAGTAGACATGCACAGCACGGATGCTGAAAGGATAGGACAGAAAGACAGACAGGACAGACAGACAGGATAGGACAGACAGGACAGACAGGATGGGACAGACAGGACAGACAGGATGGGACAGACAGGACAGACAGACAGGACAGACATGAAAGGACAGACAAGAAAGGACAGACATGAAAGGACAGACAGGACAGACAGACAGGACAGACAGGAAAGGACAGACATGAAAGGACAGACAGGACAGATAGGACAGACAGGAAAGGACAGACAGGACAGACATGACAGACAGGATAGACAGGACAGGACAGACAGGACAGACAGGACAGGACAGACAGGACAGACAGGACAGATAGACAGGACAGACAGACAGGACAGATAGGACAGACAGGACAGAAGCCCAGGAAGAACACAGTTGCTTCTTAATTCTCAGCAGGACTGTCCACTTGTGTCCCCTGGAGACCCCTCCCTTGACCATGTCCTCTCAGTGAGGTCACAGGGCAGCACCTGTAGATTTGCACCCGTAACCAGAATGTTCTTCCATTTCCGTTCTCCCATCATTTCTTCATTTGACAAACTCCCCTTTACCCCTAATGCATCACTCTCTCCTTGAGGCCCACCTCCGGAGCACTCCCAGGCAGATTAGCAGTCTGCTGTTACTATTTGAGTTTCTGTTTGTCTGCTCAGTGAAGAGACACCATGACCATGACAACTCTTATAAAAGAAAGCAGCTGGGGCTTGCTTACAGTTCAGAGGTTTAGACCTTTGTCAGCATGGTGGGAAGCGTGGTGTATGCAGGCAGACAGGGTGCTGGAGGAGTTGATCTTCCAGATTCCCAGGCAGCAGGGAGGGAAGAGACACTGGCCTGGCTGGATTGAGCATTTGAAACTCCCAAGCCACTCTCAGAGACACACTTCCTAATCCAGCAAGGCCACACCTCCTAATCTGTCAAATAGCACTGCTCCGTAATGACCAAACACTCAGATGTGTGAGCTGATGGGGGCCATTCCTATTCAAACCACTACAGAGTTCATAGCTCCCTAATCTGGATCAGTCTTACCGAAATGACTTTAAAATATTTATTATTGTTTTTGTTTTTGTTGTTGTATGGATAGATATGTATATGTGGCGTGTGTGTGTGTGTGTGTGTGTCTGTGTGTGTGTGTGTGTGTGTGTGTACAGGTATGTGGAGGTCATACAGTTTGGGGGTGTTCGTTTTCTCCTTTCACTGTGGTTCTGTGGATGAAACTCAGGTCAACAGGCTTGTGTGGCAAGCACACTCACTCACTGGGCTGAGCCATTTCACTGGCTCTAAAATGATTTTTTACTCATTTCTGGATCCATAGCACTTGGCAAAGGGTCAAGCTTGCACATGTGAGTATACATTGTATGCATTTTTGTGTACACACAGACACACACACAGACACGCACACACATCACAACACACACAGGGCACACAGAGAGGCATACATCCAATATATGCAGAGATTTACACACAATACTTATGCAAAGATACACACACAGACAATACACACACACAAGACACATGCACATATACTTAGGAAACACACAGAGACACACACCCATCACATGTAGAGATATTGACATACACACAGCACAGACAGCCCCCCACATATGCAGACACACACGCACGTACAGAACACACAGTTATGTGTACATAGCACACAATACACGGACAATACACACACAGACACACACCACTATGCAGAGATACAGACACACAACACAGAGACACACACACTACCACACTTTAATAAATGATGGTACTGCAAAGATTTGTTTTTATTTTCCTTTAAAAAATAACCAATTGCTCTGTTACTTTTTATTGGCTAGTACACTGAGCAAAGTATTTCCATGACTTTCCATGACTTTGCAGCTCTCACTCTTTGCTGTTGGATTTTCTGAATGTGCACACATCTGTCTAGGTCTGTTATTACGTATTTCTCCATTTATTTATCTTCTTTAATACCTTAAATAAGAATACCTACATTTCCCATAAAAATATTATACATTCAGATGTATAGATTTATTGGTAGGCATTGTATATACTTGTGTTGTCATAATAAGTGAAGAGAGTTATTGATTTAAAATATTTAATAAGTGGTACTAGGTAATGTTTTTTATTCTTGTGGGAAATATGAAAATAACTTTTTACATTATCCCCTTCAGAATCATTATTTTCAAGTAAAGACTTAAAACTATAGCATAAAACTTGAGAAGAAAATATAGGAACACATACACCCTTTTACCTATCTGTTGGCCTGTCTATTATGCATCATTATACATAAATATATGCATTGTCTTAAGACTATATGCTGAGGTGTAAATTGGGGTGTGCCAGTCAATAGCCTGAACAGATGTAAGGCTTCATTCTGACGTGTGCACCCGTGGGGCTATGCAACCTCACAGTCCAGGCAGTTCTAATGTCTGTCACCTCCAGATTTTTCTCTGCCTCTTTTCAATCACTTGGATCTCAGTCTCATTGACAGAACAAATTATCCTGAGTTCAGTGGCTTGAACCACACAAGTGGATCACGTTACAGTTCTGAGGACTGGAAATATTAAGAACCAGTTTCAGTGGGCTAGCTCAAGGCATCAGTAAGGTTGCTTTGTTTTAGAGGCTGCAGCAGGAAGCCCACTGTCCCACCTTTGCCTGTGTGCCCCCTGTGTTCTCTGCTTCACTGTCCTTTCTGCTCTTGGCCTCCTGGCCCTTCTGGGCTCTCAGGGACACACTAGGACAACCTCCCCTAGTGTTTTGTTGGCACAGCCTTTACACACACCCAGAGGTCAGCTTTGCCCTTTACACTTACATGGAAAATTTAGAATTAAGTTTGTAATGTCTTTTTAAAAAGAAAAAAAAAAAGTCTTGCTGATATTTTGACTGAGGCTGCAATGACTCTGCATCATTTTGGAGAAAATTAACAAATGAACAATAACTGTCTTTACCCCCCTCTCTAATTTTCTCCCAGGGCTCAATAGTTTTCAGTGCAC
>CM052712.1:85834248-85848540 GCA_028551405.1 Uromys caudimaculatus
CCGTCTCACCTCCTCCCTCCTTCCTCTCCCCCCGTCTCTCCCTCCTCCCTCCTTCCTCTCTCTATCACTCGCCATCTTGTCTTGTTGTAAATGATAACTCTTAGCCCCCGAGTCCTCTCTCCAGGACTCCATTAGCATGCTCATTATTGCCCTAAATTTTGTTACATCGGACTTTAATAGAGCTATGGTCACTTTCTTTTATTTATAATTTTGTCACCTTTTTTATTTTTATTGTTCCTTTATGTTGTGTGTTTTCTTTGTATGCAGTATACAAACACTTCACTTTTTATCTAGTCTGTTGATTTAACTTTAGTGGCAATTCAAGTACATTCACATTACTGTGGTCACTTACCTATTTGCAGTCATTTTATTACTTTAATTTATAATTTGTTTTAAACTGTTCTAAATTTTAAAAATTCTTCCTTTGGATTAATTGAGACATTTCTCTCTTAATTTTTTCCATTCATTAGTTTGGAAGTTACACATTTTACTTTTTTTCTTAGTTATTACTGAGTATATAATATACTTGACACATTAATAGTTCTGTATTTTAACAACTTATATTTTCAGTCAATAGTTTTATCCCTGTCCCAAATAAGTTAAAGAATTTAGAATTTTAACACTTCAACAATTTTATGATTTCATCTACATTCTAGTGTTCAGTTTTGTTTCTTATTCTTATGTCAAATTAGATGCTATTGTTTAAATACTGTTTACCTGTTTAATATTAGTATTATTTAATGTTTGTTTGTGTCCAATCTTCTAAAACATGAATTGGATCTCCCAGAATGATGAAAAGAAGTCAATGAAAGGAAATCTCATAGCTCAAGGTATCTGCTCTGGGTGGCTATGGACGGGGCCTAGGCCGGGTCTGGGAGTGCTGTGTACACACCTGGGTGTGGGTGGCTTCCATGCACAACACATGTGGAAAGATCAGAGGACAGCCTTGGGTAGGTCTCTTCTCAAAAGCCTTCCACTTTTTGTTTGAGGCAAGGTCTCTTGTTGGCCTGGAACTTCACCCCTGATGGCCTGTGAGCTCCCAGAGATCCTCCTGCCTCTGCTCCTATCAGGCAGTGCTGGGACTCTAGGCGATTCTGCTGTGCTTGGCTTTTTATGTGAGTTCTGTGGCTCTGAACTCAGGTCTTCATGCTTGTGAGACAGGTACTTACTGGCTGAGCTATTTCTCTAGTGTCTAAACCAGAATTGTTTTCTCTCTTAAGGCAGATTATCCTGCAAATCACAGAATGTAATGTCTTTGGTCAGCATCTACAAGATGCCTGACCCTCATCTGTAGCAACAAAAACTGTTTTCTAGACACTGGCAAAATGTCGGGGAGCAAGTTGTCTAGGTGGGTGTGGTGGTTTGAATACGCTTGGCCCCTGGGGAGTGGCGCTGTTAGGCAGCATGGTCTTACTGGAGGAGTTGTAGCCTTGTTAGATGAAGTGTGTTACTGTGGAGGCAGGGCTTTGGGGTCTCATATGTATGCTCAAGTCAGTATGACCCAGAGTCTCCTCCTGGCTGCCTGTAGAAGACAGTTCTCTTCTGCTGCCTGTAGACCGAGTTGTAGAACTCTCAACTCCTCCAGCACCATGCCTGCCTGTACACTGCCATGTTTCCCACCATGAAGATAATAGCCTGAATCCCCCCCACACAACCACGCACCCTGTCTTTCTCTGTGTGTCTCTGTCTCTCTCTTTCTGTCTGTCTCTGTCTGTGTTTCTGTCTGTCTCTGTCTCTCTGCCTCCCTCTCTCTGTGTCTTTGTCTGTCTCTCTGTCTCTGTTAGTCTCGGTGTCTCTGTCTCTCTCTGTCTCTGCCTCTGCCTGTGTCTCTGTGTCTCTGTCTCTGTCTCTCTCTCTGTCTCTCTCTCTCTGTCTCTGTCTCTGTCTCTCTCTGTCTCTCTCTCTGTCTCTCTCTCTGTCTCTCTCTCTCACACACACACACACACACACACACACACACACACACACACACACACGTTTTCAGATCAGGTTCCCATCAGCTTCCTGTGTGGGTTATCTTCTCTATCTTCCTTTGGATACCTGGGTAACCTGAACTCAGTCTTCCTGGATTCTCCTGTCCTCACTGTGGCCTCATTTTGTGTGGAGAAATAGTTTATTTTCTGAGGCTCAATCTGTGTTTAATTGATCTTTGGATCACTCAATACATATACCCTTTAGGTACTGCCTAAGGAAAGATTAATTTTACGCCCCAGGAAAAGATTTAAAATGGGAGATTCCAGGCCATGCTAATGTGGCTAAGGCTGAACTTAGAGGCAGCAAATCTTCAGAGTTGAGAAGAAACCCATTTTGACAGAAGAAGCACAGTAGACATTTTTAAACAAAAAGAAAGCCGTGTTCATAATGTCAGATGGAAACACAAGTAGTAAATTAGCAGGGAATTGGGGCTCGGCTGGTATGGAAGGAACTGGGCCTCCGGGCTGGTCAGGAAGAGCTATCCAGGTATCAACGAGGGCTCAGTGCCATGGCTGTGGCGGGCACAGCCCAGGCACCTGACGCTCATTATTTTCTAGCATGAACACTGCCATACAGTTGCAAAGAGAAGTTCTTGTCCCTGCATAAAAAGATTAAGTGAATTCCTCATAGTCACACACCTAGCCAGTGGTTGAATTAAGAGTTTAAACCACAAGAGTGTTCACAGCAGAGCAAATGTTGGGCCTATAATAAACCCAGAGAGCAGTCTTTCTCTGGGAGAGGGCCCCCATGCTGTCATCCCCAAATTAGAGATCACGGGCTATGTTTATGAATTATGGCACTGTTCTAGGTGAGGGTTCGAGCTTTAACCGTTTACAGATACAGTGAAAACTGTGTCTGGAGATATCCCTTAGTGGTTAAGGACTGCTGCTCTTCTAGAGGACCTGAGTTTGGTTCCCAGTATTCTTGTAAGTCCAGCTCCAGGGAGCCTAACACCCTCTTCTGGTCTTTGTGGGAATGGCAGACACACACACACACACACACACACACACACACACACACACACACACACACACGTACACACAGAAGGATAAAAATTAAAACAAATATTTAAGATTTTATTTTACTATTTTTCTATGTTTTGAGTGTTTTGTGTGCATGAATACCTGTGTACCACCACATGTGTGCCTTGAACTCATGGAGGCCAGAAGGTGTTGGATCACCCGGGACTAGAGGTACAGGCAGTTGTAAGCCTCCATATGGGGACTGGGAGTTGAGTCTAGGTCCTCTAAGTAGGGCAAGTATTTTTCTTAACCACTGAGCCATTTCTTCAGTCCACCAAATAAATCTTTTAAAAATATAAACTGAAGAGAAAGAAAAAGCTGGAGAATTCCTACTCTGTAAATGTGTGGAGTCCTTATGAATTTGTATTCCCCTTTTTTATTGGGGAGGGTACATTCCACACTTGGACGGGTGGACCATGTGTGTTCTGATCCGAGGCTGCAGTGAGGTCACACCATTCAGCACAGGTGAGCGGTGCTAGATTCAGCACACATTCGATTCTGAATGAACTTTTGGCTTATCAGAAATTTTTCACTATGGCCGAATCTCTCACAATCCTCCACATTTACTAACACCCCTTGTAGGGTCACCCCCCACAGTTTTAGTTTCAGAAGCTGTGCAAGGACTGGGGCTCACCCATCAAGGTATCCCTAGGAGCCTTCCAGACCCCGGAAATGCTGACAAGGGGCCACGCCTCTGCAGAAAACCAAATAAAGCTGTAAATGTTGTGATAACAAGGAGAGACTCTGGGGGGGGATTCAAAGCAGATAAGATTATTTTTCAAGTGGAGAAACTGAGGCTTAAAGAGATGAGGTGCTGACTATTGTAAGAGCATCATGGGTGAGAACAATAAAATACTCGACTCTGGAAGCTGAGTCTCCACTGTCCGATGCCCAGCCTCCGTTGAAAGCCACTTGTCTGCAGGTGGAGGGGTCCTGAAGGAAATGATAACTGTGCCATTATGATGAGGGAGAGACAGAGACAAAGTGATTGATGCAAACAGCACCCTGGAATACTAATCAAGTGCTTGTCAATCTGAGCCCTCCCAATGACAGCCCGGTCGATGAATCTGTCTCGGCAGATAATTACTAGCTGTATCTTTAGTCCATAAAGTGATCAATAAAGTCAAATGTCCAGTTTAATATTTTACATTTAATGATTACACAATAACAGATACCTGAATAAATGTTGATGGAGATCAATGGGAGGATTAGACACGATGCCAATACTTTTCCCCCTCCTTTTAATTAGTCAAAACCTAATACAAAATTCAAGATACGCTGTATCAAAGCCTTTCTTTCTTAACTCGCTACTAAGCAACTGAAATTATGTTCAGAGATTTGATTATTGAGCTGTTAATTATCTGGAATTTCAGATGTTTTTGTGAAATGCTTGAAAAAATCTCATCCATCCTTTTTGGGTGGGGAACTGGTTTGATGAGGTGAGCCTAAATTACTATTTTTTTCAGAGGGGGACAATGTTTATGTCCATCAGACCCTGGGAGGAAAAGGAGCATTCTGAGGGCCATCTGGTGTGGCTGCACTGTTGTCCTGGTGGAGGTGTTCCCTGAGGACCTGTGCACTGTGGGCAAATTCCCCAGGGCCTGGCCAGCCTTTGCTTACCGGCCTTGGACTTGAATTCCCTATAAATCCTCCAGAAATCAATGTTGTCAGCTTCTATTATTTCATTGTTCACTAAGGAGTAGCCCAGGATGGTGCTGAATAATTCATGATGGCGGTTGTGTTGCTCCGACTTCACGAGTAGGAAATTCTAAGACCCCAGTAGGCTTCAGTCTGTGGATCCATCCGCAGGCTGGGAGTCTGCTTAGCATGTGGTTCTAACAAGAAAAGCTGGAATTCTCATGCCAGGGGAAACCTGCCTTGACTGGCCCCTGTGTCACTCAACAGTGGGTGTTGAGGGAGGTACTAGGTTGGGACCCAGTGTTCCTTAACATCTGGAAAAATCAGACTTTCAAGATAAGAGTCTTAATCGGCCACTTCTGAACGGGTTCAGAACCACATGTTAGGATGTCCATAGCAACAGGGAGGGAGAGAGATGAGAAAAGTTACTGTATGTACAGCAGATGTATGTGTGTATGTACAGTTAAGACAAAGAGTGGTCTGCTAGGCATCTGAAAAGAAAAGCTATAACCGTGCAAAGAATTCACATACTGTGATCACGCGTGCTGCAGATGGTGAGTTACCATCTTGAAGCAGATTCTTGTTTTCGTGGCAAAGGATGGAAGCTGCCCCACCCCTGAGAACCAGTGTTCTAAGTGACCGCCTCAAGGGAAACCAAAAACCCAGCACAGAGCCTACTGCATCCTGCACAGGAGCCAGTGACATCTGTTGTGCATGGTAAAACATGGCAGCTCACATCTAAGCCTTTTGCTTGGTTTTGGACCCTTCTCTTCAGGGCTCTTGGGAGGCAGTGGGTCCAACGAGCATTTGAGCCTACTCGGATGCACCTGCCACATGCTCTAATGTGTAGTGTGTCCATTTAGTGTGAGCTCATCACCGTCAATGGGCCTGAACACTCGGGGCTGCAGGCAATTCTCTCCAAGGAAAGCTCACCTCGGGACCAATGAGTGTCAGACAGCACAAGCTAAAATAAACCGAGAGCCTAGCGAGTAAGACGGGCTTACAGCCAGGTCAGTCAGCCCCAGAAAAGCCTGAGAGCATGTCCTGATTTCAATCAAGTGTCTGTTCGAGTTCAATGTTTTCCCTCATGTCTATAGCTTTGAAAAGTATTAATAGTTCCTTGCCCTACTCTTCTTCCTCCTCTTCCTCCTCCCCTTCTTCCTCCTCCTCCTCTTCCTCCTCTTCTTCCTCTTCCTCCTCTTCCTTGTTCTCTTCCTCCTCCTCCTCCTTCCCCTCCTCTTCCTCCTCCTCTTCTTCCTCCTCCTCTTCCTCCTCCTCCCCTCCTCTTCTTCCTCCTCCTCTTCTTCCTCCTCCTCCTTTTTCTCCTCCTCTTCCTCCTTCTCCTCTTCCTCCTTCTTCTCTTTCTTGTTATTGCAGTAAAGTACACAGAACAAAGTTTACCATGTGTAAGTCAGTTCGGAACACCGCAGCCAATTACCGCACAAACAAACAATCGCTAACTTCGGGTTTACCATTTTCTTGTAGCCGTTCCTGATCAGTATTGATATGTCACATTTGATGAGCGGTGTGATATCTTACCATTATTTTAATTTGCATTTACCTAATGGCTAATTGTAGCAGGAGCAGCAGGGCCGCCTCTGTGTAAACGCTGGAGGCCATGCAGCTGCAGAAGCAGCTCCTGCAGGAGGACCTAATTGAGGACTGCCTGAGAGGGCAAGGATTGCTGGTGCAAATAATGCCAGCCAATCAGGAACTGGTGTTTAGAATAGAAACCAATGGGGGTGTGGGTAGAGGGCATTAAAGGAGCCTGCAGCAGCAGTGTTTCTCACCTGCTCCTGGAGAAGTCGGTGTTGTTGACTCTGTGCCAAGTGGCCCCCAACCTCCAAGAGCAGGTAGGGTAGGGCAGAGAGCTGTCCAGGGCACAGGCAATAGCTAATGATATTTAATATCTTACTGTGTTGACATCTAGATCTTCAGTGAAATATTTATATATGGCTTGTCTATTTTCTACTTGTATTATATATGTATTTGACTCTTTTTGTTTTGACAGTACTTCATATGTGGTAGGTCCCTGGGATGGTTTGAATGAGACATATGCTCTATGGTCTCAGGTGTTTGAACATTTAGCCCTCAGCTGGTGATGCTGTTGGGGCAAGCTTGGTAGTGCAGGCTTGCTGGGGAGTCGCTGGAGGCTGGCTTTGAACTTAAAACCCTCCAGTCACGTCAGTTAGCTCCTTCTGCTCCCTCTTTTGCATTTGGAGATGTGGGTGCTCAGCTTCCTGCTGTGGCCACCATGATTGTTGATTGTACCATGCTTCGCCAACATGTCTGACTCTTACCCTCTGCAGCCGGAAGCCAGAATAAGATCTTCCCTCTGGAAGCTGCTTTTGGTCATGGCGCGTTTTATCACAGCAACAGATGCAGGGCTGGTCATCTGCTGAGTGAGTGTTGTGAAAACATTTTCCCTTAGAGTGCAGCTTGCCATCTCATCCCTGTAGTAGGCTCCTCCATGCAGAGACAGTTTCTGATACTGACAAAGTTAAAGTTAAACTTGTCTTCTTTGTGGAATGTCCTTCCAGTGTGAAGTCTAAGAATTTGTTTTTTATTTTTTGGCTAGTCCTGAATTCTAACAATGTTCTATTGGTTTCTTAAAAGTTTTATAGCTTTAAAATTTACATTTGAGTCAGTAGTCCATTTTAAATTGACTTTTAAATGCAGAGTAAGATTTGGTGTGAAGTTTTATTTTTGTTTTATTTATGTTGGCTGTCTAGTTGAAGCAGGACTACTATTTAAAAGGCTATCTTCCCTCCAATGGATGTTTATGTATCTCTGGCAAGTGTGTGTGTGTGTGTGTGTGTGTGTGTGTGTGTGTGTGTGTGTGTGTGTGTTTATTTGAGTATGTGAGTATGTGAGTGCGTGAGTGTGCGAGTATGTGTGAGTGAGCAAGTACGTGCAAGTGTGCAAATGTGTGAGTGTGTGTAAGTGTGTGAATGTACATGTGTATGTGTGAGTGTGTGAGTATGTAAGCGTGTGAGTATGTGAGTGTGTGTGTAAATCTGTGAATGTGTGAAAGTGTATGTGAGTGTGTAAGTGTGTGAGTATGTGTAAGTGTGTGAATGTGCATGTGTATGAGTGTGTGAGTATGTAAGTGTGTGAGTATGTGAGTGTGTGTGTAAATCTGTGAATGTGTGAAAGTGTATGTGAGTGTGTAAGTGTGTGAGTGTGTGTAAGTGTGTGAATGTGCATGTGTGAAAATGTGAGTGTGTGTGTGAATGAGCGTGTGCATGTGAGTGTGTTAGTGTGTAAGTGTGTGAATGTGCGTGTGAGTGTGTACAAGTGTTTGTGAGTGTGTGAGTGTGCAAATGTGTGTGTGTGTGTTGCATGCTGGGAATTCAGCAACCTAAGGCCTCATGCACATCAGGCAAGTACTCTGCCACTGACCTGCACTCCCATCAGTGGGCATATTTTGTAAGTCTTTTTTGTAGTTTCTTTATCCTGTACCCATTTTTATTTCTATATATTTTCCTCTCCCTACTGCTTTTTTGTCCCATAAATACTAATGTTATATTTCCATCTTATTCAAATGATATATTTTTTGTTTCAGAATTTTGTTCTTTCCCTATGGACATTTAAAAATACTGTATTCTATTTTAAAAAAAATATCTATTTCCTTGATATCTCATTATTAATTTGTACCTTGTCTCCTTGTGTTATAAAAAATACCCAGTATGATTTCCACTTTATGAATCTGTCACGTTTTTTAAATCCATACATTTGTGTGGAATTTTCGTAGTTTCACTAAGTATTATATTGTCTTTGTTACTTTTCTATTGCTGTGATAAAACACCATGACAAAGGCAACTTATAAAAGAAAGCATTTAATGTAGAGCTAATGGTTTCATGAAGAGCTTTGAGTCCATGATGGCAGGACAAAGATACTGTGGCAGTGGCAGCCGAGAGCTCACATCTTAATCCACAAACATTAGGCAGAGAGAGCAGGACGTGCTGTGAATGGCACAAGTCTTCAAAGAAGGACCCTGGTGACATGCCTCCTCCCACAGGGCCACACCTCCTCTCACAAGGCCACACCTCCTAATCCTTCCTATACAGTTCCTCTAACTGGGGACCAAATATGCCAACATATGAGCCTAAAAGGCTATTCTCATTCAAACCACCACATGTGTTTTACACATGTGTTTTACACTACCACCACAGGGGCCATACTCATGCTTACTACAAGCACACAGGCCTTGTTTCTCTGTGCTCTTACATTTCTTTCCACTGTTATAAAATTGGTTTATATCATCTGCATTCATTTAGGATCAAATGAGATCGGGTTATAATGTTTGTTTCAGCCATCATATATCATTTAGAAACTCTAATAGAGGATATAAATGCAGTTGTGTTTCTCCCATTATTGTGTAATTCAGGGATCTAAACATGTGTCTCCATACTTGCATGGTAAGCATTTTGCCCAGTGATCTCGCCCCAAAACACTCATCTTTTATTTTTGTGAATAGTCTCATTATTTTTTTTACTTGCTTAAAGTATGTTGATAGCTTTGCTGAAAATTTTTTCTGTGTCCACTTCGAAATATTAGTCCAGAAACTCACTGTCTCTTGCATCTAAGTGTGGGCAGCGATTGATCTTCTTCTTTATTCGCTTTGACGTCTATCTCACTCTTTGTTTAACAAATCATTTTTAGCCAACGACGTAAGCAATTTAATTATCATAAGATTCCAGATCCCCCTTAAGCTTTTGTTGTCTTAGTCTGTTTCTTCTGACATCACGTTGATGAGTTGTGAGACCATACATGACGGCCACGTAACTGAAGGTAGTGGAAGTTTACAGCTTGTTTTCAAGCAAACACAGAAGCTTTTATTGTGGTAAGGGGCTAATGCTCAGACTTCTCATTTATCTGCCATCAGTGCTGGAAGCCAAGAGGGAACGGGGTAGTTCTTGTTATGAACTGATGGGTGTGAGGTCATTGGTTTTCACTAGACCATCATGGTATCTTCCTGTTACCCCACCCATCTTTTTCTTTCACTGAACAATCTTTTCTTTTTGTGTCCACATTTTTAAAAAAAGATTTATTTTATTTACCTGAGCACACTGTCGCTGTCTTCAGATACACCAGAAGAAGGCATCAGATCCTATTACAGATAGTTGTGAGCCACCATGTAGTTGCTGGGAATTGAACTCAGGACCTCTCAAAGAGCAGACAGTGCTCTTAACCACTGAGCTATCTCTCCAGCGCTTGTGTACACATTTTAAAATCATATTTGCCAATAACGTTGATTAGGAAAACTCTTCTTTCATGTTTAGTTTTAAGACCCATGTCTACCTATTTTAACCCCCGAATACTCTTTCTTCTTTACAGATGTGGTCTGGTTGTTCTTTTTAGATTTCAAGGTTTTTCCAGTTCTTTTTTCTAATGTAGACACGTTATTGCTAGCAGTTATTAAATGACTCACTCTGTTTACTAAACATCATCTTCTTTCTCAGGATGCTCTGCCAACTTCCTGTATTTGCTGACGTAAGAATTAGAGTTGATTTTCTAGTTCTAGGGTGAAGCATCATAGACATTCCATTCAGACGGTCTTGAGATACCCATAGGATGCTGCCTAGGAAATGCAAGGGGTAAAGATGAATTTTTTACAACTGTAATTCCGCATCCCAGATATAAGCAGAGTTGGTAAGATGGTGTCTTCACCTGCACAGAATACAGAGCCTGGCTGTGCCATATGTGGGGTTCACCTTCCTGTCATGGAACTGACCATCAGGAATGTCTGTATCATCTAACTCTTTAGTGTTTAGCTCATCAAACTCAGCCAGTACTGTCTACATCGATTGCCAGGAGTCACAGCCCTTGGAAGACACACCTGGGAGAGTAATGGTATTTATTAATTGTCATATACTTAACTCACTCATTTTTACCAAACAGCAATACATACAGTTCCTGTTATTGGGTCTGTAGTGTCACAATGTGGTTCCTTTCTGAGACACTTGGAAATGGAAGTTTGTGTCATGATATTTTGTTAGGAATGATGATGATCTGAGAGGGAGAAGCAGGTGTGGGGGGAGAGAAACTAATATGAGATACAGCTGCAAATGAGGATTCGGCTGATGACTCAGAAATGTGGGATTGGGATGTCCTTCAGAGCCCTCTGAGTGGAGGCAAGGAGGCCTTGATACCCACCCCATAGAAGAGCTAGTGTTGGACAGACCAGCTGCAGCCAGCGGTGTGACACCTGAGAAGGAAGACTCAGGTGGGTGATGGCTGTAGTCAGCAATCTCAGTGCCTGAGAGGGAGGGGAGCCTTGCTTGGAGAAGCCTAGGTGGCACATTATGGCACACACAGCACGAGGCTAAGAAGGGACCAAGAGGGCAGGGCTTCTGCTGGTTGAAGCTGGCAGTAGGAAGAGGAGAGACAGGCCTGGAAATACCAGAGATATTTAATTTAAGAGGCATGAAGAGGAAGTGCCATGGGAACTCAGGGGCAACCAACTCCTCTGAGGGTAAGGAGTGAAGGACGATGTTCTCTCCAGCGCCCTTTTGAGTTTTGAAGGGAGAAAAATTCCACGCCATCGTCATGTCTTATAGAGTAGGTAGTGGATTACAAAAGCTTGAATCTCTTTTGAAATGTGGAGTCTGTATTTTGCCAGGTAAAGAGAAGTAAATCATACATTAATAGAACCAGTATTTTCAGGGAGTTAGCGCCACAGGCACCCTGAGCGAGGACCCAGCAAAGAGCTAGGAAAGGTGAACATGCAGGTTACATGGAATGTGGAAAATAACCTTTTAAACTTTTATGCTCCTCTCTAGGGCAAAAAATGCTATTCTTTAAAAGGTTAGTCTACTACCAAAAAAAAGAAGGAAAGGAAAGAAGGCAGCTTCATGTTTCATTCTAGAATCAATTTTTCTATTAAAAATAAATTGCACTTTAAGTAACTTGTGATGTGTCCAGCTAGAGCTAGTGGCTACAAGAAACTTTTGTCTACAGTCCTGGTGATGAAGGGATGACTGGATCACTAAGAGCAGACTGAGAATGTTTCTGATCTCCTGAAACCTGGAAGACCATGTCTACCCATGATCCTCACAGAGTTTCAAGGCTGTTTGGTGTGTCTTAGGCCCCCTGTGATGGATGGCTCTGTGCCCAGTGTTGTGTGATCACTGGCAAACCTTAGAGTTTTCGCCTTTCCCCGTCCACAGATGGAGGGTACCTCTGCCCTTGCAGAGCTTTGAGTTCAGTCCAGAGGGTTCCAGCAACATGAAACAACTAGCAAATGGCTCCGAGGCAAGATGTCCGTGAGTCCAGACCTGCACCACCTATGGGTCCTGGGGTTCTTCACAGAGGAGGCCAGGGTGGAGCCTGACTCTGAAGGAGTGCGTTTGGTACAGAGGATAATGGTAAATTCTAAGGGCAAGATAGGTGCACACAACCTGGAGGAGGAAAAATTGAGCTGTGTGCAGGGTGAGAGAAGCTTAGCCCCATCTCTGGGGATGCAGTTTTATTTGAGAAAGAAAAGAACTTAGGGTCCAGAGGAATGTCAAATCTAGAGACATTTAGGACTCAGAATGACAAAGAGAGCTAACCATGCCTGTCACCTTTTATCTATTTGCTCACTGCCTTTACACGTTATAAGGGAAATCTCAGTACTGTGAGATGGTACAAGCCACTTGATGGATGCTCTTGGTCCAAACATTCATCTGATACTTGACTCTCTTTAGCAAACGATGTGCCCCATTCAGGGATTTATCTAGAAGAAGCATGTACCGAGTGTTACCTTTCTTGAAAGAAAGATAAAAGACTAAAATCTGTCATTTCCTGTTAGATCTTGTGATTTGCCCAACCGAGCAACACCAATGAGCAGGCTATCATGGTGTGCAGGTATCTAGGGTCTAATTTGGCTTCAAATAATGTACCTTATATGTATCTCTGTCACATTATAACATGAATCTACTGAAGTTTGAAAAACTGTGAAGATTTGATTTTGGTTTAAACTCTTTCTTTGAGTGTTTTGTCATTTCTCTTGGCTTTGAATAACATGCAGAACTTCTGAGACTTAAATGATACAGTTAATAAATAAAAAAAAAAAAAAAAAAAAAAAAAAAAAAAAAAAAAAAAAAAGGAGAGCCAAAGTAATGGGAAGGACCTTCAAGGTCATGAGAAGAGACAGTTACCTTGACAACTAGTCCACTACTAAAGTTACAGGTGGACCAGAGGCTAATCCAGGTCATATAACCCAGAGAGAGAGAGAGAGAGAAAGAGAGAGAGAGAGAGAGAGAGAGAGAGAGAGAGAGAGAGAGAGCTGGCTAAAGGGGCTGGGAGAACCATGAAGAGGAGAGTTCTCCCACTGCTCCTGAAAGCACAGATGTTCCCAGAACAGGCGATTGCTACTCACTGGGAATTATTATATGCCAGGAGAGAGCTAAGCAGGTCCTAGGTATCATGGCAGCATTATCCCCACCAGTGTACATTTGAGGAAGGGGCAGCTAAGATCAGTGATCCTCAGCGTTCCTAATGCTTCGGCCTTCTAACATAATTCATCATGTTGTGGTGACCCACCATAACTTTATTTTTGTTCCTACTTTATAATTGTAATTTTGCTACTGTTATGAATTATAAAGTAAATATTTGAAATGCAGGATATCTGATATGCAGCCCCAGAAAACCACTGGCTAAGAGAGATCAAATCGCCTGTCAGGTGTTGTGAAGTAGGAAGGACAATTTTACAATTTGAATTTATTTCACTCCAAAGCAGGGACTCAGAATTACTGAATTACTGCAAAGTGTAGGCAGTCCCTTGGAGTCATAACTGGAGAGAGCTCCTAGGTGTTCCCTAGAAACCTAAGGATTGTTAGTCTGTCTACTGAGAGTACTTCTGGCTGTGTGAATAAAGGATCTCTGCCTCTTAATTTTGATTCTGTTCAGATTGTGCATTTTCCAATTAGAAATTTTGCTAGTAGAATTTCTTTGCTCTCACATGAAGAGTCCTAATTGTGTGACTAGAAATAACTCCAACTCAACCAACATTTGAAGAAACATTTCACAAAAAGAGTCCACGTGGGAAAAACCATAATATCCCAAGGAATGATGGGAAATTATGAACTACTTAGAACTTGCTTTCCAGATTGAGTTTCTACCTGGATGAAAGCTTTGAAATGAGCAGAGTGGCCCAAGGAGTTTCCCTCTCTCCCTCCCTCCTTCCGTCCCTCCCTACTTCCCTCCCATCTAAGTGACTTCTGTTGCAGAGATGAAGTATCTCTTTGACTCCTAAGGCTAAGTCTGAGCTCCTTCCAGGTTTCAGGTTCACTTCTCCTGACAGTGTAGAAATGAAGTAATAGTTTCAGAACAGTGTGCCAAAGCCCCAAATCCTGTGGCTTTCCCCAAAACACTGACCCCTTCTCAGGGAAACTCCTAACCCTTTTGCTTTCTCAGCATCACCGCCTTAGTAATGTAACCCAAGACAAACACACAGAATAGATGAAAATTCATGTCTAAGTCCTGCTTCCATTGCGTGGCAATTGTTTGACGGATTGAAAGTTATGTCTGTCTCTCTCAGTCTGTTTCCTGATGGTCTGAAGGAGAACAGTAACCCTGTGAGTTCTGTGGGACTAAAATTAGGATAGGACACCTGATCAGCGCCGGGACAAAGATCCCTCGCCGGAGATCGCAGGACCCAGCGGAGGGCCA
>CM052712.1:85849040-85903448 GCA_028551405.1 Uromys caudimaculatus
AAAAAAAATAAAAATAAAATTAGGATAGGATGTTATATAAATTAAAGAGTGATGCCTACCTGTGAAATCATTAGGTCAGGTCCATGTCCAGACGTTACTAGAGTTGCTAATGGTGATATGGTGGTAAGGATGACCGGCTTCATCCTGCCTAAAGAGGATGCTGTATAATCTACTGCAGCGTCTTTATTCCTCTTAGTCTTGGGACCATCATTCCTGGGGGAAAATGAGGTAATAAAAATGCTTATTTAGGATATTTGTATTTAGGATATTTGAGTCTGATTTCCAGGTTTCCATTAACTAGCATTAGCAACTCAAATTTTTTGAGCCTTAGTGTCTCATTTTCAAAATGATAAGCCTGTAACCACAAGAGCCCCCTTGCAAGACACTTTAATTCTCAATTTTACACCTATGTCATGAACACACAGTATTAGCATACGAGATTTCTGAACCAAAGCATGACTTCCAAGGAACGGTACTTTCATTTTTGTTTACAAACAAGAATGGTGCTTTACTTGTCCTGAGGTTTTGATCATGCCACATCCTAGTTAGGAGGTCATGTCATTTTCTGTGCAAATCAGAACATGGTGTAGAATGACAACTGAAGTGTTTCCTAACTGCAGGAGAGCTGTAGGCAGAACTGGAAGCTCCCATGTCACCTCACTACATTCCTGGCTCCCTTCCCTGTTCTTTCTCCTCCCCTCTCTCTTCCTTGGGTTTCAACAAGAGCGAAAGGTGCCATGAATGGAGGTGTTAGATCCCTCAGCGTCTTAATGGAGTGTTAAGTTCAAAGCCAAGGTGTGACCATTTAAATGCTAACACTTTTACGTTAGTTTGTCTGCAGCAGAGACACTGAGGGCTTGTTCCCCTTCCCACCTTGAGACCATTTTGCGTTGCTCACTCCCATTTTGTTCAACCAAAAACTGACACCAGTTCTTGTCTGAGCTGACCCTCTGTCATTTGAAACAGCTATTTAGAATTGTAACGAATAGCTTAGAGAACATCAGAGGGACCTAACCCTGGACTCAAACCAGGGGAAAGCCTTAAGCCCTTTTCTGGAATCCATCTCCCTGTGTCCTGTAGGGCTGCTGTCTCGATGCTCTGAGAAATGCTGGTTTGGGAAAATCAAGAAGCAACTAAATTCCAGATGATTTCATAATAAAGATAGCTGATAGAAATGTATTCAAGGAGATGCAACCGAGCCTCCACTGCAGCCTGCTCTCTACCTAGGAGCTATCAGTCAGGTATCGCCCCGTTCTAGGGCTGGCAGAATCATGATCTGGATGCTTACTCTAAAAGTATTGTTAGAAATAAGAAAATGAAACCCGTTCAGTTGTTAACTTTGTGAAGAATGTAGTGTCATGATTCCACAATGTCAGGAACAGTCAAGCACTACTGTGTCATCCCATAATGTCAGAATTTATTGGACAACAATAAATTCACATGAAGTAGTGGATTCATTGGTAGCTACTTGCCAGATATTTCTGCTTTCCTTGATAATGTGAACTGAGGCAAAAACATGGTGTTTTTTTTTTTTCTATTCTGATCTTAATTACTGATATTAACTTTCAGATTGCACACCACACAGTAAGTACACCCTCCATGTGTGTAAGTTACAGACTGGATATTGAGGGCTCTGAGGCCACAGCAGAGTTCAAGAACTTTTAGAAGCAAGCTACAAACCCTTTGATCTACAGTGGTGTCCTGATTGCAAGGTACACTAATGTGATGGTGGTACAGAGCTGTGGCAATAACCGTCCTGGCTGGTTTTGTGTCAACTTGACCCAAGCTGGAGCTATCCCAGAGAAAGGCGCCTTCCTTGAGGAAACACCTCCATGAGATCCAGCTGTAAGGCATTTTCTCAATTAGTGATCAAGGGGGGGAGGGCCCATTGTGGGTGGTGCCATCCCTGGGCTGGTAGTCTTGGGTTCTATAAGAGAGCAAGCTGAGCAAGCCAGGGAAGCAAGCCAGTAAGCAGCATCCCTCCATGGTCTCTGCATCAGCTCCTGCTTCCTGACCTGCTTGAGTTCCAGTCCTGACTTCCTTTGGTGATGAACAGCAGTGTGGAAGTATAAGCTGAATAAACCCTTTCCTCCCCAACTTGCTTCTTGGTCATGATGTTTGTGCAGGAATAGAAACACTGACTAAGACACCCACCAATCTCTGATTTGGTTTAAGGCCTACTCTAAGAGATGGAACCCATACCTATGATGGCTTGGGTGGCTAAGAATGGGAGACTAGATAACCCAGTGACTTATGGGAAAGCCTACTACTACTATTCTACAAGAGGAATATAGCAATAAAATTACTCTTAATGACATTCTGCTACACCTATAGATGAATACCTTGCTCAGACATTATCAGAGAAGCTTCCTCCTGCAACAATGGAGAACAGATACAGAGACTCACAGTTAGACAATATGCAGAGAGTGAAAGACCTTGGAACACTCAGCCCTAAATGGTATATCTTCATCAAACCTCTGCAGGAGCAGTGGCAGAAAGATTATAAGAGCCAGAGGGGAAGATAGGATGGAAGACACCAAAGAAACCAGGCCCCCTGAACACAGCAGGACTGACATGCATAGAAACTCACAGAGACTGAGGCAGCATGCATGGGGCCTGCACAGGTCTGCATGGGGGCCTTAGAGATGAAAGGAAAATAGATACAAGCCCCCATCTCTAACCCAGAAGGCATCTATGATTGATAATCACTGCCAATGAAAAATTAGGTTTTCCAGGGATATCTCACTGGCGAAACAAAGCACTATTAAGAATAGGCTGCCTGCCCCAAAGGAGGTGGACAACAGAAACAAATTCAGTAGCATCTTTGAGTGATCTTTGTCTCAAGCTGTCATGTCAGGGATTTTTAAATTTTTATTCTTACTTTTTTATTTTATTTTATTATTTTACCATTCAAGTTTTACGTATATATTATAGCTTCTGATTTTGCATTTTTATGGGATTTCTGAATGTGTGAACACTTGTGGCTTTGCATCTATATCTGATTTTACACCTTTTCTTGGGCTCTTTTCCTTCTGTTTGTTTATTTTGTCCTATTATGGTTTGTTTGTTTTTTTTTTTTAATTTATCTTTATGTTTTAGTTTATTATTATCCCTTAGAAGCCTGGTCTTTTTCTTTGTTTTTTGTTTTTTTTTTTTTTTTTTTTTTTTTTTTTTTTTTTTTGCTTTTTATAACAAGAATCAGAAAGTCAGAAAGGATGGATCTGGATTGGGGGGAGGTGAGGAGGAACTGGGAGGAGTAGAGGGAGGAGAAACCATAATCAGAATATATCGCATGAAAAAAACTCTATGTCCACTAAAAGAAAAAAGTGTAGGCTAATAAAGGTATCAATAGATCTGTACTGATAAGATAATGAACCCAAACCAAAATGCAGGAAAGAATGTGAAGACTCAGCAATGGTTCCAAGTGTCATAGATTTGAGAGTGAAGAAAGGCGGCTCAGAGACTAAGAGCACTGGCTGCTCTTCCAGAGGTCCTGAGTTCAATTCCCAGCACCCACATGGTGGCTCACAGCCATCTGTAATGAGTGTGGAGCTAAAGGAGTGAGTCCCACTGCGGAGGAAGAGGGCAGGTCTGGAGGAAGGAATGGATAGACAGATGGATAAAGTCCAGGTGGGCAAGCCACATGGCCAGAGAAAGACTTCAGGAAGGAAGCCCAAAATGTTAATGAAAGCATGCTTAGAAATGAGAGAGAAAGAGAAGAAAAAAGTATGCCCCAAAAGCAGACAGACTTACACAGCAGTACACAGTGTGCAAATACAAACATGTCATTGTGATATGCATACATCTATATCTATGGCCTGTAAAGGAAAACATCCTCGTCAAAATCCATGTGTATGTCACTAACTTTATAGTTTGATGAAAAAGGAAGACTATTAGTCTGCCCATCTCCTCAGCATGGCCTAAGATGAACCAGCCTCACTAAGGGCGGTCCCAGCCAGCTTTATTAAGTCCTGGGAAGAGGCAAGGGTGGTCTTCACCTAGAGGCAGGCTCCCATCTTTACTGTAACACCTCAGTAGCAGGAACCTAACAGTGTGGCGGCACTGGCTATCTTCTTCTTTAAAAGCAAACACGATTTTATGTTGTCATTTGTTTTGTGGTGTGTGTGTGTGAGAGAGAGGGGGGCGTGTGCACGTATGTGTAGGTACGTCATGTACTTGTGTATGTACATGTGGAAGCCAGGGGCAGACATCAGCTGTCTCTGTAGTCGTCCACCTTTTCTACTCTTCCCTCCTTCTCCCCTCTTCCTCCTTCTGTTTTGAGGGTCTCTCAGTAAACTCAAAGCCCTGTTTCTGCTGGGCTGGCGAGTTGGTGACCTTGGATCACCCGTGTTGGGGTTGCAGGCATGCACAGCCACACATGACTTTTTGTGTATGTTGGGGACTTGACCTCAGGCCCTCTTGATTCTACAGCAAGCAATAGCTGTCTCTACATGTCTGCCTCTGCAATGGGTCCAGGGGGGAAAGTTAGACCTTTCCCCCTTGGTGTGTCTAATAAATTCTTGAGCCTACTTTTCCTGGTATGGTTTTAATATGTCCACGTGCCTTTACTGTCTCAGTCCACCCTAAAATATTTATAGGGTGCTCTCAGGGTTGGTTCTCTTAGCTGTAAGGCTCAGTGAAGAAGGAAAAATAAATGAAAAAATTTATACAAGCAAACCATTTCTGATCTTCAAGGCTCAGAGGTGTAGGTGTTCTAATAATGTAGTTCAGGTATAGAAACGTCACCTCAGAGATTGTGAACTGACTTTCCCAAAGTGGAATATAGAAAGTCACCAAAACCAAACCAGCCAAAATTAGAATAAAGTTCTTGCCAGGCATGGTGGTTCATAACTTTAATCCCCACACCCAAGAGGCAGAGGCAGGCAGATCTCTCTAGGTTCAAGTCCAGCCTGGTCTACAAAGCAAGTTCCAGGACAGCCAAGGCTATACATCGAAAACCCCATCTCAGAAAACAAAGCAAAACAAACAAAACCAAGCGTCACTTCAGAGGCCACTGGGAAGGGAACCTGGGGAAGGATTGTCATAGGAGGCTGATCCTCAGGTCTGTGTGTCCAGAAGTTTCTAACTGACATTGGTCCTTGGGGGTAGTTTCTTGTGTTTGTACAGTAGTGACCAGGCAACCTCAGAGGTTGGTGTTCACATTGGAAAGCAAATTAGAAGTTTACATTGATAATTTTTTACTATACTATTATATGTGTGTGTGTGTATGTATGTATATATATATATTATATGCTGACCCCTTCCTTCCCAACTTCTTCCTATCTGACTCCCATGTCTTTTTTCTATGCAGGTCTTGTGCAGGTAGCCACAGGTGCTATGTGCTCAGGATTATGATGGCCATGGTGCATCCTGTAGACAGAGTTTTACAGCAACCCTCCCAGTCTCGCTGGCTTGTAAAGTCTTTCTGTTCTCTCTTCTGTGACGTCCCCTGGTTCTTGGGAGTGGTAATATGGATGTCTCTTTTAGGGACTCGATAGTCCCTAATGAATATCCAATAAACAGCTATTCTCAGTGTGGAAAGCCAGGAAAGTTGGAGTTCGAATCCCAGCTCTGCCTACCATCTTGAGAACTGATTGATATCTGTGTGTTCAATTATCCATCCATGTCAGGAAGAGAAAATTAATTGAGGTTCTTGTAAAATGTTCTCAGAATGGCACTAACATGGTAGACACTTTGCTACTGTTAGAAAGTCAATTCCAGGGGAATTGTTTTAGAGTTATTGAGGATGTCAGTTTCAAAGGCAGGCGTTGGGGGACAAATTCATCTCTCTAACTTTGTGCCATTAAATTTGGCCCATGCTAGTATAATTTACAGCCACAGCACCAGGCACTCACAGTGTTAAATTGTAAATGTGACCCAAGTTCTCTGGCTCTAGCTGCCTCCATGGGAGCTAAGGGTGCTGAGTCCAGCTGGGGAATTTCCAGGTCCCGGTGTCTCCTTCCAACTCATTTCTTAGCAGTTATATTCACAAATGAGATCCACACAAAAAGTCTTGGCTTCTTCCTTCATGCTCCATTTTAACACACATTCTCAAGTATGCTTTGTACAGGATCTCAGAGCCAGGCTCATTACCAGACCATGCAAAGCCTGGTGCCTGCAGGTAGAGGCTATCCCTTGTCTGGGAGTGTCAGCCATTGACTTCCATTTACTCAATAAATTTTTATTAGGCATTTGCCACGCAGCTTCATCTAGGGGACTTACCAGTTAATAAGGAGACATTGCATTCTGTTTGGGAAGACAGGCAAGGCAGCAAGAAAGAAAAGAGAAGAGAAAGACAAGGCAGAAGTTAGACTGTCGAAGGCTACTGAGAGAGATTTGACTGTGAAGTATGCCAGATGTCTATTCTAAGGCCGAGCTCTGGAACTAGAAGATGTGCAGAGAGAAGTGTGGGTAGTGTTCCAGACAACGGTTCCACGTGCAGAGACTCCCACCAGTGTGGTGTCATGAGGGCCACACCCCTCATGATAGGGGAATCTGACATCAATGTCAGGGGCATGTAAGCAAGTGTGTTAGAGACAGGATAAGGAGTTTGCAGTGCTTGCTAAGGGTGGCCATGGGGACAGTAGAGAGGTGTAAGCATTGTGACGTGCTTTAAATTATGTCACTCTGGGCACATTTTGAGACTGGAACAAGAACACAAGCAGGACACTGAAGGAGCTCCTCAGACCAGAGCACCAGGTATCTGGTTTCTTAGTCAGTGTTCTGTCACTGCAAGCAGACACCATGGTCACAGCAACTCTTATAAAGGGGAACATTTAATTGGGGCTGGCTTACAATTTTAAAGGTTTAGTCCATTACTGTCATGGTAGAAGCACTGCAGATGTGGTGCTGGAGAAGGAGCTGAGAGTTTACATCTGAATTCACAGGAAGCATAGAGGGGAGGAGGAAGGGAGAGAGAGAGAGAGAGAGAGAGAGAGAGAGAGAGAGAGAGAGAGAGAGAGAAAACCTGGGCCTGGCTTGGGCTTTTGAAATCTCAAAAGCTCACCCCTAGTGACACACTTCTTCCAACAAGGCTACACCTCCTAATCCTTCTCAAGTAGTACCACTCCCTGGTGACTGAGCATTCAAATATATGAGCCTATGGGATCCGTTCAAACCACCACATCTGCAATCCCCACAGGAAGATTGTGGGCTGTGAATCATGTTAGGAGCTCTCTAGATTCTCTGGTGGACTGGTTCTGTAGGAGGAGAGAGAGTCATCAAGGTTAATTCCTGTGCTCCTGGCCCAAGTCTCTGGGCAGACAGTGCTCTATTCAGATAATGGGAGACAAGAGGAGGAGCTGGTCTGTGAGGGAGGGTCACCCTGCATGGGTCCCGTGTTAGTGTCCCAGCAGCTTGGCAGTCACTGCTCTGTGCTCCTGCATTTTATCTTGAAGTCACTGTAGAGCAGAAGACACCCCAGCCTGGAAAATGGTGGCTACCTCCAGCCTGTAGGTAAAGGGAGAAATTGGAAATAAATCAAGAACACCTGTGGTCCCATCACTTTGACGGGAGAGATAAGAGGACCTGGAGTTCAAGGCCATTGTCAGCTGCACGTGCATTTTGAGGCCAACCTTGAATATAAAAGACTTGTTTCCAAAATAAAATATGTTAAGAAATCATAAAATGAAGTTTTTGTTAGAAGTCAATTTCCAGCCAGGTACTGTGATGCGTTTCTGTAATCCTTGTACTCAGGAGGCAAGTGGAGGCAGGCCCAAGCCCGAGCTACATAGCCTGCCTGTGTATGTCAGAGACCTAGTGTTGGACAGCAAACAAACAGCTTCCACTCTTACAGTTCAAGGCACAGTTTGAATGAGTCATCTATAGGAGTGTGTGTGTGTGTGTACATGTGTGTACATGTGTGTATGTGTGTGTGCATGTATGTGTGTGTGCATGTGTGTATGTATATACATGAATGTGAACATCTATTATAGAGACCAGAAGTGATGGCACACACTTTTAAACCCCAGCACTTGTGAGGCAGGTGGAGGAGGATCTCTGTGAGTCTCAGCCCATCCTATCCTAAATCACGAGCTCCAGGTCAGCTAGCACTATATAGAGAGACCCTGTCTCAAAGACAAACAAGTATTTACTTATGAAAGAAAATTATAAAAACATGCATTTATGTCAAATACATATTTCTAAAAATTTGTATATGTAAATATCATAGCACTTACTCCCTTTAAACATTATTATCACTCACTAATACTACCAGCTGCTTTGTCTTTTGGTGAATTTAGACAAGCTAGTAGTGAAGGAGGGAAGCATCGGATAAGATGAAGATTATGTATATTTTCTTTCTTTGATTAAGTAGTGGGCCAATGAATGTTTTTTTAGCTTATATTTGTCGTAATGGTTCTATAGAAAAACTGCTTCTGGCTTGGGCTCTCACACTCTCTTTTAGGTCACTTGATCTGGCTCAAACTGGTTGCCATGCCCCGAGCTTTCATGAAACCCACATGATGAGGAAATAAAGCTTGCAGCAAACAGCGAGTTAGGAACTGAGGACTATGGTCAACAACCATGCGAGTGACTTATGGGAAGGTCTTCCAGGCCCAATCAAGCTCTCCCATAATGCACCATTAAAAAGATCCGGACCCCAAATCTGGGAAGCCTCTCTCAGATTTGTGTCACTTAGAAACCATGACAGTAAGTGTTATGGCTTTGAGTTGCTAAATGATTTCATGGCACTAAATACCTGATACAGAGGTAGAGGAGTGTGAGCCAGTTATAGGCAACACACACCTATTTCTCTATGGGCTCAACAAGGCCAGCCTACTGAAGTTCCATCAAGCTTCCGTTGCTTCTCTCTGAGGTAGATTAGTAATGTCTTGGTGGGAATTGAGTAGATTATCAAAATGGCTGAAAAATAATGCTTTTACTGATCTCCCCATAACAACTGTAATTGTGATGATAGCAAATTCCCCATCAGGACCTCAGAATACCCTGTGTTAGGATGGGGTAACTACTGTACACTTTCCACCACTTTTCAAGATTAACCACCACCACCACAAAAAGCATAACCAAACGACCAAAAAACAAAAACCAAAAACAAAAACAAAAAAAGCCCCAAGAGTGCAGCACGCACTGTTACCTCCCAGGACGTATGAATCGAGTGTGCTGTTCTTTTCCATCTTTAATGTGAACTGACAGAGCCACTTTAGTCTGTTAGCACTTCCTCTCTGAAATAGAACCCTGACACCTTCCGGTGCCCTCAGCAGCAAATGACTTACGCCAAAACCGATTTTCCTTCTGTAGATGGACACTCAACTGACACATGGCATGTCGTCTCTTCAATGAAGACGACTTCATATAAGATGGCGAGCCAGGAACTTCACCAGCCAGAAGGCAGTCAGGCTGTAGCCTTACCTTTTGGCAGCTGAGGAGAAATTCCTGGTGGTCAGGAGACTAGTTTGGAATGCCTGGATTTCTCCTGTAGGAGAACCAACCAACTTTGGCAGATCGCCTTTGCCAACTGAAGGGCTTCTTTACAGGCTTACAGATATGACTTCATTAGTGCCGAGGTATTTTTAAGAAGGCTTTTATGACTGTCAGTCTGGTTACTAATCCTGGTCACACATTAAGGGCTTTGATTAAGCAATTTGCTTTTTCCACCTTCTCTTCCATCTCTTCGAAAGAGCACAGAGTTTGAGCATGAGGTTAAAGGATTACCACTGCGTCCTGAGGGGACCGACACTGCACTAGCTGTCTGTCATTTCCTGGAGTGGTTACTTAGCTGTCAATATTTCTTCCCTTTCTTCCCAAGTCCCCGGCCTACTTGATCTTGTCCACTTGGCTCAGCTGGTGGAGGAATAACAAGGGTCTTCCCATCATGCACCATTCTGGGATCCATCATGACAGAGAAATCTCAAAGCCCAGGTCAATTATAACAGAAGATGTGTACAGCCTCTTGCCCCTGAATGTCTTCTGGGGCTGCAGTTGTTTAAGACTGAGTCACCTGAAAATGCAGGGGAGCGTGTGTCTGCTGCTGCCTGCCTTCCTGGTTGTTCAGCAGGGTAGAAATCGTGGACGACTCGGGCTCCCTTTGTGTGGTTTGTGCTTGGAAAAAGGGAGTGAAGTTGGCAGCTTACTCCTTGTGCGGTAATTATGTTTTAATTAGAATCCATCAGATACAGATGGACCCTTCCTGTTCTTTTATCCACAGATGCTGTTAGTATTCCCACATCAGATATTACGGGGCAGTGGCAAGCAGTGAATTACACAGAACAAGCCCCGTAGCTGGTAGTGACTCAGAAAGTAACCAGCGTAGTCATTTGTCTTAGATGAAAACCGATCTCACACCTTTTTGTGGATTCTGTTGCTGGTTTGTTGATATAATAATATCTGTTTATTCCTGTACCCATAGGGGGGAGAACAATCCCAGCTCTGGTACCAAATTACTATAACTGACTGGAACATTTTTATTTTAAATAATATGCTGTCATTATTTTTTTTCCTGGTGACACTGATAAACTTGCAGAATTACTCATTTTCTTCTTCTCCTACTAATGCACGACCTGCATTCAAACACCAGTGGAACAGCCAGGCTCCCGTTCTAGCATACTGTACTGTGGCTCCCCACATTCCAATTATAACTCAGTTTGAGCCTGAATAGCTACTTGCAGCATTTTTATACAAATAAGAAGTAATCTCCATAGTTTTTGCTCTAGGGTTTCTCTCTAGCAAACTGGCACAGGATTCATTTCTGAAGTCACACTTGATAATACTCTTCCCGTTACAAACTGCCACACCCAGGTTCAACAGTGGCTCTGAAATTACTCTTACAAGAGTCCATGCGATATACTGACGCAACATGATTTATTCTAATGTAATAATGGCATAGATTTATAAAGCTCGCCGCCGCCAATGCCTCTCGTTACAGCTGTAAAATATTTGTGGCCGCAGAGGGATTTTTCTAGATCATTATTTTAAAAAAGGAAAAACCCATTTTGACAGATGAACTGGGGCCATTCTGAGCAAATCACAGATACTTCATATAACAAGGCCTCCAAAGAGGGGAGGCTGCACTTATTACTATGGCAACCCAGATCAAAACACTATTTTAGTGGAGAGTTTCCAGTTTTACAATGCAATGATGATAGTTTATAGTACCGTTGAAACCAGATGCAGCCAAGCTTTAAGAAATGAGCTGACTAGAGGAGAGTCATTACAGATAAGCTGGGGACACCAGAATGGGATGGTATGGCATCTGTCATTATTTGATCAAACACTGGAATTTATTGCCCAGGACAATAGAAATAACAGCCGAGGAAATGATGGAGTAGTCTGAAGTTTTTCCTGTTACCATCAGTTGCAACTTGAGTTAAGACTCTGAGAGCAAAATATTGTTTATCTGTTTGTTTGTTTTAAACGACACACCTCTGAAATCCCTTAGTTTCCTGCCAGAAACAATACCTACCTGTAACTTTCAAGCTGTGGGCTTGTGCTTCCCATGACAGACTGCAACATGGCAAACCTCAAGAACTCTGCCCATCACACAGGGTTCTGTGCTTGCACACGTTGACATGAAGTGACAGCTGGCTGTGGGCTTGCTTAGTGATTTCTCTACACATAGAACTTTTATACAGAAAGAAAGAAAGTGTCAGCCTCACGCAGTGTCTGTGTTTCTGGATCTATTTCGAAGGATCTAAGCTTCTACTTGGTGGGCAGAGTACGATGAAGTAGTGTGTTAAATAATCAGCCAATTATTTAGTAAGTAGTTACTGAGCACGTGTCATGGTGCCCGTTGGTATGCACTGTGGGTCTGGACATACAACAGGGAGTCACTCAAAGTAGAACTTACCGAGGGAGGGAGAGAGGGAGGGAGAGAGAGAGAGAGACTCAGTGGAGGTGGGGTTTAAACCAGTTCCCATGTTTGTTAAATGAAGTTTCACAGTTTCAAAGGTTAAAGGTTAAAGTAGACCACATGTATTGAATGTCTGCTCTGTGTAAAACTCGATATATGGAATTCTGTAAATATAATGGCCTAATGTAAACCTCAGGGCAATTTTGAGCAACTGCAGCCAATAAGGTTGGTCTGGTGCCTAAGGAAACTGGACTCAGCAAGGTTAGACCCAAGTTCTCAAGCTTATTAGACTAACGTATACCCATCAGTTCATGGCAGGCACTGTAGCCGTGGCTTCTGTACTCACTCATTGAACTCTTAGTGGTAACTACTTACTGCAGAAGGAGATGATCTGTGTCTAAGTCCTTTGACTTTCCTGTTCCCTCACCTTTCTGGCCTCCTCAGGTATGTCTCTGTGTCACCCTCCCTTTTCCTTATTTCTGCTTGCCCCTCTGTAATGTACAAGTATTGATGTTCTTCATATAACACACATGATGTTTTCTGTGACTTTTTTTAAAGATGAACTTTTTGGAGCCACTGGAACGTAGTTCTAGGTTATTCTGTGAAGTGAGGCTTTTCCACTGAAATGCAAGAGCCCTGAAGCACGTTCTCACATCCTCCGGCTCTCCCAGAATCTTTATCTCCAAATGAAACTGCATTTCAAAACATTATGCAAATCAAACTATGTGGTCTTTGCCTTGTCCCTTGGATTTTCTTCTCTGTGGTTCTAACAGTCATTGACTCCATAAATCATGATTTTTGAGTCTTTGTTTTGTTTTGTTTTGTTTTGTTTTACCTCGTCTCTCAGGTTTGCTCTTCTTTAGAGTAATCCACGATTTTCTTCTACTCCTCTTTAGTTATTAGATGTCCACTTTCTTACTTACAGAAATATGTGCCTGCTCACAGAAAAAATGTACAGCCACTACTTGCTTCTTACAAAGCTCAAAAATTGGCATAAAATGCTAACAAATAGCCACATAATTCTGATTGACTGTAATTATTACTAGCTAAGGACAGTGATTACACTGGGAAGAGAGAGGAAAGGCCGGTGTGAGAATCTCTTCCAGAGTCACCAATAACATGTTACAAGTAGCTGAAAGGGTAGAGGTTATGTCCATATGACTCTGGACACTAGGAAATCCTGACTAAGGTGCTGTCTGATCTGGTTCCTATTGAGAAGTGCATTCCTCACTGGCTGAAGGTGGGCTGCCTTTCTCACTATGTCTGAGAAGGAAAGAAGGAGGAGGGGAAGACAGGAAAGATTCTCTCTTGATAGGGGACTAAGTCAATCACAAGGACTCCATCTCCATAACTTCATTCAAATCTAACTATATACAAAGATCTTTGATTGCTATTACATTGGCTATTCTGGCTCCAGTGAGGTGGGGCTTGGGTGTGGTAGGATGCCTTTCATAACACACAGCAGGTCCCGCTGAATGTGACTAGAGAGCAGAGTGGGTTAGGTAAACAGTAAGCACAACATAATAGCATCATACTGCCAAAGGAGAGTGTAGCAACAGCTCACTGTTTACTGAGTAACTATTACAAGCCTTCTGGATACATCGTTTAATCCTTCTGTGTTTCCTACCTGGCAGATGATAGTAATGTGGCCATGTGAAGAGAAGAAAGTGGAGGTAGAAGTTTTAAAGATTAACACAATAAACAAATACATCCCACAAAAAGGAATCCATTGTGGATCCAAATGACTCAGCATCCACCCCGAGCTAGCACAGAAGTCACCTTGAAATGATACTACCTGAGGCAGTCTCATATCCGCAATTAAATGTTAAGCCCCAAAGAGATGTGTTTCTTTTGCTCTAAGACGGGGGTCCAGAGCTGGTCCCGTGGCTTTTGCCTAAATTGTAGGAGGGAGGTCAGAGCTCTCTGTGTGATAGAACAGAAGCAAATCCCAACACCATTCACTCCCGGATTACAAATGTAGCAACCTCCTTCCTGAATCCCTGATCCAGAGTGCATCTTCCTCAGGTCTGCAGTATGCTCTCTGGTCCTCTTTAACCCTTTGGGTACCCAACACCAATACCTTAAAGTCAGAATGGCACTGAATGGCTGCTTCCTACGGCCAGTCCAAGAGAGCTGCAGCAGAAGGCAGCTGGTCAGCCTTGACCATGTTCCTACTTGCTGTGTGTTGTGTTTTTAAAAAGACATGTTTTTAAAAGGATATGTTTTGTAGAGCGCTTATGGTGAGGTGGGAGGTGTGCCTCGGCGGGCCCATGCTGAGGCATACCTTCCCCCTGAGGTACCAGTCATAGACGGGTATAGTGTAGAATAGAGTTTATTTAGGGCACAGGAAGGGGAGTTGAGAAGGGAAGAGAGACATAGAAAGAGAGGGGACAGAGGAGAGAAAGAGGGGGGAGAGAGGGGGAGAGGAAAGGGAGAGGAGGGGAGGGGAGAGATCTGAGAGAGGAGAGGCCAAACCGGCCCACTTATAGCAAGCCGGATCTACCTGGCTGTTGCCAGGTAACTGTTGGGCGGAGCCTAGAAGGAATGAGGCTTTCAGGCCTCGAATTCTTCAGGAATAAGCACAAGCAGACATGTATGCAGAAGGATGCTTCTCAGCTAGAGGTAAAGCATATCTCCCCGGTGCTGCTCTGACGCGGCCCACGTGGTCCTGCATGGAGGGCAGGGGGGTCTTTTCCATTTCCCAAGCCCTGATAATGCCGGGCTTCATGCTTCTCCATCAAAGATGCCCGTGATCTTCACTGTAGTTGAATTTCAGATAATTATTTCATATAATGTCATATAACTGTGATGTTGGGGCTGAGGCAGACTCAGGATTGATGAGAGAGCCAGATTAATTTGTTTCATTCTCGGTTTTTATCCCTCACCCAAGACCAACCTGCTGTCAAAGCCCGAGTCGGGCAGCCACACAAGGGTTTCTCCCAGGCCCTGAAGAGTGGCTAACGGAACGAGTAACCTTTCTCTAATTGTCGAATGAACTAACATAACTGCCAAGAATCCACGGAGGGAATGAGATAGAGGTATTGGGCTTATTTGCCAAGAGAACCCCCAGGGTGCCACTGAGGGAGTTATAAACAAACAAAGTGTGTGTGTGTGTGGGGAGCTAAATAAAGCTGTGATTTTCTAGACGTCTGAGGTTTTGAAATGGGGCGCAGCTATTGAAAACTATCTGTTCGAGGTGGCGGTTTCTGGGTCTGTGGACCATGCACCTGTGTGGCTCTGTCCCCAGGGGCTGCCCTCGAGACACTGTCATTGTAGAGGTCTATGTTTATCATGACTTTTTTCTTCTTGTGCTGGCTGCAGAGTCTCGAGCACTGAGTATGGTTTCCAAATTCATACATTTAGCTGCTAGCACCATGCACAGAATTCTTGGCTGTTCATAACCCTGCTACTAATCCTGGTCAATGTGCACTGTGCATTCCTGCGTCCTGGAGGCAGTGTAACGCACTTCATATTGTACTGTGTTTCCCTGCACAATGTGAAATAGGAATGTTACTATTTTACAGCTGAAGTGACTGTGGCTCACAGGCACTGGATACACAGCTTGGGGATGCTGGCTGAGCAGGGGTTTGCATAGAATGAGCCTGCCACTGAGATGAATCGTGGTCCACTCTGATGTACCGCCCCTGTCTTTCTCACCCTCCCTATCCCTGAACCAGGCCTCATGCAGAAACACGGTCTGGTTCCCTGCTGCTAACCCCAGTGTTAAATCTCTGGCTCAGACTGAGACTAGGCCAAAGGTGATATATTATTGCATAGTGCCCTGTGGCTGGGTGCCTTGGGACTGAGAGCATGCCAAGAAATACCGAGAAGTGCTGGAAAGGAAAGAAGACAAAGCAAGACAGTGTCTGTCTATGTATTGCCAGTTGTTTAAAATAGGCCAACTAACTCAAACTGTGAAAGTATGCTCAGGTTTCAATACGCACCAGTCACTTAACCAATGTGGAGGTTGGAATTTCTCAGCACTTGTACATTCCTGCTCTGTTCAGTGCAGCTTGTTTGTGGGTACTGAGGCACTGGGAGCCATCTAAGTATGCAAATTTCATATCAGCAGCCCCCTCTTACTTATCCATCCCCAGATTCCCTAGAAAAACAAGAGTTGCTCAGTCTGTGGAAAGCAAATGTCACTTCTATTGATGATTGAAAACAAGCTGCCTAGTTTCATGGACTTCATTTTTAGTTGGTTCATCACTTTTTATTTCATTTTTCAGTGTGTGCAGCTCCCAGAGGTCAACCTCAGGTGCCACCTTGTGTTTTGAGGTAGCATCTCTCACTGGCCTGGAATTATCCCTGATTAGGATAGACTGGCTAGCCAGTGAGCCCCAGAGATCATCCTGTCTTCACCTCCCTGGGTACTGGGTACCAACACAGCACAGTTGGTTTTGTTTCTTTGTTTGTTTGTTTTAATGTTGGTTCTAGGGATCAAACCCAAGCCCTTGTGGTTTCATGGTAAGCACTACACCAACTGAGCTGACCCCCAGCCCTGGGGTGATGATTTTATTCATGGCACAGGCCTAGGAGATTGTTACCAAATGTATAAAGGCCGCATGACAGGTCTGGGGAATGGCTGTCAGCAGGTCACCATGAAGCTGGGGCCAGTGGTGAAGATGAATGGTAATCACATGGCAAAGACACTGAGGTCAAGGAGAAAGAGCAAGGCAGGTGGGCCTCTCTTGGTATAGGCAGAGGGAGTCCAAGAGCGTGAGGGACGAGCTTAAAACAATTATGCTATGTTCACCCTGGAGCAGTTATTCCATTTGGGGGATAACTGCTGTGGTGTGAACCCAGAGATTCTCTAATTAGGTACTATCTTTTATTCAGGAACAATTATGCAGCTAATTGGTCTAGTGTGCACACAACTCACATATAACTCTAAAGACAGGGCAGGAAGTTGGGATGAGAGACAAAGTCTTTCCAGATCTGGATTATTTCAATAAGGGTCATGGGATATCAGTTAGAAAAGGTCTCGGGAACACCTGGGGTTATCAGTTCATCGATGAAACAGAATGTAGTTCAGGGTGGTGAGAGTCTTTGCCCAGAAGCATGTAGAACATTGGAGAGCCAATACTAGCCCACTGTCTCCTGCCCACTTTGGATTAGCTGCTTGCCCAGCAGGATGCAAGCATTTGGAAAGAGGAAGTTGGGAGGCGGGCCCTGACTGTGGGCGGGACCTGAGAAGGGATGGAGCGCGGCACGCGTGTGCTCCACCCATTCTCCGTTTGATTTAAAATTCTTTGAAATATGCAAATGAGAAGGCACCCCAGACGGTCCTTACAGTACCCAAGACTCATTGATTTCTACGAATCCATTCAAGCTCTGAAGAGTTGGTGAGTCTCTGACTGACTAGAAGCTGGGGACACAAATATAATTGGGATACTGTCTGTTCCCCTTCACAGAGATGAGGTCCAACCCGGAGCCTCTAAGGCGGGAATGGGTAGGATGCTCTGTCTGTACACACCGACACCATCCACGATTGAGAACGTTTTACCGGAAGGGGGAAGATGTATCTACAAGTTGCAGGGGAAAAAAACTTCCGCATCAGAGAAAAACCCAGGACATTTGTTATGCTTTTACAGTGTATCTAGTCATACCTTCCTTCAATGTGTATATTTGATTTCAGATTCCTGGGAGGAGATGCCGTCTCAGATAACATAGGTTCTTTTAAGTCCCTTAAATATCTAGGGACAAGCTGTCCATTATGAGAAAGAAGATATCTTAGAGAATTCTTTATATTAGGAGAATTCTCTCCGTTGATTGTTATGGAAACTAAATGGTTTTACGGAATTTTTTTTCCTAGGAAATAAACCTTACATAGTTACATTAAAGGGAGTGACAAAATTTTGAGTCCCTTGGGAGAGAACAAGGTGGTGGGTGAGAGTGGGGTGGCTTTACACAGAGTTATTTGCTCAGCCTGATATACAGGTAGCCTTCAGATACAGACTCCTGTCCCCTTCCAGATATATTGATTCAATAAAATACTTGTTGAGTGATTCCATCTGCCACTGAGTAAAAAGCAAGAAAGGAAACGATGCTGCCCTGATTTTAGGATGTGCACAGTTTAGTGGGGAGACCAAAGCCATGTACGCCCAGGGGTCAGAATAGGCAGCCTCTGCTAAGCTGGGGGGTAGTAACAAGTGACTCTCAGCTCCTCCAGGAAGGGTCACTGTTTGCTTACTGTCTGCTGCTTTTGTCCTGCTCCTCTGCCTGTAAACAAAATAGATGTCATTGGGGGTAGTTTAAAACACCACTGCCCCATCTTCATCTCCCAAGAGAAGGGGCTGATAAGAAATGGCCACGCATGTTTTTGAGCATGTCATAAATACACCAAAAAATGACAAATGCCATGTGTATAAAAGAGGGACTGGGAACTGCGATGAAGGAGCAGAGGTACAGGCTTTCCCATCACTACCCCAGGCCAATAGGCTTTTCCAGGGCGCCGCAATTCAGTACGTGTTTTCTTAAAGCCTTTGTCCTGTTTTTGGAAATAAGACCACTCCAGCCGCTGTTGAAACAAAAGGAAATCCTAGTTTCGTCTGGAGAAAGGGAAGGTGGGAGGGAGCAGGGAGGAATGACACTTAGATCCCGAGGAGGAAAACTGGAAAGGAGAGAGAGAGAGAGAGAGAGAGAGAGAGAGAGAGAGAGAGAGAGAGAGAGAGAGAGAGAGAGCTGGTGCTGCCTGCTGGCCGCCCCTGTTTTTTTTTTTTTTTTCTTTTTAGGGAAAACAAGAGGAAAGCAAGGGCTGCCCTTCAGGTCTCACTGCGCGCACAATAAAGGCTGGTGACTAAGTGGGTGGAGCTGCTTCCCGGCTCCCAGAAGGGTCTCCTGACCTGCACAGCAGAGTGGGAGGGGCAGCTTGCCAGAGCCCGGTGACACTGCTATGCAAATGAGGGCCTCTTATGGAAAAGTGGCTCTTTCCTCCTGCTCCTACTTCAGAGCCCACCTTCATGCCCCTTTGTCTCTCTCCCCACACCTAGGAGCGGAGGGAGATGCGGGGGCACAGGGGTGAAGGGTTAGACAGGCTCCAGGTGGTCTTGTGGTGATGCTTTTGGGGAGCCAACACTGGCTTCATCCACTGGATGACAAAACACTGTTAATGGCACCAATAAAGAAGTGTGAATGTAATTTTCTCCTCCTCGTTATTTCCCCAGTATTTGGCATATTATTTAACAGATCAACTGGTCAGTCATGATCCCTTCTGAAGCCAAGTCTTTCTTTTTGTGTTGGAAATTCTGAAAATACAATGCCTCTCAGATTAAAGCTCATCAGTCCAAAGCAGCCTATGTCCCCCCCCCCCACCTTCCACCCTAACCAACTCCCTACCTCCTACCCCCACCCCCTGAGCAAGAGAGGGAGGGAGGTAGCCAGCGGAGAAGTGACTGACTGACACTCCAAGTTTTGAAAGCTTTGGGGAAATACTAGGAAAAGAGCACCCTGGGAGAAAATGTATGCCCTCACTTTGTCTGCCACTATAAACCCTATGTGTATGTGGGACTGGAGGAGACTATCCGCTCTCAGAATAAAGGCAACCATGATGCTTCAGGGCAGACAGGCCTATCTCCCTTTCATGGTGCGGTTAGTTCCCGTGATTCAGGCACTGTTTGTACACTTTGTACATTAACACACCCTCCCCCACCAGCCCGTGAGTAGCAACGGTACCGTGAAGGTATAGCAGGTAAGTAATCCAGACACATATAGCTTGTGACTTCAACACCTCTCCTGTAACCATCTCACCCAGGGCTTAAAATACACATATATCCACACATGCATGGAAGGAGAGGGGGAACTTGGCCCAGACACACATCTGACTACATCCCCGAATAAAAGGAGCCAAGAGGGGCATACACATGTATTGTGGCCATTCTCTGGAAGGAAAGAACAAACCAACACACTGTGTTTCTCCCCCACTCACCCCCAACCCTCTGAAGTCACATTTGTACTGTTTCTGGTATCTTACTTTTCATTGGATATATTCATTATACACAGTACATCATTCATACAAGTACGTATTATACCTTGAGCATGCTTGCACGCTCCCTCTCACACCCTCCCACTCTCCCTTTACTTACCCACCTTCTCCCAGTAGCCCCTATCTTCCTAAACAGTTTAGTTTCTACTTTAATGTCATATATGTGTGTGTATGTATGATTTCATATATATATATACATAATTTCATGTCTATATAAAGTCAAGGAAACTAGTTCTCTCTGTCTCTTTCTCTCCCTCTCCCCCTCTCTGTCTCTCTGTCTTTCTCTGTCTCTCTGTCTTTCTCTGTCTCGCTGCCTCTGTCTCTCGCTCTCTCTCTCTACACACACACACACACACACACACACACACACACACACACACACACACACATATGTATACTGTGAATGGCACTACATTTTCTTTGTCCATTCCCTGTTGGCGGACACCTACTTTTTGTTCTAGGAACTCTTCTGTAACTATCGTGAGTAGCGCTACAGTAAACATTTGTGTGCTGGGATCTCTGTGTGTATATTGGCTTAAACTCCCTGACACATACCCCAGAGCAGTAGAGCTGACTCAGACATTAAATCTAATTGTAGTTTTTTGAGGGATCTCCATACTCAATTCCACAGTGTCTGGACCAGAGGAAAACACTTATCTTTTCCAGATAGGACCGGATTGGTGGAGGTGGCTTTTTATCTTACAGTTTCTACCACGTTTCATCTTTTAACCAGGACCCTGCCTCAATTTTGTTACTGCCTCAAACTTTATTTTTAAATGTTTTGAGAGGCCAAAGAGATGACTGGGTGGTTAAACTGCATTTTGCTTCTACAGAAAACCCGTGTGCAGTTGCCAGCACCCACCATTGGTTGTCCACAGGAAGCTGGGGGTCTACACTCCCTTCTGGCCTCCTTGGGTACCTACATTTATGAGCACACACCCCCCCCCACACACATACACAACATTTTTAAAGCAGATTTAACTTCTTAATTTTCATTCACTTACCAGGCCATACATGACTGGAGGGTTGTTGATTAATTTTCAGTGGAAAAATAGACTTGAAAAGATTTGCTGAGGCAGCGATTCCCAGACTACTCATTTTTAAGTAACCAACATGGAGGGTGCAGTCCCCAGGGCAGGGGTTATGGTTTGAAGTTTCAGGGTTGCCTGTTTATTAATTTCTCGGGGAGTAGAAAGAAAATATTCAAATGTCAGTTCTTGGAGCTTCTGGATGTCTGCCCTTTGTTGTTCTGTGTTCTGCGTCCAGCCCTTTGGTTTTCAGTTTGACCTAGGATGGTGTGTGTGTGTGTGTGTGTGTGTGTGTGTGTGTGTGTGTGTGTGTGTGTTGGGGGGAGAATGTGTATGTTTTATTTAAAGAATTCTGTTTGGTAACTTTAAGAAATGAAAATGTATATATAATCAAATGCCGTAGAAACAAACCCAGGCGGAACAATTTCCCAGAGATGTCAGGAAAGCAATATAAAAATGAGGATCTTGCAAAATTGTACTATTATTGTTTCTATGACCCAAGGCAATTTCAGCCAGGGCATGATTGGGTCTCTCTGATTTGCACCTTCCTTAATCTTCCCCTCCCCCCTTAACCTGTGCTGGGCTAGCTGGAGACCAGAACAATTAGACAGCTTAATTCGACAGTTCTTTAGAACTTGGCTTAAAAGACAGGCAGTTCTGACTTGTTTCAGCGTAGGGAATTTCCCCAAGTATGTACTTGTCTTTGTGAATTCCCAGGGTGACACTGGTGGCTATAGTGTTGAGTTGGGCTGAGTGATAATTTAAATTTGTTTTGAGAGACAAGACTTGCTATTGGTTTTGGATCATTGTAAACCAATGAGTGAGCTAAATGAACAAATTATCACTTAATTGTTCCAAAATGAACACAACCAACAAATTTGCTCCGGTGCTCCTCATTAGAAAGCTAGGTCTGCGTTTGGTACCAAATGTTATAATGTGTTCTTAAAACTAAATAAATCAACTTTCACTTTCTTATTCTAGTTGGTCATTTATACAGCCCCAATATTTGCTGAGTTGCTGCCATTCAGGAGGTGTAGTTTCAGTTAGTGGATTTGCAAGAACTACCAAGCATTAAGCTCTCCTTCAGGTGTGCATGCATAGAGTGGGGTCTAGAGTGTGGAGAAAGAGGGCTCCCTAGGGCCTGCTGCTCTGCTGAAATCTGTAACTGGGATCTCATTTCACCTACCTCAGAACTCAGGTGAGTGGTTTTTCCCTTCCCATATTTATAGACTCAGAGAAATAACTTGCCCAAGAGATCATAGCTGGAGCCAGGATTTGAACCCAACACTGGCTTCCCCATCAGGATCTCTCTCAACAGAAGGTCACTTCTAATAATATCAGAACTCTTCAAGCCGCTGATTCCCTTTGCTTTTGCTGTTTGTGCAAGAGCTTGTAATTTACACTCTGCTGATGAGGCCAGGGCAGGGGGAAGTGGGCAGGAGGAGGGGGCGCTGGGGGGGGGGGGGCAATGATTCAGGTCCTGGTCAGCCAGTCGGAAGAGCGCAACTGGAAGCAGAAGGAAACCCTTGGGTCTCCTCATCCGGGCTTTCCTGAGCACAGGGATCTGGATGTGGTGATGAGCTGAGCCTGGGCTACCTCCCCAAAGCAAAGCTCTGTGTCTGGATGACAATACCCATCGGGAGTAAGATTTAGCAGCATTCCTGCTAGCTAAAAGCTGTGTTTCATAACTGTGGTTCTCACTGGAGCGGCCTTTCTAGCGTGCATTGCACATTTATCCAGCTGAAAAGGAGGTGAGGTGGTGGGTGGCTGGGGTCAAGAAGGACAAAGCGCCAGAAAGCACAGGCCGAATGCTTCCTGCCCTTGAGTTAATGACCCGACTTTGTCCCTCCGTACGACCTTGAACAAGTCCCTTACCTTTCTCATCTGTGTCAGCTAGGAAATGTGTTTCATGGGATGCGTGCGAGTATGTGGGTGCACATGTGTGTATGTCGGCACGCATCACCATGTGGGGTAGACGTCATCATATATCAAATGCTGTGGCTGAAGTGAGCTCCTCGGGGAAAACGTATCGCATCTCCTTGCCCCCACCGGAAGGATTTTTCTCACAGTGTGGCGAAAGGTGCCACTTTTTAATAACATCATTGTAATATCAGCATCTTGCAAAATACAGTGGGGACAAACCTCAGTGTGGCTTCCTGTGACATGATAAAAGAAGAGAGTCCTGCATGAGCTCCTGGGCAATGCCCCTTAAGCTCGGCTGGTTCTTTTGGGTCATGTGAGCAGGGTGCAGAGCAGTGTGCTGGGAAGTGCCTTGCAGAGCGAGCACGCACAGCCCTGTTGCAGGATGAAAAGTCTCCCCTCTCCATACCTTGGGGTGCGTTTTTTACTCTTTCTCTTTGAATTATCCCAGTGGTCATCAGAAAGGTGCGGGAGCACACCAATCGCTGCTGCGGCCAGATGCCTTCTTTCTTCCCTCCGAGCGCTGTCGCTGTGATTCAAACAGAGAGAGAAGCCCAAGACGGAGAAGGGCAGGGCTTTGTGTACATGGCCTCCTTCCCCATGGGCAGCAACAGTATCTGATGTCTAGGTTGCAAGGTAGGCACTGTTACCGTGGCTATCATGCCCAGTTAGCAACCCCTTGTGCCAGCTACTCATAGAGACCAGGACAGCAGGGACAGGGCCTGGAAGGGAGCTTGTGTGTGAGCCATCTGCCCCAAAAGGCCCCCAAGGAGACGCTCATCTTTCCATAGGCAGCTTGATATTAGGGGTAAATAGCATGGAGCCCACTGTGGAAAACCTGCCTTTAAGCCCTAGCCTGAGAGATGGAAGACCAGGGAATGGGGCTGTCATCTCTTGATATTGAACCTCCAAGGGCTGGTGTGTGCCAATAAGCAGAGGGTGAGTGAGCCAGAGGTGAGTTGGAAGGGGAAAGAAGACCTCCTGCCGAAGGAGGGCCACTTATCCCTCCCCCCATCCCCGAGGTAGCCCCTCCCCCCACTTCTCCCTCCAGGAGTAGCCCCTCCCCCCAATTCTCTCTCCAGGAGTAGCTCCTCCCCCAGGTAGCCCCTCCCCCAGACAAGTCCTGCCCAGTTTTTAAGATCATTTCTCAGGACTCTGGCTCCACCATTACAAAAATGCTGACTCTCCACTGTTCTCTGGGCCTATTTCTTCGGTGCTCCATCTTGTAGGGAAGTAATCACGGAAGATAGTGATATGCCAACCTCCCGAAAGGTAGAAAGGTGCGGATTCTTACTGTGTTTCTGACATAGGAGGGACTGGAATGTCCCAAACAATTCTCTGAGCTTTACCTAGGGATTTCATTGACCTCTTATCAGAGCCCACTGCGGTAGACGCCATTCTCTGCAGCTGAGGAGGCTGAAGCGCGGGGTGGGGGTGGGGTGAGGTGTTAGTATTCAAAATCCCCCAGCTGATAAGTAGGGAAAAAGTGTTTGGAATCTCCAACTGACTCCCGTGTTCTTCCTACTAGTCTTTCACTAGAAAGGATCTCTTGCGCATCCTTGTAATCCCAGCACTCAGGATACCAAGGCAGGAGGACTGTAAAACATTAGAGGGTCAGAGTCCCCCGCACAGTGATTTATAGATCAGTCCGTGTAAAACCTCGTCTCAAAAGCAAGCAAGCAAGCAAACGATGACAACAATTACCTCTCACAATATTTCTACATTGGTTTCTTGGTTCCTGGTTCATTTGGGTAAACTTTAGCCTGTGCCTGTGGCTTAGGGATCGAAGCAGGCAAGGAGGGGATCTCACTTGATGAGCCTCCAGTTTAGTTCTTGTGAATCAGATGAACTGAGCCTGTGTGTCAGTCCCAGAATTGTCCAAGCTAGTACAGCTGTGGTGGTGCTCTGATGGTGCTTCCAAGGGTGAGGATGCCGGGGTGGAGTGGGGGTGGGGGTAAGGAAGACATGACAATCAGGAAGAACTGGGAATTGGGACTGGAAGGGGATGGTGACTCTTTGATGTCACCATCTCAAAGGTCTTTATCCCCCAGAGAAGCAGTGCTCTGTGAGAAGAGGGTGTCACGGCTAATCTTAGCTTTAAATTTGCTAAGATTTTACCCACCATGTAAACAAACCACTGTGAGAAAGTTTCTAGGTTATGATAATTGGAGTGGGAAGACCCACTCTCAGTGTGGGTAGTTCAATGGCCTGCCCTCAGTGTGGATAGCTCAATGACTTTCCCTCAGTGTGGATAGCTCAATGACTTTCCCTCAGTGTGGGTAGCTCAATGACTTTCCCTCAGTGTGTGTAGCTCAATGACTTTCTCTCAGTGTGGGTAGCTCAATGACCTGCCCTCAGTGTAGGTAGCTCAATAACTTGCCCTCAGTGTGGGTAGCTCAGTGACCTGTCCTCAGTGTGGGTAGCTCAATGACTTTCCCTCAGTGTGGGTAGCTCAGTGACCTGTCCTCAGTGTGGGTAGCTCAGTGACCTGTCCTCAGTGTGGGTAGTTCAATGACTTGCCCTCAGTGTGGGTAGCTCAATGACTTTCCCTGAGTGTGGGTAGCTCAATGACTTTCCCTGAGTGTGGATAGCTCAATGATTTTGCCTCAGTGTGGGTAGCTCAATGACTTTCCCTCAGTGTGGGTAGCTCAATGACCTGCCCTCAGTGTGGGTAGCTCAGTGACCTGTCCTCAGTGTGGGTAGCTCAATGACTTTCCCTCAGTGTGGATAGCTTAATGACTTTCCCTTAGTGTGGATAGCTCAATAACTTGTCCTCAGTGTGGGTAGCTCAGTGACCTGTCCTCAGTGTGGGTAGCTCAATGACTTTCCCTCAGTGTGGATAGCTCAATGACTTTCCCTCAGTGTGGATAGCTCAATAACTTGCCCTCAGTGTGGGTAGCTCAGTGACCTGCCCTCAGTGTAGATAGCTCAATGACTTTCCCTCAATGTGGGGAGCGTATTCTGCTGGGACAGGGAAGTGGGCTGAGCAACATGGCTGACACTGCCTGGCTTCCTGACTGCCATGAAAGACTAGACTCTCCAACTGCATCCCAGAAAGTCTGCCTTGTAGTTGCTTTGCTCAGGTGTCTGATCACAGCACTGAGGAAAGTAATGACTACCCAGGGCCTTACTTAGCTCATTCTTCCATCTAGGAAGTCTAGCACAGTGCGAGCCTCCGAGGAGAACCTCAATAAAATGCCCATTGAGTGGAGGCTTGTTCTGAGGAAGTGTATAAACACGTATTACTCCCCTGTGGTCCAGACTGAGCTCTTTATGAATTAGATTGTGCTGTTTTCTGGGTGCCTAGTGACTAGGGCTTCTTTCTGTAGAGAACCAACTTCAGTCCAAGTTTCCTCACACTCTGGTTTGTCTCAACATGTGCAGTGCCCCATGACACCCACAACTTGACATTTAGATTATCTCTTGCAAATGGTTTGGAGCAGCATCACACAGCACAGGGTGACAGGACCCCCTCCAGCGTGGCTGGGATATGGGAGATGCGCTCTGCAAATGTCTCTTGCTCAGTCCTGTGTCCCCCAGTCCTTGAGATGTGCCACCACATGCCCTGGAATAGGGCAGACTAAGGTTAACTTTTCACATGCAGTCACGGGGCCAGCCTACGACAGGACCAGTGTTCACACATGTCTCCAGCGGAAGACATTGCTTTCAGTTAAGTTAAGGGTTGCACATACTTTGCCCAGGAGCTGAAAATAAGGCTTTTGCCATCCATGGTGACGTCCCCCTGGAATGACTGGGTGATGCTAATCTGAAGGCTCATTAATGAGATACAAACGCACTGTAACTGTAATGTCTCTTCTAGCAACTGTCTTATGCACTTGGACCTAATTACAAAGTCTTATTTAAACAACTTGAAAACATAATAAGGCTAAATATTCAGATAGTTAAATAGATACTGTAAGGCTCAGTGGAAAACGTGATGCATTTTTTTTTTCTATCAAAGTTGGATGAATCCTACATTCCGATGCTCTGGTCACGGTCATGATAACTCTTCCAAAACCCAGAGTTCAAAAGTTACCTAACAGCACCGTATCTCAAAAAGAAAAATCTACAAATTAAAAAAAAAAAAAAAAAAGAAGTGTATGCCCTGTATGTGTCTGTTCATCCAGTGGCAGGTCACAGGGAAGAGTGTCTCCAACATGACAAGTATAAAACCGACCTTTGAAGTAGAATTTTTGTCTTTGTCCCTTGGTGGTTTCCTTTCTCCTCCAACTCTGGATGGGCATTTTCTTTGTAAATAAAACTAATAGAACACTTAGCATTTTGGGGCATTACATGTTTTGTCTCAGTGTTTTCTACCATATTTAAACTCTTTAACTCTCAAAGCAGGTGGGCCAGGACCAAAGAAAAGACTTCACTTTAGGCTTGGATCAAAAACTCGTCCCCCAATAAAAAGTTATTGTCCTAATCAAACTCACAGTCGGGAAGTGTTGTGTGCAAGTTGAGAGCACTGAGCCACAGGAAACAGTTGCTCAGGATGGTCTGAGATCTAGCCTCTGCCTTTGGTCCTATGGAGAGACTATTACCCACCCTTCTTGAATTAAACTGCTTGGGACTAACAATGCCAATAGCTAAAAGCTCCGGGAAATGACAGGACTGTGGCCCGCTACAGTCATAAAGTAATGAGGGCACTTAGACAAAGGAAGGTGCTTGCTTGTGCAGACTGTAGTTCTCAGTTTCCTCTGCTCACTTAAAACACCCATAAGCAAAAGTTCTTAAAAGCTTCAGTGAGATGGTGTGGTTTTCAGCTTCCCCATCAGCTACGAGATTCGGGGCTCCCACAGAGAATCGCAGGAAGAGCAGCCATAGAAATAAACAGAAGCTTTTGCTATCACATGGCAAGTAAGTGTGGAGTCTCCTGAGCATCCCAGGTATCTAGGGCAGCCCCCTGATGATGTATGAAACTATAGCACATCCAGACCGAAAACAACCGGCAGAAACAGTGAGATGACACGTCCACCCACGAGCGAGGCTCATAATGCAGAGCTGCAGTACAGGAGCACACTGTCCATCCCCAGCCACTTGGGAGAGAGAGAGTAAACGTGTTAGAAATTGACAGCACAATTACTCACTGTTAGCCCCTACAGTGTGCTTCCAACCTGTGCGCACGCACGCGCGCGCACACACACACACACACACACACACACACACACACACGCAGGGATAGAAAACACCACAGTTAAATTTTTTACTAGTATAATGAGGAAAGAAACCAACAGAAGAAGCTCCCTGGGCTTTTTTTCTAGTCAGCAGCCGTGCACTGTTCCCACCGGGAGCGTACAAAGGGGTGAAGACAACATACAATAAAGAACGACTGACTCCGCTGGCCAGGAAAACGTGACCATTGTGCTTAGGGGAATCCAAGCACACGCTTACTCAGGAATGTGTCCAGGGTAGAGACCAAGAGAGGAGAGAGAAAATCTGCAGTTGTTTGGATACACCTCTGGATGCATTTATTTAAATGAAAAGGAAGTTTAAAAGAAACAAACAAACAACATCATCCCAAGTTACATGTTGTTAACTGGTCTGATAGCACATTGTAGATTGCTTCTTAACTAGGCCTCTTTCTGACTTTTTAGTGGGGCTGGTGAGGCCCAGCTCCTTACGTTTCTCATAAGCGGCTCTTTTGGTGGAACGTATTTCTTTTGTGTCTTTGCACAGAACGTTCACTCTTCTCACCTACAGATATCTGTTCCAGGTAGAAAATAGGACCTAGGAAATCCAGAGGTACATGGGCAGAGCATTATAGGAAAGCCGGGGGTACATGGGTAGAGCATTACCTAGCTCAGAAAAGTCTGTTTTGTCCGTATCTCAGAACTACAATTTACTCTGATATGTCACAAGCAAGTAAGTCTGCATTGAACCAGGGAGGGCTCGGATGCTTATGGGATAACAGGAAAAGCTACGCATTATTCATCTTTGATCACTTTCCTACAAAATCTATAGGTTGAAAGCATGTTTTATAGCCTAACTGATAGTCTGTGCCCAGTGTGTGACCATGTGTCTGGCGTATAAAGAGAGTTAGACAGGATGGAAAGATAGTCTCAATATCCAGTTTCCTGCCTGAAACAACTAAACCAAACCAAGCCAAATCCAAACCAACAAAACCAAACCAAAGGCAAAACAAAACAAAAAAGAAATAAACAAAAAGAAATGCGAAGGAACAAGTCATCAAGATCCCGGTCTTGAATGATTCAGGAGAGCGACCACAGTGATAGGGGGCAGTGGAGGAGTGGAGCTCCGTGGCTGGTCCTGGCTACAGTGCTGAGAAAGACAGAATCCAGGCTAGAATCTGAGGTGGAATAACATGGCTTGGGGCCAAGATGCCAGATGGCTGTGTCTTACAGAACAAACTACAAGATGGAAGATGGCTGCCTGGGAAGAAGGCGGGGAAGGTCAGTACAGAGTCTCTCTTCACTATTTGCTGAGTGAGGGTGCACATGCGTCAGGAGTCACCAGAAAAGGCTTATCCTGAAAGTATCTACAGCTTGCACAGGGGCAGGAGCAGTCTTGAGATGGTGACTAACAGTCTGAAAGGAAAATCTCAGGAGGGAGTAATCAGAAAGGCTTTGCTACAGTAGAGGGGAAAGGGTTCCCTCTTGTCCCACCTAGCAAAGCTTGAAAGCAAGATATGATAAGATCAATAGCTTGTACTGCTTCTCATCGGCCACATTTGATAGAAAGCTCAAGATTATAGGGAAATGAAAATGTTGGCACCCAACAAGTAATGAGTTCAAAGTCAGCACACACCACACAATTGCCAGGCACGCAAGTGAGACCCATGGTGAGGAGAAAAAAATTGGTCTGGGAGAGAACTGTCCCCTCAGGCTTATGTGCTTACACTTGGTCCCCAGCTGATGACACTGTAGAGGGTACGTGTTGTTGGAAGGGTGGGCTCTGAGGGTTTATAGCTTTTGCCCCACTCCCCTTTTCCTCTTTCTGCCTCCTGTGAACCTCAGTTTTCCTGTTTTGCCAACATGTCTGCCTGTGGCCATGCCTTCCCCACTGTGGTGGACTTTCCCTGTGGAACCATGAGCTAGAGCAGTGTGTTTCTTCTCTAAGTTGCTTTTGGTTATGGTATTTTATCACAGCAACAGAAGTAATTTAATACAGACCCCAAAATGACCCAGAAGTCACACAGATGAAACAATTAATAGGACATGAAAATGATTTTCATATTCCTGTATGATTTAAGCTAGAGAAATGGGTGATTGTCATCAATGCAGAGATTACTGGGAAATGTAAAAAGAAGCCTTCCAGAGACTCAGCTAGTGGGCTTGATATGGAAACAGGATGGAACCAGAGCAGCTCAGGACTGAAGACTGAAGCACTGTGAAGCTCTCTGACAAAGATTACACAAAATGAAGCAGAGAGAAACAGGACAAGAAATATGAAAATCAGAGAATCATGGCCTGGTGCCTGCAGTAGTGAGTGGTGCTTGTCACTTTGACAGAATGGCCTCTAGGCATGTCTGTAAGGTATCATCTTCATTAGGAAAACTGATTTGGGAAGATCCAACTTAAATATGGGTGGGCCCATTCCCTGGACCAGCATCCTGGTCTGTAGAAAATGGAGAAATGAGCCAAGCACACTCCCCCCCCCCCACTTCCTGATTTTGACTGTGGTGTGGCCAGCCCTTTACTGCTTTGACTCCTCACCTCGATGGGCTATACCTTGAACTGTGAGCCACAATAGACCCCTTAAATTACTTCTATCAGAATATTTTACCAGAGCACCAAGAAAAACAAACAAAACCAAAACTGAGACACTGTTACAAGTTCAGAGTTACAATAGCCTGCCTAAAGACGAGGAGCAAGGAGGTACGGAACAAATAGTTGAAAAGTGGAAAGAAATCTTCTAGATTTCATTAAAACTACAAACCGAGATCAACAAAGTTAAAGAGTCCCAGGTAAGAGGAGTAACGTGTGGCTAAGACATAAGCACAATGCTTGAGACAAAGGAGACACTTGACAGTTTTTCCATCCGGAAAACCCAAAGTGTAGGCAAGTCCTGGGGGAGGAAGGGTGTAGGTGGGGTGTGGGGGAGGGTGTAGGTGGAGTCTCTGGGAGGGTGCAGGTGTGGGGTAAAGGATCTTTGATCTGATGGGAGAAAAGATTCCTAGAAGTCTTTACTTCAAATATTTTGGAAAAATGAATCTGGAAAAGAAACTTCCAAGGTTTGTTGACTAGCACACAGAAACACTAAAGAAGATTCTTAAATGGAACAAAATGACACCAGATATAAATTTCTGTCTAAAGAAAGGAATGATGACTATCAGAAAGGGTAATTGTAGATAAATACAGTTGTATTTCTTAAATTTCAGTCAGAATCAACTTTTTAAAGAAAAGAGAATCATCCATCCTGTGGTGGCATCATTATTGATATTATTGTTTTTAATATTAAAATTATTATTATTATTATTGTTATTATTATTATTATTATTATTATTATTATTATTATCAGAGATGGAGTCTCACTATATAGCCTTGGTTGGCCTGGAACTCACTATGTAGACTAGGTTAGCTTTGAACTCATAGATATTCACCTGCCTCTGTCTCCTGAATTTTAGGATCAATGATGTGTACCACGGCTTATATCAGTTTTGAATATCTTCCTCTTCCACAGTTCATGTTGAAATTTGGTAGTCATTATAATAGTATTGAGAAGTGGGACCATTGGGCTGGGGGTGGAATCTACCATGTCATCTTCAAGGCACCGACATGGCCATAAGTAGACAGTAGCCTCTGACGCTGGATTTCCCTGTCTCCTGCGAATAGCCAGTGCACTGACATAACTGCCGATTTACCTGTCTCAGGCATATTCTAACAGCAAGATGAGCTAAGCCACATATAGAAAATGTATAACAACTGTAGCATGCCAACCTCGAGGGGAGAAGTGGAAACGCTGTTCTCTGATTCTAAATAAGTTAAGTTGTATAATAGCAGTTGAAAATGAGCTTCAAAAAAGCTAAAGATGTGGGTTATAAATGGGACAGCATCCACCATGATAATTCAGTGGAACGTCATATCTGATTTCCCACAAAGGAGCGTAGAATGAATTCATATTAAAATACCTAAACAATCCAAAGAAAAGAAAAAGCATGGGATTAAAACAAAAAGCACTGATGAATGAAGTGGGAATCTCTGGTTTTGTCGGAGATTCAGTTGTGTCATGTGATGTTTTTCTGGAAGCCATCTTGTGAGAGGGCGTGCGATAGTTTTCTGGAGCAGCGGATTGACTGGGCACGTTATGTCTGGAAAGAGCATAGATAGAACTCGTAAACCTTTCTCTTGCTTTGCTAACCATGTGACGCTTCGCTGGTCTCTCTTCTTCACTGGGCTTTTCTGGTCTTCACTTGGTAGACAAAGATGTACCAAAGAACGTCTCGTGGTATTTCAACTGATGTTTGCAGCTTCCGCTGACTCGTGCCTATTTGGTGGAACCTTTCAGTTTCTGCTAGATGGAGTGGCTGATACTGACTCGTGTTTGGTGTTTGCTATCGGATAGGACTGCTGGTTCACTGACAACAAGGAATGGAATCGCCCCAAAGAACTACTCCACAGATCCACAACCCCTTTTTCCTATACACCTTCTTTTTCACCTACTTCTGGTAGGTGGGCTAGAAGGGAGGTTGAAGTGTTCAAAAACCCTAAATAAAGTAGGTTTAAAGAAAAATCAAAGCCTACAGATCAACATGTGGAAAACAAATAGCAAAATGATAGTTTACAGTCCAGCAATGTCAGCAACCATATTAAATACACATGGTACAAACATATCTCTTAATCTACAGAGATCACCATGTTGAACTAAATAAAGCAAGTGTCAATTGCACGTTGTCTACAAAATGTTCATATACACATATACACACATACATGTATACAAACATATTAAAAGGACAAAGAAAGAAACATAACTATATTAAAGGAAAACACGTTTCTACTTACTATCTGTGGTAGTTTGAATATGTGTGGCCCAGGGAGTGGCACTATTAGGAGCCTTGTTGGAGTAGGTGTGTCACTGTGGGCTTTAAGACCCTCATCTTGGCTCCCTGGAAACCAGTATGCTGCTAGCAGCCTCCAAATGAAGATGTAGAACTCTCAGCTCCTGTACCATGCCTGCCTGGATGCTGCCATGCTCCCGCCTTGATGGTACTAGACTGAACCTCTGAACTTGTAAGCCAGCCCCAAATTAGATGTTGTCCTTATAAGAGACGCCTTGGTCATGGCGTCTGTTCACAACGATAGAAACCATAACTAAGACACTATCAAATGAAGTGAGTCTCACAGGTTAAAATACCATCCAAGATGAAGATGAAATCATTGCAATCAAGGCGGTCAACTTATCGAGAATTTGGTATGGTCTTGGGTCTTTCTTTATGTATCTAAAAGTTTGAGCAAAGGCTTATAATGCAGAAGGCAGAGTATGACAAACCTATGACTAGAGTTAGGTCAGTGTAGAACCTGATGCAGCATGACTTACATGTACGTGGCTGTGCTATTTTCTTCACAGGAAACATTTAAAGTAATCAGGGAGCAGCAGCTTGCGTTTTGAGAAACACTTGAACATACCTCTTATTGTTAGGAACAAAAGACCCAATGCCAGGCAAGCCACATTTGAATTGCTTCTGATCTCAGAAGAACTTTAACATCTGAGAAACAGTTTTAGCCCCCATACAAGAATCACTGCCTCGGGAAGAGACCCTACTAAATTTAATCATCTCAATACAATATTCAGCTTAACTTAGTTATTACTCATGGAAAAATACTATAAAATTGGATAGACGAGAATCCAGTAATAACACAATCTTTATACTTTTCAAAACTTAAGAAAGCCTAAATATTCTATTAATAACAGCTGCATACAGAATCTCAGAGGAAGGAAATTACAAGAAGCTTCACTATCAATCTCTAAAAGTGTATATTGATGACATGATCTTTCAGTTGACGACAAGCCGAATTCCACAATGGAACGTAACTTGCCATCCTTCTCAGCAGATGCTGTGGCATGCCTAAATGCTTCTCTGATTTAATGAAATTCACTTAACTTCTGCCTAAATATCTTATCTATATTTAACCGCACAGAAAATTCCTAAACCCTATTTTCTTTAGCTGCACAAATGTGTCTGCATAGCAAAACAGAACTTAAAATGCAGGACAGAAGTAGAAGCAGCTACCTCATAATCAGCAGCAGCCTATGGAGGATTTAAGTACTGTAACTCCGGCAGATGAAGGAAGAAAGGCCAGCCTGAGATAAAAAGCTTTGGAGAGCTATTTTGCATGGCATAAATAGTTCTTGCCAACAAGCATATCAGAATGTATTAGTTCATTTCAGACCCCTAATGTTGATTTCTATGAGGCAGATTAAATTTGCATGAATTTATAATGAAAATACCTCCAGACCTAAGTCATCACGTTCATAAATGTAGAGCCCGGACCAATGGGTGCTGTTTCCCTGGGTCACATGCACGGTGTGTGGACCAAGATTTGTGTCTGTTTTAAGCTGCTCAGTAACCAGTGTGCTGTACTTCTCTCCCCGCTGCGCGATCAGGAGGAGGAAAGACAGGACAGTTTTTCAGAACAGAGACACCACTCTCTCTCTCTCTCTCTCTCTCTCTCTCTCTCTCTCTCTCTCTCTCTCTCTCTCTCACACACACACACACACACACACACACGCAAACTGTGCTAGGAGTCAGGACTGGCAAAGTCCAGATTTACCATCACTTAAGGGAATGTTGTGTGCAATAAAAACAACTGCATATAATTCCAAGTGTGGAACAGCCTGATTTAAAGTGTTGTCCTAGGGCTAGGGACACAGCTCAGTCAGTAGAGTGCTTGTCTGGCATGCATGGAGTCCCATGTTCAATCCCCTGCACTGCCGAAACTGACGTGGTGATGCACACCTGCAATCTTTGCAAGTAGAGGCAGGAGGCTCTGAAGTTCAAATCTGCCTCAGTCTACATGGTGAATTTGAGGCCAGCCACATGAGCCTCCCCACCTCCCCCTCTCTCTACACTGGTGCATGTGTAACTTATGTTTAAAGTTCTAAAATATTAATGCAATATTTTTAGGCCTTACCAGAATCTGGAGAAGCTGGTCAGGCACAATGCCATCCACTTCACTGATGAGGAGAATGGAGCTTAAAGATAGGTGTTGCCAAAGCAGTCAGCAACATGGTGAGTCTGGACAGCTCAGGCCCCTAGACATCCCATCTGCGTACTTCACTGAGTTCAAGCATGGCTGTTTTTTTGGCCACAAAACTGTGCTGAAGCCATACCAACAGCCCCTACCACTGGACTATCCAGTGTAGGAGACTCAAAGGAGCCTGGAGACAGAAAATGAAAAGAAGGCTGCTGAACTGTAAAAGTCCCAAGCCAACACTAGAGTGAGGGTCATGGATCTTCTCATAATGACATCACAGCTGAAAACATGTCCTCTTCATGAGTGGCATTTAATGTCACCAGCCCCACTATAACGAATACTATCAAGTAGGTGGTTTAATATGTTTTCTACATAAAATGTATTTTCTAAATTACTTATTCAGTGCCCTCATGTTAATAAAACTAATTTTAAGTCTCAAATAAGCACTAACCTCAGGATTTATGGGCAACAGTATCTCTTACCGTCTTAATTTAAAATTACTTATTATATATGGGTATGTGTGTAGTATATGCATCTGAAGCTACGTGCGCAGGTGTCCAAGCATGGGATGGAGACAGAGGTCAACCTCGGCACCTTCCTTGATCATTCTTTTTTTTTTTTTTTTTTTTTTTTTTGGTTTTTCAAGACAGTGTTTCTCTGTGTAGCCCTGGCTGTCCTGGAACTCACTCTGTAGACCAGGCTGGCCTCGAACTCAGAAATCCACCTGCCTCTGCCTCCCAAGTGCTGGGATTAAAGGCGTGCGCCACCACTGCCCGGCACTTGATCATTCTTTACCTCATAGTTTGAGAAAGGCCTCTCACCAAACCTAGAGCTCCCCATTGCTAGACTGTTGGGCCAGCTAGCTGTCTCTGCATCTGCCCCCAAACTGCTGATACAGACACATGCTTCTAACTGGCTTTCACGTACGTGCTATGGCTCTGAACTCTGAGCTCAGGTTCTCATGCATGTGTGGCAGACACTACACTTCTTAACTTAAAAAACCCCACAAAACTCCTATAGTCATCTCCCAGTAGGTAGGGACAGAGCAAAGTCAAGAGAGACCCAGCAGCCCTTGCAGAACCAGGTGACCTGTGGAGCATGTTTTGGTTTTGTGTGGGAGAATAAAATGCTTAAAAATGACTGAACCAGTATCCTAAGATAACCCCAAGCACTGCACACTTAACTGAACAGAGGCCTTCACATTCAGACAGGTATGTGAAGGCAAGGCAAAGCTTCACTTTCACGTGAGCATGAAAACCCTGCACAGTAACCACAAACAAGGCTGCAGTTACTTAACCATCACTAAAATGTGGTTCAAGGAAAGCCAGAGTGCAGATCGCGCCTCCAGGCAAGAGTCAATCATTCAGGCTTCCTGAAGGCTAGCCACAGAGAGCTCGGTTCAGTCACACCGTGCTTCTGCGTTTGCTCTTCAGGTAGAGTTAGCGTCTATGCTGGACTTACTTACTCCCCTGGCTTGGAACCGCTATGGGCCCCACTCCACCATCTTTGCTGTGAGCCTCATGTCTGTCTGTGTACCAGCCTGTGTGTGTACTTTTATTCTCTTGGCCTATTGGCAGGATTGCTGACCACCTCACTGTTGTAATCAGGTGTATCTAGGAATCTGACTGTTTAAGTCAGCCAACGATGTTCCTGCTCAAGGTTGTCTTGTCCGGCCTTCTGCATGCAGTATTATAGACATGCTCCACCACACAAAAGTGGCTTGGGTTTTCTATGGAGCCCTTTGTAAACTTTCGGTTACTCTTTTGAAGGTAGTAAACCTTTCTGAATGTTTTCTCTCTGTGTTTTGCTGTTGCTCGTGGTTTTATTATGAAGCACATAAATGTGGCTGGTTCATGAAGTCCTGTAACTGATGCTTTGATCCTGTCTCATCTCACCCTGTCCCCTCTCTTCTCCTGTTCAGATTCCATCCAACATGTCTGATAGGTCTTTCCATCACTCCCACTGGGATTCTGTCTTTTCTTGTGACTGTCACCCTGTTCTTCTGCATCTGTGCAGTCTCAACTTTTTCCTGATACAGAGCCTCAGTCTTCTTCTACAATGTTTAATATCAGATACATTGCTACCTTGGTGTTACCTATTTTATTTTTCAGCTATAAAAACCCATTTATTTGTATTTATTTCATTTCTCTGAACAGCATTTTAACTTTTCCATACTACAACAATCATTATTTCAGAATCTCTTGTCTTAGTCAGGGTTTGTATTCCTGCACAAAACATCATGAGCAAGAATCAAGTTGGGGAGAAAAGGGTTTATTCAGCTTATACTTCCACATTGCTGGTCATCACCAAAGGAATTATACTTCCACATTGCTGTTCATCACCAAAAGAATTCAGGACAAGAACTCACACAAGGCAGGAACTTGGAGGCAGGAACTGATGCAAAGGCCATGGAGGGATGCTGCTTACAGGATTGCTTCTCCTGGCTTGCTCAGCCTGCTCTCTTATAGAACCCAGGACTACCAACCCAGGGATGGCACCACTCACAAGGGGCTCTCCCCCCTTGATCACTAATTGAGAAAATGCCTTACAGCTGGATCTCATGGAGGCATTTCCTCAAGGGAGGCTTCTTTCTCTGTGATAACTCCAGCTTGTGTCAAGTTGACACACAAAACCAACCAGTACATCTCTCTAATAACTATAATTTCTGGGTTTCTTTGGATAGCATAATTTTTCCACGTGTTTTCAGTATTTGGTTTTGCCTTGTGATATGTTTGTTTCTGTTTATTGTTTGCAGGAATTTCTCAGTGTTGTATATGGCAATACCCTATTATGAATTTTTGGTAATGCCATTTTCCCTAAAGTTAACATGCACTTGCTTCTGGGAGACATTCTGGTCTGAGGATCCAGCTTAGATATGAGTTTACTCTTGCTCCCAGGGCAGAGGCTGTGAGAGACTGGAACTGTGGCTCGAAGCCTGGCATCTCATCAGTCTCCCGACCTAGATTTTCTCTCATGCTACATGAGATTGCAGCTTCTTGGAAATCGAAAAGAAATGTGATGGCATCTCCGTCGTCTGCTTTGCCGTTTGCTCCTAACAGGGATCTTTGTGTGTAGTATCTTCATTGCTTTGATTGCTCCATCAACTCTTTAAACAAATCTTTTGTGAGGATCTTCTACTGTTCCACGGTTTCCTGGTTTTGGTGAAATAGGGCAATTGCCAGAGAAGCCCTTATCTTAGGCCCACACATCAGCTCTGTCTTCTTTTCGTATGGCACTGGGCAGGAAGAGAATGTGTGGATCTAATGACACCAGATAAGGACTTTAAACCAGCCACCCTGTGTCAGCCCCTTAAGACACTTGGCCCTACCCTTCCACACCCTGTCCAGAACACATACTTTCTGATTTGAGTGTGTGAATGTCCAAGGTCTGTGGGGGAGAGCCACTTGCCTCTCCCTTTCCCTTGCTCAGGCTTTACGTTGTCTTCCTTTACTCTACCAAAACAGCACAATAGATTGGTCTCGTTACTTTAAAGCACATTTAAATCCCCCATTCTCTTGTATTCTGTTTTCCATTTGCCTCGCATTTATGGTTTACATGTGTTTATGTCACCATTTGATTGTATATCAGAAGAGAAAAGAGATCATGGCTGATTTTCCACATCCCTTGGAAGTCCATAGTATAATGTTTTATGAAGCAATGGAACTAGGTAGATAGTATTCACCATAGCAACAGGAACTGCTTAGCAAAACTGGGTTCTCATGTGTGGGCTCTTTCATCAGAAACGTTTTTTTTTCCCCCCGGTTAGTATTTAAGTTTACAAACTTCCTGAAGTCAAATTGAAAGAATGTTTTCAAGTCCCTTCTTCTAGTTCCCCAAAGACAGAAAAAACAGAAGCGTAGAGGGAATCAGATGAGGGAGAATGCTGGGTCTGATTCCTTGGGGGTAGGAATAAGTCACAAAATTCCTAGAAATTCTTAGAGAGGATACGTGGGAAGCTTCTATAGGATGAAAAAAAAACATGCAAAAATTTAAAAAGCCCACTGTAGTATTTAGCCAAGATCTTTCAGACTATTTACTAAGAAAACATTACAAGTGATATGCAATGCTTGAATCATAAAATACCAGGGATAGAAGGAAAATAAAGATTGTCTTATTCGAATTTTTGTTTTAGTATTAAATAAACTAAACCCTAGAAATAATTCTTTGTTCCAAGTCACTTAGTTACTAGTAGACCTGGCTTAGGAGTAGACAGGACTGAACTTTAATCACGGCTCAGCCACAGATTAGCTCTGAGACATTAGGCAATTAACATTTTTCCTTAGGACCTCAACACTCTCATTTGCATAACTGGATGACTACGGTATGTAGGACAGCTGTAAAATTTAAACAAGGCAAAATAGTTATACTGATCGTTGTAGCAGACCAGTAGCGGAACTACAAGTCAGTTTAAAATCACTCTGATTCTTTTTCAAAAGTGTTTCCAATGTCATGAACACCCCCCCCCCCCCAGGAAGTTACCACTGGAGAGCCTGCTCCATCTTACCTGTGCCATTTCCATCACCTTCCTTGTTTCTTTACTCTTGTTCAGATACAACATAGCAAGGAGTTCAATATCTGGCATGCAACTGTTGCAACAATGCCTTGATATTGTAGCAGTAGCTCCAGGTATGGCAGCACCCACATCGCCAGCATCAGATTCAGTCATGGTCATCACATGTCTTTGTATCCATCACATGAATTTGTGTCCAGATCCCTAGAGAGGCATTAGTAGCTGTTCAAGATTAACTATACCATTAAATGTTTCATTTACATTTGGCTATTTTTTTTTTTTTTTACCAAAATTCACTTGATGTACCTATAAGCTTTTGCTGCATAAACAAACCACTCAACTTACTGACAAATTATTATGCTATTCTGTATTTTTTTCTGAGTTGCTATATGTACTAGCTGGCTTTATGTGTCACCTTGACACAGTTGGAGTTATCACAGAGAAAGGAGCCTCCCTTGAGGAAATGCCTTCATGAGATCCAGCTGTAAGGCATTTTCTCAATTAGTGATCAAGGGAGGAGGGTCCAGCACATTGTGGGTGGTGCCATCCCTGGGCTGTGGTCCTGAGCTCTATAAGAAAGCAAGCTGAGCAAACTAGGGAAAGCAAGTCAGTAAGCAGCACCCTCCATGGCCTCTGCATCAGCTCCTGCCTCCAAGTTCCTGCCCTGTGTGAACTCCTGCCCTGACTTCCTTTGGTGATGAACAGCAATGTGGAAGTGTAAGCTGAATAAACCCTTTCCTCCCCAACTTGCTTCTTGGTCATGATGGTTTGTGCAGAAGTACAAACCCTGACTAAGACACTATAGAAGCTTCCTTGGCATTTTCCTAGATACTATCTAATGCTCAGTTAAAAACTAGCACCGAATCATTTTGTGAATTTGTTAACACAGGTTTCTCATTTCTTGGAACCAGTTAGTTTGGGGCATGTAATAAACACCTCAAACTTAGTATTGACATTTCTTGTTACTTTCATGATTTCCAATAGAAAGCTTTAGCGCAAGAAGTCTGAGTCTATTAGAATAGTTCTAGTAACAGTGAACCTCAGAAAAGAAAGATTTAGATTTTAATGTCTTTTTCTCCAAATGAAGAAAATGTATTCTCTAAATAAAATTTCCCACCCTACCATTTGGATTTTTGAGTCTAAGCTACTGCTTGAGCCAGGGTGGGTGTCCTCTGTTTTATAAGGTATCTTTGAAGTAAACATGCACAAAGAGGAAGTCAAAACTCCATCTCACTGTGGATTCTTGCACTGCGTGTTGCGCATGGAGACTGCCTGAGTGGAGACCTGTCTCTTCCCTTGACTGGCTCTGAGACCCGAGGAAGTGTAAATAACTGTTTCACACCTTAGTTTCCTCAGAGTAAAATGATAGTAACAATAGTCCCTTCATTACCTTAAATTTTTAAAAAAATGTTTTAATTTTAAGATTATAATATCATTACAGCATCTCTCCCTTCCCTTCCCCTCCCCAAACCCTTTGCATACACCCTTCCGCTCGCTGTCACGTTCATGCCTCTCCTATCATTAATCGCTATTGCATGCAGATTTGGACATGTGTATTTATTCTTAAAAATAACCTGTTCAACCCATGTAGTGTTCCCTATGTCTTTTCAGGATTGACAATTTGTTGGAGGGCCATCGATTAGTGTGCTCTTTCCTGAAGGCCTCTTCTGTTGCCAGCTTCCCTCAGTTGCCTGTAGTTCTTGGTGTAGCGATTGGGGCCTTCTCCATCCACTCTGGCATGTCCCTTGGTGTCACACTTGTTCAGATTATGTTTAAACAGTCATGCTGGTGAAACTTTATGGGCCTTGCTTCAGACTTTATTAGGAGACACAATCTCACAGCAATTTCCTTGAGCCTTTGACTCTTACAGGCTTTCTGTCCCCTCTTCTGAAATGTTCCCTAGAACTTAGGCGTGGGATCTTTTATAGATGCGTCCATTGGGACTGGGCTCCACAGCTCTACGTTTTGATTGGTTGTGGCTTTCTGTAGTGGTCCTCTATCTTTGCAACGAGATGTTTCCTTGATGAGGGGTGAAGGCTACACTTATCTGTGGGTATATTGACAAATGTTTATAGATTATGTTGGTTTAGTAAATTAATGGTTGTAGATTATCCTCAAAAGATGATAATTTCTCTGGCCTTGAGTAGTTAGCTTTGTTTTCAATACCAGGCATAGTTTTCCCCTTGTTGATCTGGTCTTAAGTAGAGAACTGCTGGTTACCACCAAGGAATGAGTTCCACTACTGCACCCTTAAGGCTATCAGTCCATGCTGGTCATTGACATGGTTCACAGATGTCCTACTTGGGCAGGACTGTTGGTTCCTTCCCTCCTCGCATGATACCATGCAAGCTAGTCTTCAGGAAGGGGGTATTCATGTCGATTCCAGCTCAGGGGTCTCTAAGCCCTGTTTCTGACATACATGGTGTCTTCAGCAATAGACTTACCTTCCACCTCTGTGGGGCAACCAAGGGTGATAGTAACAGGCTGTATGTTTTGGGAATCTCTTACACAGCCTTGGCCAACCATTCAAAAGAGAAGATGGCTGGTACTCATGTTTGGTATTGAGTCTTCTATTGAGAGTGTTCTTTGGCTCTTGGAGAGAACACTGTCAGCTCAGATAAGAAAAGTTCATTGTTAATGAACAAGTTAATGTGTATTTATACACTTATGTGTGTTATAAGCTTTCCAGGTGAATATTTAATAACATGATTTCTTGTGACTTTTTCAGACACAATATTGTCGCTTTAGCGACATTCTTCTGAATTTTATCTTCCTTTCCTTCCCTAAACAGCTCCCTGTTTCCCTGTTTCTCCCCTTGATTGCTCCCCAATCCCCCTGTCCTGGCAATGGTACCATTTGACTTTCCTGGTCTCTGTGCAAACCAAGCAGGTTTACAATTATCAGGTTATCTAATGAGGACCAGAAGAAGCTTCAGGAACTCATCAGAGTGCTAAAGAATTGCTACCAGCTCCTATGGAGGTCATTGTCTGAGAAACTCAGTTTTCTAGACAACAAGACAAGTTTCCCCGTAACTGTACTGGCATTTCAGATTTTGGGGAATCCATCATGAGCCCTGAGGCATTATCTAGAACTCACAGGTTCTTCTTGTACAGTGTCTTTGAGACTGGACTGCGTGGGTCAGCGCTGTCTGAGGTTTCAGATACTCACTGGGGCTCCTGGAGCATATGTATGTCCCATGATGAGTATTGGGGACGGCACCTGCATATCCCATTGACGTTGGGGGAATCTCTCCTGCAGCAGCACATGTTCTCCAGGCTTCTTCTGAAGATGTCTGTCTGAGACACAAAGAGGCAGCCATTACAAGGAGCTCTGCAGAGAAGTCTTCCTCCTTAGGCATGCCAGTATTGATCTCATGCTATTGCACTGCCCACCCACTTTCAAGCATTTTAAAGATAGTAATCTGTCAGTCCTTACAACAGCTCTGTGGGGTAGGTACCTTCATTATACAGATAGGGAAACTGAGGTATGAATGAGTCAGATAGGATACCCCAGGTCAACCAGAGGGGAGGCAGACAGCACTCAAAGCATGGACTAGTGTCCGTGCTCTGATGGACCCTGTCTTCCCTAGTGAAAGGTTATTGTATATTAAGCAATTCTCTTGTGTTATCTATGAGCAAAGACCTATCATTTATTCTTTTATTTAATTCAAAACAACAACAAAAAAAGCATAATTTGTTCCACTTAGTAGATGTTGAATCTAAGGTCATCTGAGGTCTAGCAACTCCATCCAAGTCTCCTAAGTGCCTGAGAACAGGACCAACACATAGTCAAAGGCCCGCCCTACCACACCCTGCAGAGACGGTTGTTCTGAATTAGATGGAAAGGTCACACATGGGTGCTTGTGTTTGACCACTTGTTCCCCAGTTGGCAAGTAATGCTTGGGGAGCTTGCAGGACCTAAAGTAGGCAGAGAGTTGCTGGAGGAAGTTTTATATCCTGGGGTCACTTCCTGTTCTCTTGGTTCCCTGACTGTCTATGCAGTGTGTCCAGCCAGTCTCATATTCCTGCCACTATGACAGACTATATTGCCTGGGAACTATAAGCTGGAATAAACTCTTAACTCGCTTGGCTAGATATTCAATAACAGCAACGTGTAAGGTAAGAAAATAACTAAAAAGCCCAAACCAAAACCACAATACAATACACATTCTTGCTCAGAAGCCCAACAAGCATATTTCACCCTCGGTTTTATGGATTTGACACAACCATGCTAAATTTAGTTTGCAGAAAAATTCACTTAATGAAAGTATTTAACTGTTAGAATCGCTATGTTTCACTGTATTTATAACTCATTGATTAGTCTTTTCATGTCAGAAGATTTCCTTCAAACTTACTCTGGGCCAGGTGTTGCCAGTTTCTGGTCAGATTAATATCAGCAAATGTGAAAAGCCACAGGGGTGTCTTGTTGAACTATGATTACAAAGGAAGCAGCTAGAACTTGTGACCTGTGCTTCAGTCACAGGTCTGGTTGATCGTTTGCAGCATACTTGCTTACAGTTAACTCATGCAGACTTAACTAGGACAGAGTCATCTTTGGGCTCCTGAAGGACACCCTTCAGATGGAGCTAGAGACGTTTCAACAGATGTCAAGAATTTTAGTTGATAAACTGGGCATTGTGGTGCATGTATATCATCCCAGCACCAAGGAGGCAGAAGCAGAAGGCTCAGGAGTTCAAGGTAATCTTCAGCTACATAGTGACTTTGGGGCCAGCCTGGGCTACATAAAATTCTGTCTCAAAGGTTTTAAAATGAACTTTGGTTGACACCAGCTAGGTAGATTAGCCCGTTCAGGCTGCACTGCTGTAAAATTTTATTCTGTAGCCAGTCGCAAATATCACAGGCATTTAAATGTGCTGTCCACTCTTGGAGAATAATTACAGCTATTTAATTGTATTCATAATTTAGTGTACACCTGAAAAATATGCTGTGAAATATCAGATGGACCCTTTAATACTGGTGTTCCATTTACAAACTGTCACATTTATAATGCGTCTTTAATCTTCTAGGGTCTGCTAGAATTTTTTATTACCGTCTGCTTTGTGCTTTAAATATTAAAGATTCGGCAATACTTCAAAAGGCGATAATGCTCGATACTCTGATGGCGCCTAAACCTCAACAGCTAAATATATCGCGGGGCATTCGGTGGCTCCGGCTTAATTAAACATGCATGTGTGTTTTCAAATGCAATATTTTTCTGCTTGTTAGGTTTTTGACAAACCTCCAAACAGGTCCAGGTGGAACAAAGCATCTAAACAGGCCTGTGAATGGAGCTTAAAGCACTAAATTAGCACCTTCCCACAATTAATATGCAGAACTTGGATCCCTGTGATTGATAATGCCACAGAATACTGTCTGCAGCAAACAGTGTAGCTTTGTCTTTTCATTTTTTCTAAAACATGTCCAGTTTAATTATGCAAAAAGATGTTGCTGACGGCTTCTGAGCCAATAAGATGGTGTTTGTTCTCTGTAACATCCTCTTCCTGCAGGGAGCACAGCATGGTTTTTTTCTCTATAACTTTCTCTTCTCTGGAGAACATGCACAGGGAGGGAGCACAGCACAGGGAGCATGACATGGGGACCACAGAATGGGGAATACAGCACAGGGAGCACGGCAAGGGGAGCACAGTATGGGGAACACAGCACAGGGAGCAAGGCAAGAGGAGCACAGTATGGGGAACAGGGAGCACGGCAAGGGGAGCATAGCATGGGGAGCATGCATGCACACTGGGCAGGGACAGGCTTTATTTCAGGGTATCATGTGTTCTCATTATCTAGCACTTAGAAGGTAGTCTTTTAATTCAGAATGGCCACCTAAAGGAGAGCGCTAAAGCCCCAGACCAAGGATACGTGAAAGCTACTCAGGTAGCTTTTGAAGTTATGAAAGGAATTGGATGAATATGGAAATCCATCTATATTATTAAAAAAGCAAAAATCTCTATTTGATGTCTGCCATACTTTGGATTTCCCTGGAAGAATGAAAGTGTTTCGAAGAAATTGTATCTTGTTTTTGAATATGTGCATTCAAAGTTTTTGTCATCAGAAATGAAATACTGAGCTCACGTTCCCAAGCCCACGACATCCAGGCATCATCTCATAGACCCACACGGTATCGTCTAATATTAAAATCCCCATATAAATAAGACTATCTCAAGATATTACTTACTGAAGCTACCAAATAGAAACTGACGGTAATCGGGAAAGAGGTCATGGTGCTCCACAGATGAGAGAGACACAAAGAAGTCGGCTTTGAAGAGTCAGTCTACCACACAACTCATGTTTTGACGATTGCTCAAATGGTTATAAACTGCAATGAAAATATAGGTGGAGGCTGACAGTGAAAGTTCAATTATTGTACTATAATCGGCAAGCTCGCACAGTAAATAAATAATAAATAAATAAGTCTGAGAGAGCAGTTTTCCAGGTGAGAAGGTACTTGTGAATGTGACAGGCGAGGTATTGTTATGCTCATACCTAAGGCAAAGCAGCAACCACAGGAAAGGACAGACAAATCTGAATTAATAAGATCTGATCGGCGAGGTGGCATTTGGATATAATCTTCCTGTATCGCGGAGAAGGCTGCCTGCGTATTATGCAAGGAATAGCTGTGTAGAAGGGTGTAGACAGAGGACTCGGTGGGAGGAAAGACAAATCACAGGCAAGATTTCAGAAGAGACTGCACGAGACTGCGGAAGGAGCACCCTTGGAAATTGGATTTGTAAACAAATCAAGAGCTGAGTTCTTTTCCTGAAGCCTTCAGCGGGTGTTGACAATAAACACTTAACCTTGGCGGTGGAGAGACTTTGAAGCCAGTAATTAGGGGGGAAATGGTAGGTAGGTAGGGAAGCCTCTTTTAATTCTGCTTCCCATTCTGAGAAGCCATGGCTAGCGTTTCTACCCTGGACTGTGAGCCAGGTAGCCATTTTAGGTCCCCAGAAAGGAAATGGTTGACTTTTCCAGAGAATGCTTGGACTTTCTTGACCTGTGACCAGTACCTCTGATTAAAAGTCTTCATGGTCTCCAAGCCCTAACAGCACAAAGGATACCAGAGCATGCTGAAAGTGTGCGTTTTATTAAGCAGTAGAAACTCAGGATTTGCGGCTGCTGGAAAGCGCATGCGTGATCTTTAATGGATTTTTAAAGATGACAAGAAAGGGAAGGGGAGCACGAAGCGAGGGAAGGAGAAATTCCCTGAAGGAGCGTTCTGGAGTGAATCAGTGCAGCTGAAAGCACAGGCTCCCAGGGCCTGGGGATGTCTCCTAGGTTCTCAGCCGGAAGACACTTATGGCCTGGCGGGTCCCTGAACACCTGTGCTCTGGGCAGACTCTGACAGAGCAAGTCACAGAAAGATGGACGGCAGCACCTGAAGTGCTGTTTGCAGGGCAGGAAATTGCTCCCTTTCCTCGCTGGGCTGCCTCGGCTCTCTTCACGTGGCTTATTACAGCCTCCTATATAGCATGCCATTTATGTATGCTAACTTGGCCTCTGTAATGGTATTCCTCCCCTCCTTTTTCCGCCGCTGCGCGGGCAATTAAAAACAAAGGAAGCAAATGAGGTCAGCTCTCATAAAGCCTGAGTCTATAGGTGACAGGCACCCAAGACCCAATAGCCTGAGAGGCGGCCGGCCACCGTGGAAGGAGCCTGGGAGTAGAGAAATGAAACCTGTTTCCCAGGGATTTTACTTCTGTATTTATTTAATTCACGTGAGAGGCTGACTTGGGCTAATTTCTAAAAAGCAATCTTAACAAGAACCTCTGTTTAGAAGTTTGGCAAATGCTATTAATACAATTAGGTGTCTGTATGGGGAGTGGGCATCAGTGGGCGAGCCTACTTTCATCCAGTAACACAAAGACCAACAATAAAACCACAGAGGATTGTATCTCTGGCAGCCCTTGAAAGGGCTGCCCTATTGAAGCTGGGCGATTGCAAGTGGTTTTTGGGGGGTTTTGTTTTTTTGGGGGGACAGGGTTTCTCCAAAATGGCCTATCTAAAGGTAGACAAGGTCCTGCCTTATGTTTCTGATCCAAGATTTCTCATTGGAGTGATTTTGAAAAGCTAATTAGAAGAACCCGCTTTCTTCCCCTCAGTCAGATTTAAATGGCACACTGACTCTTGTACTGAATCCCTGGCTTAGACAGTATACATACTACCCAGCTTCCTCTACAAGGAGAGCGCTCTCAGGGTCCGAGTTGGCTTCAGTGACACTGAGCTATCTTGCTGGTTGGACGCCTCTGCTTAAAGCTAGTAACAGGCCCCACACCCTTCTGGTCTCTGAAGCCTCCGAGCTGTAGGGAGCACTGCAAAGAGGCTAGCCTGGAGCATGGGAGCTAGCCTGGAGCATGGGGACTGGTGAGAACTAGTCTCCATCAGAGTTACTGGGGATCTGACAAAGGGGTCAAGCTCAGCTGATTGTATATGTGTATCCTCTCTCAGAATATCCTCTCCCAGGGTGTGAAAACACAGTCAACAGCTACCTTGAAAGGTTTCAGCTGCCCTGACATCTCTGCAACCTTTAGCACACATGACTGGTATGTCTGTCTGGAACAGGTTACACATGGAACCACGATAGGGCACGGAAATGCCCCAGAAGGAATTCTACTACTAAGTTCTTTCCAAAGTAAAGCTTTCTGCCTCTTGAGATAACAGTGCTTACCATTCAAACATGCATTCTTGCTTTTCTTTATCAAGAGACTAGAGCTGTTTACCTTTCAGACTGCATTCCTCACCTAACACATGTATCGGCTCAACAGTGGGTCTCTTCCTGTATTCTCATTATGAAGTCAGTCCTAAACTAGCTTCTGAACTCTTCCTGGGAAGTCCAAATCTTACACTCCCTTGAGGTGTGCTGCAATAACAGTTTACTTTTTCTAGACGTTCAATGTACCTCATAAACTACTGAAGCCTAGTAGCCGTGTCACCTGCACACAGTACTCCCAGAAAGAGAATGGCCAACCCGTGCTCTGGTAACTAATTGATGTGTTTATAGGTAGCCCATGAAAGTGTCCATCCTTTAAGCAGTAGATTGACTCAGAACCGAGGTTTTGGTATAACCAAAAACTCTGTGTCACCTCAGATTTAATTCTTTCTCTTAGAAAACATTTACCAAAACCCCACTGTTGCCTAGGACTATTTTCTGGGCTGAAGTTATAACATGAACCAGAACAGATAGGATTCCTACATTTGTGTGGCATATGTCTTTAGGTCCACCAAATATTTTTTCTGTCCCTCCAGCCCATTGGAGTTCCTTCTCTCAGTAGACCGCAGTTACGTCTCATTCTTTAAATCTTGTAAGTGCCCCTCAGCCTTCTCATCACTCTGAGAACAGCACTCTGAATATTAGTATCTGTCTTTGTTCTAAATTTAGGTGAAGGAATTGGGATTTCAAGATATATTACCATCTCGAAATGGAGGTTGAAGAGTCATGAGTCTTCAAAGAAGAGGAAGGGACCTAGGACTCCCATAATAATCATCCCCGGCCTGGCTCTGTGTTAGACTCACCCTGGTGACATTTACAAGTCTCTGTGTCACCATGACCATGTACTAACTCACATTCTCAATGAGCTGATCTTGGATTGGGCCCAATCTTTGGTTTTTGATCAAAACTCTACCCGCAGTCCAATTTAATGCACAGCCACAGTTGAACACACATGCTCTAAACTTAGAGCATGGCTGGAGGAGACTGGCCTGGAGAACACAAGTCAGGGTCAGATGGTGAGGCCCGTACATAGATGCTGATGAATTTGAACTTGATTCTGTCAAAATGAAGGTCCACAAAAGGCTTTTGAAAGCACATAGGTGACATGATCTAGAAACTATGGTGACAGAATGGAAGATTGACAGTGTTTGTAGCAGTCCTAGTGAGGGAAGATATCTAGGCCTAAATGAGGGCTATACAACAGCAGAGCAGAGGAGCCAGAGCCATTTGGAGGAGGCACAGCCATGCAGACATGCATCACACGGTAACTCAGCTGTAGGGGTTAGCGGGACCAGGAACCAACATGGCGTGGTTCCTACTTTGTTATTGGCTAAGCACATGCCTCTGCTGAGGTTAAAGATTCCTACTAAGCCGTTGCTACCCAGGTCAGCTGACCAATCCATGGATGGAACTAAGACCCTAAGACCTAAACCACCTTTAAGAACACTTTCAGTTTTAAGCTCTATGGCTCTGTCGCATGGGTTATTAACACACACCGCCATTTACATTCCCATCTTTAAAGTCTCTATGCTGTTTAGCCTTTTATTGTGGGGTCAAAAATGTCTCCTAGATAAATAAATGTGGGATTAAAAGGATATATTTCATATATTTGAAAGGATATGAAAGCTTGGTGAACCTTCCACACCTTATATTGTCTAAGCTTCCGTCTTCATATTGATCTGAGCTGTGTCCACAATTTGATAGCACTTTTGCTTTTACAGTAGACAACACAAACCAACTCCTCTATCTAAAACTGAGCTGCTAATGGCAGCATTTAGAGCAGGCAGCATGCTGGTCTCAGAACAATAAACAAATGATTCTTGATTTACAGGGTAACGAAGGCATAGCCACATGGCTGTTACCACTCAAAGGGTGAAGGTAAGATGGTGTGGTAGATGTTTTGCTGCCGCTCTGGAGATGACGTGGGCATGGATGCAGACAAGGTTCGCTCCATTCTCCATGGTAAGATACCTCAGACGCTTGGTCTTGCTTCTCTGAACGTGCCATCGGTAACCTAGCAGGCCCAGTTAATATTAGCTTGTGTGGGGTTTGTATGGGCATTTTGTTGCTGTTCGGAGACATGACCGGTTTACTTAGTTATATTGACAGCTCTACTGTAAAATTTCCTGGCACTAAAGGTCAAAAAGACCCAGTTTTCGCCGGGTCGTTCCTACCCAAAAGAGAATAAATCTGGGAGCTGACTCGCTTCTCTGACAATAATTTATGAATCATGCATCGGCCGTGTTTGAGTTGAGAAAGGCTTTCATATCCTTTCCATTAGCTCAGATTAAGTTTTCATATAGATGCTGAGAAGCATCTAGCAATATCCTTAGCTCATTTTTATGAAAATTTTATCAGTGCTTTTTTCCTGTACTACACTCCAATTGGGATGTCTCAGCATCTAAAGCTCAGCTTTGGACATGAACTTCTCTCAACCTGGCTGGCTGCTTCTCTAAAGGTTTCAATATTTTATGGGCTCTGGCTAACTCAGCCGTGAGATTCAAGCTGCAGAGATTTAACTCTAATGTAAAATCATGAACGGATGAAAACTGGGATGTCATAAGTAATACATCTACAAGAGTGGGGCGCAGTTACCATTTTTAAAGGGGCTTTAAAAAGAAAACAACGTTCTCTGTTCTGTCTTTATGCCCCAAAATGAAGAGCCCCTGAGCTATTGTACCAATGAGGGGCCATCTTTTCTTGCTTGCTTCTCTTCAATCGCTGCTTAATCGTTGTGATGGGTTGCTCCCCCCCACCCCCAGTCATGCCTCTTCAGGCTCCCCATCCACAAGAAAGCTCTCGAGGTATGCATTCCAGAGAAATGGGCGCAGCATGGTTGAGCTTATAGGCCAAACTCATTTCTTGGCGTCTTCCTTTTTGTCTCAAAACTGATTTAAAACATTTGGAAAATCTGTCTATTCAGCCGAAGTGTCCCAGGGCATTCTTCCCTGGGAACAGTGGGGTCACACGGGATGCGTCTGATGGACTTCTCGGCTGCAATCTATAGCCATTTCCCCCGAGCCCCGCAGAGCAGGGCAGCTCCATAATGGCTGCAAAGACAATGCGTTCTTTGTGTGCAAGAATCCAGGGGAAGAGCTGGGCAGCCTGGCAGACCCATCATTCCACACTCACGGCTTTCTTCATTCTGAGCTGTACCCTTAAACATAGTTTTAAACAGCAAATAGATTTCTCTGTGAAACACCAGCTAAGCATAAAGTGAGCAAACACAAAGGATCTCCTCTGGAAATCACTGCTAGTTAGTAACCTGTTTCAGAGAAGAGATTCTGATGGCAGGGACTGCCTGCCTGTGCCTGTGCTTGGATGGAGAGCAGCGGTTTCTGGACAAGGTTTAAGACATCTGTTCAGAAATGTCCCCTGATACATGCTCTGGCATAAGACTACCTCCCCACCTCCAATATAAAATCAATACCACAGTAAAATAGCTATAGAATTGCACAAGTGTCAATGACCTGGCTGATTAAGTGAAGCAGCCCTTCGGGATGTGAATCTCCAGTTCCCTGGTCAAGTAGGCAACTGTACTAGTGTGAAGAGCCTCAGGGACCTCTGGGAGCAGAGCTCCCCAGTGTTTCACATCAAAGGTTGCTAGTCAGCCCTTGTGTCCCGTTGAAGCCTGGCCTCTCTCTGTACAGCATTGAGGTGAATGTTTGCACGTACACATAGCACTCCTGCTTTTAAGTCTCACTCATAGCAGCTCAGGGTGTGAGTAACATGTCCCCGATGAAAGCCGGTGGCTTGCCCCATTCAAAACTCATCCATCACCTGTGCTAAGTGCTCAGGGCCTGGGTGCTTGTCACTCTGGGGAGGAGGTGGGAGGCAGACAAGGAGAAGGTAGCCACGAGGGCTCCCTCATGCTCAGTAGGATCTGCAAAAACTCCAGAGAGGATGGTGAGGACAAATATTATGAAGGTTGAAAAAATGTGATTGAAATAAGGCAAATTATACTGTGTGTTGCACGTGCGTGAACCTGTGTGCAAGTGTGTGCACCTGCCTGGGTGCATGTGTGTCTGCATCTGTTCTGTACAGTACATGTGTGTGCACATGCATGTGTATGTGTGTGCCAGTGTGAACCTGTGTGCAAGTGTGTGTGCACTCGCATATGTGCACACATGTGTATGCACCTGTGTGCATGTGTGTGCACATGCCTCAGTTCATGTGTGTCTGCATCTGTGTGTGTGTACAGCACATGCATGTGTGTGTGCATATGTGTACACCTGTATGAACTTGTGTGCTCACGCCTGAGTGCATACGTGTCTGCCCTTGTGTGTGTGCACATGCATGTGTATATGTGTATGTGTGTACCTGTGTGCGTGTGCATATGTGTGTACCTGTGTGTGAGTGTGTGCACACATGTGTGCATGTGCAGGTGTGTGCCAAGTCAGTATCTTTCCTCCAATTTTCAAAGACATAAGTGCTCATACACGGGAGGGAGAGGGAAGTAACAGTGCCAACCACAGGCAGGTGAAGTGTGAATGCTCTGGATTTTAAATCCCCAGCAGACATTTCTGTCTATATCCCTTACACCCAAACAGTACATGGACCACAAAACCCTGCGTGACCTTATTCCCTTCCTCCTCTTCCTCACCTCCCTTAAAGGTTCCTCTATCTTTCTTGTGGCCCCTGTTGACTTCTGTCACATGTTAACACACACATATAGTTTTATTTTCAAGTCCACAAGTGAGAGAAAATACATGGTATCTGTTTGTGGCTGGCTCTTTCCACAGAATGGCATCCAGTCCCATTTATTTTCTTGAAATTTCCATGGTTTCCTTTTTTTTTTTTTTTTTCTTATGTGGAATAAAAGTCTACGATGCAAATCAAACTATTTGATCTCCTTGTTCAAAATTTATCAATGACTCATATTTTAATCAGATCAAAAGCCAAACTCCCTAGGCTTGTGAGAGGGTTGTTGTTCAAAACCCTCAACCTTTCCTCTCCTATCTCCTTCTCCTCTTCCTCTTCCAGTACACAGACTCTCTAGACACATACACACATGCACACACACACACAGACACAGACACACAGACACACGTTCCCAAATGCCTCTCTGCCTCAGGACCTAGGCATGTTCCTCTTGTTTCAGTTGGATTAACTTCCACTTAGCTTTCTGGTCCCTTGCTTTCTTGACAGCCCTGCCTACAGAAGCTGGTCCTGCCCCAAACCCTGGTCTCACCCCCTCTTACACCACCTGTGGAACCCCAAAGTCACTACCACAGCTCTCCCTCCACCCAGCCTACTGATCTTTTTCAACAGCCTGGGAGCTCGTCTCCCTTTGCTTCCCCAGGTCTGACCTGTGATGAACCTTCAGAAGCGGTTTGCTGAACAAATCAAGGTCTTGCAAGGAAGGGAGAGCATGAGCTCATGGCCTGGATGAACAGGCTTCATGCTTTCTCCACCCTGTCTGGGCTGAGCCTGCAAATGAGGTCAGTGTTTAATCAATTGGCCCAAAGTGCCTTTAAACTACAGCTTCTCATACAGATTCAGAGATGAAAGGAAATGGAAGTTGGGATTTCCTCAGAAAAAAGCCAACGCTGACATTTCAAACAGAAGACACTCAGATGAAACACATCGTCCCTGCTTTACTGGACGGTGGGGTGCTCTTATTGGCCCTGAAAACGATGAGCTGCAATTCTCATATCTCTCTCTCTCTCTCTCTCTCTCTCTCTCTCTCTCTCTCTCTCTCTCTCTTCTTTCTCTCCCTCCCGCCTTTTCTCTCCAACAAGCCCCTCTGCTCAAGCAACAATCTTAAGAGGAGGGAAATGCAATTACACCCGCGCCTGTTTAAAATTTAAGAACACAAAAATGAGTTGAGGTTCTTCTTCTTCTTTTTTTTTCTTTTTGCAGGAAACAAATTAGCCCACAGTAGACTTGTGCCTGCGAGCGGCCCATTTAATTTGGTTACTTCCTATGCCTTGAGGCAAGCTTCCCCCACTAATTCTGCCAACTTCTTTCCATATCAGGGCTTATCTCCTTGCTGTCTGCAGCATCTTATGACAAGGGAGAGTCCGATCTGTATTTTATCTATTTAATCATCTCCATTGCCTGATCCCAGAAAGAGTCTAACTAGGGTGATGAATCATTTGTACAAGCCCTGGCTCCCTCACAAATTGATGTCCAGTAGTTTCAGCCACTGCATACTAAACTACTCCATTAAGTTTATATCTAAAATTCAATTCATAAAGTCCATGTTTCTAACATGTTTTAGTGATAAAGGATATAGGCCCTCTAACACACACATACACACACACATTCACACACACACACACACACACACA
>CM052712.1:85903548-85928870 GCA_028551405.1 Uromys caudimaculatus
TTGGTTCTCTTCTTTGCATATAGTAAACCATAATCACTATTTTTTTAATCATTAAATTAATTAAACTTTGAATTTCATGAAGTCATTGTTTTTAATAGCTGAGTAGTACTCCATTGTGTAGATGTACCACATTTTCTGTATCCATTCCTCTGATGAGGGACATCTGGGTTGTTTCCAGCTTCTGGCTATTATAAATATGCTGTTATGAACATAGTGGAGCATGTGTCTTTGTTACATGTTGGAGCATCTGGGTATATGCCCAGGAGTGGTATAGCCGGGTCCTCAGGTAGTATTATGTTCATTTTTCTGAGGGTCTGCCAAACTGATTTCCAGAGTAGTTGTACCAGCTTGCAATCCCACCAGCAATGGAGGAGTGTTCCTCTTTCTCCACATCCTCGCCAGCATCTGCTGTCACCTGAGTTTTTGATCTTAGCCATTCTGACTGGTGTGAGGTGGAATCTCACGGGTGTTTTGATTTGCATTTCCCTGATGACTAGGGATGTTGAGCATTTCTTTAGGTGCTTCTCAGCCCTGCGAATTTCCTCAGTTGAGAATTCTCTGTTTAGCTCTGTTCCCCATTTTTGGATAGGGTTATTTGGATCTCTGGAGTCTAACTTCTTGAGTTTTTTGTATATATTGGATATTAGCCCTCTATCGGACATAGGATTGGTAAAGATCTTTTCCCAATCTGTTGGTTGCCGTTTTGTCCTCTTGACAGTGTCCTTTGCCTTACAGAGGCTTTGTAATTTCATGAGGTCCCATTTGTTGATTCTTGATCTTAGAGCATAAGCCATTGGTGCTCTGTTCAGGAACTTTTCCCCTGTGCCCATGTGTTCGAGACTTTTCCCCACTTTCTCTTCTATTAGATTCAGTGTATCTGGCTTTATGTGGAGGTCCTTGATCCACTTGGACTTGAGCTTTGTGCAGGCAAATGGATGGAACTTGAAAATATCATCCTGAGCGAGGTAACTCAGTCACAAAAGAATGAACATGGTATGTACTCATGGATAAGTGGATATTAGCCCAAAAGTTCGAAATACCCAAGATTCACTTCACAGCAACTGTTGGGCTGAGTGTGAGGTCCCAGATGGAGGAATTGGAGAAGGGACTGAAGGAGCTGAGGGAGTTTGCAGTCCCATGGAGGGAGCAACAGTGTCAACTGGCCCGACCCACCACCCCCCCAATGCTCCCGGAGACTGGATCATCAACCAAAGAATACACATGGAGGGACCCATGGTGCTAGCCACATATGTGACAGAGGAGGGCCTTGTTAGCCATCAGGGGGAGGAGACGCCCTTGGGCCTGAGGGTGTTAGAGGTCCCGGTGTAGGGAAATGCCAAGGAGGGAAGACAAGAGTGGGTGGGTGGGTGAATACCCTCACAGAGGCAGGGGATGGGAAGGGGATAGGGGGTTTCCAAAGGGGAGACCTGGAAAGGGGAAAACATTTGAAATGTAAATAAAGTATCAAAAAAATTAATTAAACTTCAAATGGTCCCTGGCAAAACAAGTTTATAGCAATTCCAGGCCAGCCTGGGCTACATGACGGGACCTTTCTTCACAAGCAAAGGCCAGGAATGCTGGCACACACCTGCAATCCTAGCACTTGGGAAGGTGAGGCAGGAGGATTATAAGTTTGAAGTCAGCCTGGGCTACAAAGCAAGACCCTGCTTTAATAAAACCTAACAAGTGCATAGCTTGCCACAGCCACATTGATTTATATACCGTGGTGCCCTTGCTTGAGACAGGCGCATCTCCTCATCACTTAGAAATTCTTAGACCTCAGCCAGTTCTGTGCCCCCAGGAGGCCTCCAGGAAGGCTGCTCAGGGTGCCAGGTGTTTCTGTGCAGAAGGAAGAACCTTTGAGCCAAAGGTCCAACTCTGACACCAAAATCTTTCTAATGGTCTGGACAAATTTCTCAATACTTAATTTACATAAATTGCTTCCTCTGTAAAATGGGAACAGATTTCTTTATGGTGAGATGCAGGAGGCAGTTGTCTCTGCAAATATGTGGCACAAAGAATACCTTTTAAAGTAAAAAGAATCCTTGCAACACTATTTCAAAATCACTCTAACAAAAGCTCATAGGAAATCCCAACAGAACAAGACACTTAAGAGAGAGTGTCAAAGGCTGATGGCTCAGCGGGCAAGAGAGCTGCAGAAGTATGACGACTGTGGTTCAAAACCTCGGAATCCACATAAGGAGCTTGGCGTGCTATACAAGCCCAGCAGTGTGAATCAGGGCAGGCACGGGTATTGCTGGGCTTCTCTGGCCACTGGTCTAGCTCTATGTTCAGGGAGAGAGCCTACATCAAGAAAATAAACCAGAGAGTAGATAGAGAAGAATATCCAGTACATGCCTCTGGCCTACTCACATGCATGGGCCCATGCGTGCACATGCATCACGTGTGCGCGCGCGCGCACGCACACACACACACACACACACACACACACACACAATGAATATTGGTACAGTGTTAATAGCAAGAGTAATGAATCATGAATGAGGTTTCTATGTGTAGAGTAGATAAGAGATAATTCATAAAAAACACTTTAAAACATTCTTTTCAGATCATGGCAAGAAGGATCTTGAAGAAATGTTGGACAGAAGAACACTGGTCATTTGAAGCTTGTCTGGTGTCTGCCTTTGATCGCAGCTGGGTTGGCCTCAAACATCAGATGACTGATGGGTGCAGGGACCACACGAACTTTCAACTCATCAGACTTGCGTTCAGCCAAAGCGCTCTGTTTTCATGTGCAGCCTCTGATTCCCTGCTCAGTGCCCAGGACAGAGGACATACAGCAAACATGTTCTTCTTATCTCAGAGTTGGAGGAGTGTGGTCCCAGCCAGACGCCAACGTTCTCTTCATCGGCCATCCTTAGGAAATTCCCTGATTACCATGTGATGGTCAGAAAGGTATTTTCTCCAGGAGTAAATTTTGCTCCTGGCTCCAGTGGGGACTCACTTCCTTCCTCTGCAGCCCAGGATCCGGCCCTTTACACTGTCCTTCAGCTGAGAGAGAACTAACAGTGAGACAGGGGCTCAAGAAGTGAGTGATGACTACTACATGAGACAGTGTGAAGTGACTAGTACCTAAGGCAGTGTGAATGAGTGACTGCTACATGAGACAGTGTGAAGAGATGGTAAGGATGTCAGCCATCAGAGAATGGACATTTGGGTTTTCTTTCTTTCTCTCATCAAGGGAAAGAAAAGGACTCTGTTACTAACAAAACTTATAAATAGTGATGGTGGTGAGTATCTTCAGAGCGGTGGCTGCTGGGAAGCAATCTAGAAGGCAGGTGCCATCAGTCTCACACCTTCCCTTCTGAGTCAGCAGGAGGCGCCATCCAAGAGCAGGATGCCGTTATCCCTGCAGATAGAGTTGTTCTCCTGACCTACCTCAAGTTGGAGACTGCGGTTTCATCCACCAGCTTTGCTAGCCTCTCCAAGGGTCTCAGGGAGCCCCCTTTCCCTCCCACTGTTTCATCTTGGCAGGTGAAGCCAGTATAAAGAAAAGGCTTTTAAAATGTGGTTGCTTTAAATGCTCCATTTAAATGCATTCAGATGTTCCATGTAAACAAGTACATACATGTAATGAGCATATAGACATATATGTAATGACCTTATACACATACATACATGTAATGAACTTATACATACATACATATAACGAGTATATAGACATACATATATGGAATGAGCATAAACTTACATACATGTAATGAGCTTATACATACAATACATATAAGATATAGAGAAAAACTCACACATACTACTCTACAGTAGACCAGCTCCTTGGGAAATCAGTATGGAGGTTACTCAAAAACCTAAAAATGGACCTGAAATATGACTGTATGTCCCAGCTATACCCATATTGGGAATTTACACAAAATGCTCCAAGTCAACATGTCACAAACATGTTGTGACACAATTCACAATAGCTTAATTGTTCGACCAGCCTCTTTGTCCAGCAACAGAGGAATAGGAAGAGAACATTCTGTTTATACAAAAATAAAAATTCTTTGAAGAAGGGGGAAGGAAGTTCTGTCTTTTGCAGAAAAGTGGATACAACTGGAGATAATTACAACAAGAGAATCGAATCCCAGAAAATAAATGGCTCATGTTTTCTCTCACTTGTGGGTCCCAGTCTTCACAGATAAAATTCTATATGTACCAGGGGGATTTGTTCAAAGTGCATCATAGATGTCAATGAATATGATCTTAGGTAATTGTGTGTAATAAAATATTTTCCACCCAGTTACTTTGATTTCAGAGTGTTGAGTCCAGCCCAGAACACGAAGCCTTGGCTATGGCATCAGGCATCTTGGATTCTGGCCCACTGATTCCTTACGTGGATTCAGGTAGCTTAGCACGTTGGGCCTTAGTGGTCCCAGCTATAAAATGAGGCAGTTGGTCCAGAGCCTTTCTAACTTCCCTCATGGCATAAAAACAAATGCAATCCTTGTGTATTTAGTGCACCAGTTCCATTGTGTATGAGTGTTCTTGAATTACTAATACATACTAATGATTCCATTGTGGATGTTGTGTTAAAGGGCATTTTAGCTGCCAAATCTTCTTCTAGATTAATTTTCCAAACCATTATTGGATAAAGCAAAATCCCTGTTCATCTATATTTGAAATGGCCACAAATGCGTGTATATCTAAACAAATAAGATAAGAACTGTAAATGGCATTTACAAGCAACTAGGGAATGTTTCCAACATTTATTGTGGCATAAAGAAAAAGAACTGTGCTAATGTATGTAATAACATATTTGCATGATCCACGTACAGCAAGGCCAGGAAACTCCACATGTAGAAATTAGTCATCCGTTACTTAGAATTGTCCAGATATTGACGTAGGGAACCAACAAACAAAGGATTTAATTTTTTTTTTTTTTTTTTTTTGCAATTTCAATTTCAATCCACTGTGGAGTTTTTCATTTCCACTTGTTTTATTGCCTCGTTAAGCACACATTCATCCCTTCAGTCTCACAGAGGTAGGACTCCATCGTGAGTCAGGTTCACCTCTGTATTTTCTCTGTCTTCCTTCAAGATCAGTTCATGCCTGAGCCCAAAGTCACTGATCCCTACTTTCAGATATCTTTATGTTTTCCTTTTCCCCTCCTGGCTCATCTTTCTTCTCTTTACACACACACACACACACACACACACACACACACACACACACACACACACAGAGAGAGAGAGAGAGAGAGAGAGAGAGAGAGAGAGAGAGAGAGAGAGTTAGAGTTATCTCCTTAGTCTTACTACAACCTCTTTCTTGGAGGCTGGCCTGGTGGTGCACACCTTTAATGCCAGCATTTGGGAGACAGAGGCAGTCAGATCTCTGAGTCTGAGGCCAGCCTGGTCTACAGACTGAGTTCCAGGACAGCTAGCTAGGTCTATGTAGAGAAATCCTGTCTTGAAAAACCCAACCAACTAACCAACAACCAACAACAAACCAACCAACCAACCAACCAACAAAACAACCAACAACAAACCAACCAACCAACAACCAACCAACCAACCAACAAAACAACCAACAACAAAACAACCAACCAACAACAAAACAACCAACCAACAACAAAACGACCAACCTGTTGGACCGAGCCTGCTCAGCGCTCGCAGCCCTGCTGAGTCGCCCGGGGCTAGACCCAGGAGAGGCCGGCTAGCCTATGGAGTGTGGGAGACTTCTGGTGGTTCCCGGGAGACCCATAGCCGCTGTCAGCACTCGCCCCACCGCTAGGCCTGGAGAGCGGGTCTCTTCGAGGGCCAAAGTGTTTACAGCTCATGGAACAAAAGGCTCTCGGACACCGGAGCAGTTTGCACCTTTATTCCTTTTGGGTGGCAGGTGGCAGGCGGCGGACGCGGGCGGAAGCTGGGACAGAGCAGGCTTGTGGGCAGGGGCTGGCGGAGAGCAGCATAGAAAGCAGCACAGAGAGCAAGCAGGCAGAGAGCCGGCACAGGCAGAGAGACACAGAGAGCAGGTGGGCAGAGAGAGAGCTATGCAGGTTGGACAATCTGATATACTGATTGGGAGGAGTCAGGGGATTGGCAAACGGTACTTTCTATTGGCTAGGTCTGGGGGCTCTCTAATACCATATTTGCTTATGGGAGGGGTCAGAGCTGCTTTCTACATAACAAATCTCACATGGCAGGCCTCTCTCTCTACAGGGGTTGTGAGAGTTGTGGCTGATTTTACAGGAGTCTTCCAGGAGCGTCGGCTAAAAATATAATCCAGTCCCTCATGAATATTTCATGGGGTCTCCCAGAATTTTCAGCCTTTGCTCAACCAGGTGTCAGATTGCCTGTCACAGACCATTGCCCCACACCAACCAACCAACAACAAAACAACTAACCAACCAACAACAAAACAACTAACCAACCAACCAACCAACAACCAACCTACCAACTGACAAACCAACAACCAACCAACCAACCAACCAACAAAACAACCAACAACAAAGCAACCAACCAACCAAAAAGACCTTCTAGGGCTTAAAATATAATAAATCTCAGGTAAAGGAAGCAAGCATTTGTCCGGTATGTATGCATCCCTTGTTCAATTCTCAGTGCCACCTCTGAGAGAGAGAGAGAGAGAGAGAGAGAGAGAGAGAGAGAGAGAGAGAGAGAGAGAGAGAGAGAGAGAGAGAAAGAAAGAAAGCAGAGATAGAGAGCCTTTTATTTAATACAAGTCATCTTTAAATTGATCCACATTTGGTATCTCTATTATTCCTCTACTGGTTCATGTTTTGGCCTCCCGGGCTACTAATGTATGGCTTTTCAAAATCAGCACCCATTCCTTCCATTCTAGACCACACAAAGAGGCCAGATGACACCAACTGAACAGGTTTGGGACCTTGGTTTACCCCCTCTGAATTCTGGCTCCAAATATTTCAGTGTCTGCTTTATATTCTCAGTTGGATTTTACGACAATCCGTGTAACTCCATCCTTCTAAAGGGAGTCTAATGATAGGACTTTGAAGAATGGTGCTGGAGGTGGGGTGGGACCAGCAAAGTAAGATGAGATCCACAACCAAGAAGGGGCCATTGTACTCTATGTTTAAGGGGTGCTAATTTGTATCTTTCTTTCTCTGGTAGTCCCACTGAAGTTCCTTCCCCCAGTACCAAATTTGACTAAATTAGAAATAAAACCATTAAAGACAGAATTAGGTCAAAATGAAGTCAGTCATGTTGGAACCTAGGGAAATATACCCAATGTCCTTGTAAGATGAAGTTCTTCAGAGAGAAGAGGACGCGAAGACACAGTGGAAAATTTCCATCCGCAATTCAGAGAGGCTAGGACACTTCTGTCCTACAATGTCATGATTAGAACCCAACTCTGCTGACACTGTGGCCTTGAATATCTGCTGACGTCAGAACTGTGGGAAACCTGCTGGGGAAACTGTGCTGTCTGAAGCTTCGCTGTCCGTAGCGGTTTGTTACAGTTGCCTCTGTGCTGCCAGGAGTTTCTTTTTCTTTTCACTTTTTTATTGGTTATTTTATTTATTTACATTTCAAATGTTATATCCCCTTCCCAGTTTCCTCTCCACACACCCCCTATCCCCTCCTTCTGTCTCTATGAGGGTGCTCCTCCACCTGCCCACCCACTCCCCCCTTACCGCTCTGCTCTAGCATCCCCTTATGCTGGGGTATCGAGTCTCCTCAGGATCAAGGGGCTCTGCTCTCAGTGATGCCCAATAAGGCCATCCTCTGTTCCATATGCAGCTGGAGCTGTGGGTCGCTCCATGTGTACTCTTTGGTTGGTGGTTTAGTCCCTGGGAGCTCTGGGCGGTCTGGCTGGTTGATATTGTTATTCTTCCTATGGGGTTGCAAACCCCTTCAGCTCCTTCAGTCTAACTTCTCCATTGGGGTCCCTAGGCTCAGTCTGATGGTTGGTTGTGAGTATCTTATCTGTATTGGTCAGGCTCTGTCAGAGCCTCTCAAGGGACAGCTTTACCAGGCTCCTGTCAGCAAGCTCTGCTTGGCATCAGCAATAGTGTCTGGGCTTGGTGTCTGCAGATGGGATGGATCTCTAGGTGGGGCAGTCTCTGTGCCAGGAGTTTCTATCAACACACACTGAGAGCCACAGCAATAATGAGGCCTCTAAGCATCCCTGGTCTTCAACTAATGGTGCCGCCGATGAACCACACCTCAGCAGAGACAGAACAACCTCTCTCTTCTCTGCCTGCTGCTCTCTGAGCTGGATTCCGTTGGCCTCACTGGAAGTTAAGGGCAGGGACCTTAAGTGTTGACAGCTTTCAAGGCTCAGAGCAAAGCCAGTGGGGGAGGTCTGTGGACTTTTGTTTCCCACCAAGTCTTACTCTTCTGCTCTGGTACTCACCCAGTAAAGGAAGCTTCATCCTACCAGTGTGCTAAGAACAAGCTTGTCTCACACAGCCATCCTTGACTCTTTTGACAAATTCTATTTTCTTTGCCTTAGATATATTTCCAGAATTGAGGCTGAGGTCATAGCTCAGCCAGCAAAGTGCTTGCTGTGTAAGGAAGAACTGAGGAACCCAAGAACCACCCTCCCCTTCCCCCAGCCCCACCCCCCACAGCCAGTGTGGTGGGGTGTGTGCTTTTCATCTGAGATCTGGGAAGGCAGAGACAGGAAGATATCCGGGGCTTGCTGGCCAGTCCTTGTGGCTGATTTAGAGCAACAGGCCAATGAGGAGATCTGTCTCAAATGAGGTGGTGAGGAACGACACCTGAAGCTGACCTCTGACCTCCACACAGACCATGTACATGCATGCACATGTGCTTTTGCATCCACACATGTGTGCACGTTCACATACATGAACACACACACACACACACACACACACACACACACACACATCCTTTTTTATGTCCTTCACATATGTGCTTGTCTCAGCACAAGATCTGGCTCACAAGTATGCCGGAAGCCATTCTCCTCCACTCCAGGTACTGTTGTTCCCAAAGCACTGTTCTTGAATAGATCTGTGGTTTCTCCTACTCCTCTTTCTCCATTATCACCACCACCACCATCATCACCACCACCATCACTACCACCACCACCACCACCACTAGCACTGCCACTGTCTCCCAAATTCAACCCCACTTTGGCTCTCTCCCACTCACAGAGAAGCCCTTTCAAGGTAGGGTTCCTCAGCCTCCAGAAGGCCAGGCCTCTTGCCCACACTCCAGCCTTCCTACCTGCTGGGCCTCCCCTTCAAAGTGCAGGCATCTCTCTCCTCTTGTCTTATAGGCAAATTCTCTTTAGTGGCACCTAAATACATGCAAAAAATTATTGACCCCCCACATTAAAATAAAGCCTTGTGGCCTTTCTGAATATGTAAGTTGGGTGCATAAATAATGCATTCTCGTTTATTAGAAAGTCATGCAACTTGTAAAATTATAGGGAAGAAAGTAGAAGATAAAATAACCAAGTCCTGCCGCCCTTAATGGTCTCGTTAATATTCATGCGACTGAACTTTCACATGTCTCTGGGCACATCCACATCTGTATCCCACATTTTATATAAATAGATTTTCATTATCCATACCTTTTAAATATTATACACAACTTTCCCCTGATCTTCAAACTTTCTGTTTACTTATGTCCCCTTCACCCTGTCCTTCGCACGACCCTGGTCCCAGGGGGGGAAATGTTAACAATTAGGAAGATAGCCTTTCATGTTTGTTTCCTGGCTTCATTGTCATGAATGAATAGTCAAGGACATATATTTGGTTTTGTGGTCATTTACAGGATGAAAGTTAGACCGCACGATATTCCCTGTTTTTCTCTGGCTCCTAAGAAAGAACTGTTAGTCAACCAATATTGATGTGTTTGCCGGTTGCTGCATCCTGGTATAAATGTATCAGTTTACCCAACCCGGCTGCTACTGATGAATATTCAGAGTATTTAGAAATACTTCACATGCCGTAATGAATATAATATTCTTTTTCAGATTGGTAAACTCATTTATAATTGAGTTCTCCTTCACGTGAACTGATCTTTCCATGTATCTGACCTACAAAAAAGAATAGTGCATGTTCCAGGTCTAGGGTTCTAATCTGTCCTTTTTATCAGCAATTCGTGATGGTGATGAAACTCTGGCCATTTAAAGCTGCATCATTTATTATTATTATTATTATTATTATTATTATTATTATTATTATTATTATTATTCATGATGAGGAGTGATTCATTGGCAGCAGATCCCAACAATAAAGGTCTCAGGATCATCTGAAGAAAGGCAGATTTAGAAACCGGAGATACTGCTGGGCCGCGGTGGCGCATGCCTTTAATCCCAGCGCTCGGGAGGCAGAGGCAGGCGAATTTCTGAGTTTGAGGCCAGCCTAGTCTACAGAGTGAGTTCCAGGACAGCCAGGGCTACACAGAGAAACCCTGTCTCGAAAAACCAAAAAAAAAAAAAAAAAAAAAAAAACCAAAACAACAAAACCCGGAGATATTCGTGGCTTAGAGAATTAGCGAAAAGTACAAGAGAATTAGCACTTGCCTGGATGCATGTGTGGTACAAAGAAAACTGCCGCTATCCACACAAGAAATGCTCGTTTTTCTGGGCGTTTGTGTCCTAAGCTTCCGTCACTCTCCTTAAGGCATTCAGAGCCTGGTTCACAGAGGACTCCGGTCACACCGCACTCCTTTATGGTCTCTAGCACCCTGCCCATACTTGCCCACCTCCCCTAGTTTTCCTCCAAGGTTTGTAAGCTCTATACTTCACACTTCCAACTCCAGTACTCGTTCGAGTCCTTGTAACACACCAGAAGGGGTAGAAGCAGATATTCTCCTTCTGCCAGATGGGAACAAATGATATTGGCATCACTTATTCGATACTTTATTTATCACCCAATGTGGGGCCCAAGGTCTGACATCTCCTCAGCTGGGTCACATTTGCCTTGGTGAGTGCGTAAGGCAGGTGTGTCTATCCATCAGCTCTCCTGGTTCATCAGCTTGTCAACTATAGATCATGGAGACCTGTCAACTTTGGGTGAGCAATGTCCTGTAGTATGTGTATATGAGGAACAGGCTCTGCTTCTCTGAAGAACCCCAACTAATTCATTAGTTATTGTTTGACCATTTTCTGTCCTGCAAACCTCTCTTTTCCTGATCAGGTTTGCTCCAGAGAGCAGGTTCATGTTGGATTTCTGAGCTGATGGCTTTTTTTGTGGTTGTTGTTAGATCTCTAGGTATATGAGGCTTGACAACCAGAAAATTTGCCATGATGTTGCTGCCTGGTCACAAGATTCTAACTGTCCCCCTATTGTACCTTTATGAAATCATGTTTTTCTATTGCACTTAGTGGAGCAATATCATCTCTCTGGGAGTTAAATCTCCTATAACTTCTTTTAAGTCATGTTCTCTGATAATAACTTAGTAATTGAAGTTATATTTATCCAATAAACTTAACTTTGGAAAAGTCCAGACTTCATTAGTAAGAAGAAATGGCTGTCACATGGTGACAAAACATCCAAGTGCCCTGAGATTTGACAGGACCTGAGCCCTGCTTCATGGCTACAATGTACCAGGTACCCAGGAATCCTTGGAGCTTAATTTGCTCACTTCTGTCTGTTCAATTATCAGACTGGCTAAGCTTTTTGATCATCTTTTGCATTAACATTTACTGAGATGATCATTTGGAAGGACATTTCTGGAAAGTTCCCTCAGTGGTTGTTTTATACAGTATATTTCCACTCACATTTGGACTGAAAAAAAAATCACATTAAAAAACCACTAGAACCAGAAGGAGACAAGGAAATCCCTTACAGGCACTATCAATAAAATATCCACCCTTCTATGGAGGCTTCATGATGTAGCTACCTCTGGTCAACTCTGGGCAGTGCCTCTGGGTCCCACAAAAGTGAGATACAGGAATATAGCCTAGAGGTCCAGTAAGATGGCTCAGTAGGTAAAGGTGCTCGTCCTGTGCCTGGTGATGTGAGTTCAGTTCCCAGGACCCAAATGGTAGAAGGATAAATTGACTCCCACAGGGCAATCTCTGATACTCACGCTCCTGCTAAATAAATGAATACATTTTCTAATAAGAAGAACGCTGACTTTTCTAATGGAGAAGAAAATTTAGGGACAATTGTACATACAGAAGTCAATGAGCAGATACTGGGTCTCACCTTTAACAAGTATTCTATACAAATATTTTCTCTCTCCTCACTTCTCAAAGGCATGGCTCTAGCTCAGTCCTCCTTTTGATAATCTCTATGTCCTTCAAGGAGGGACCAGAAAGAGTGTGAGCTCCTGAGGAAAGACCCCTCTGCGGTTTTAGCATGTGTGGCATCTAGTTGACATGCCTTTCCGAGAGATAAACTGAAACCTGAGGCTGTGAGAAGCTTGGCTTTCCTGCTGGGTTCATCACTTGGGAAGTGTTCATTGGTACCAGCTGAAGGCAGATCGCCCTACCCTTCGCTAACATGGTGTTCCTGCTCCTTTTTGGTCACAGAGGAAGCACTGATCTACAACTTGCCCGATAGGGATGAGAAAGGCACTGCTAATTTGCCCAGTGTGCAAGGGAGACGTGCCTGGTTCTCACCATTGCCTAGGAAACCAAGGAACCCACTGGATAGAAGACATTCTTACTTTAGTCAGATCACTCCCTGGTTGGGATAAGCACGTATATCAAAACCAGTCTTCATTCACACATGAAAGTATTATTGAAAAAAGCAATATCCGACAGCCACCTTTGAGGTACCAGTGTCAGGGCTGTTGAAAGAGAAACAAGGCTCTGTTCTCCCAATGGTAGACGCCACTTGGGAGCCAGAGATGTGATGCAATCACCGTTATTAACGAGAGGTGCAGAAGAAGTGCAGAACAGGGGGTTGATAAGATGGAAGGAGAGGGTGTAGATCGTGTAGCCAGCCTGGGTGGCCTCTGCAAGAGGTGACACTTGGGCAGGGACCTGCATTCAAGGAGGAGGGAATCATGCAATATTGTAGCCCAAAGATTTCATAACGAAGTAAGAAGGGTCACAGGCCCTGGAGCACAGTCTGAAAACATGGGAGGTCAGGGGACATTCCTTGGAGCTGAGATGGCAGTCATGGGCTTGAGCTTCATAACTAGGAGCACGTTGTATTGAGATTTGGTCAAGACTCTCCCATCCAACCCTCCAGCACTTTCTTTTTTCTTTTAATGTTTTTAAGATTTATTTATTTTATGTATATGAGTACAGTGTAGCTGTCTTCAGACACACTAGATAGGGCATCAGATCCCATTACAGATGGTTGTGAGCCACCATGTGGTTGCTGGGAATTGAACTCAGGACCTCTGGAAGAGCAATCAGTGCTCTTACCCGCTGAGCCATCTCTCCAGCCCCCAGCACTTTCAGTTCTAACCTCTAGCACTGATCAACAAATCCCAGAAAGGCTCATTCTCCAGACTCTTTCGCAGACTTGCATGTTATGAGCACATGCAAAGGTATCCACACACTCATGGGCCTGTATATACATGGTGCATGTATTTTCCCTACTCAAGGAAGTTGACCATATCTCCTGGGTAGCAACACTGAGTTTTGGACAAGGGCCCTCACTCCTTTCTTCCACAGGTCCCAAAGAACTAGAACTTTGTATCCATATGTATCCTTAATGTGCTCAAAACAAGGCAACTGGGGCTAAACGCTGAGCTTTCTCTTTGCTGGGCAGACAAACCACTTCCAAATACAGGCGAGTCAGAGTCTCAGACTCGGGAGCCCTCGGGGTTAAATAAGAGACTGATAACACTTGTCGAGTCCCTGTTCTCAGAAATCACAGGCACAATTCATTCTCACATAATGTTCTTCAGATTGGTTATCTTGCAACTCTTCCCATTCCGTTTCCTGGCCCAAGTAGAGTTTGTGAATTAAGGTCATCTCTGCCATCGCTGGGTATGGAGAGCACATTTGTCTGACTGAATAGAACATCAATCTCCTAATTTGTGTACATGTAGCTCTGGATGTAACAACCCTAGAATGTGATCCTGAAACAAGCAGGCAAGCCTTAAACTCTACAACTGTGCTTAATTTACATTGTAAAAATACTAAATTAAAATCTCAATAATTTTGAATGAAATTTTGTCTCTTCTCCCATTTGACTTAAAATTTTAATTGCTTTTAGATATAAGTTGTATTTAATCTTAGTAGACAATTTAAATAAAAGGCTAAATTTTGAAACAATATAAAACTATTTTAATAATACTAATCATTTGGTTTTGTTTAGTAAAAATTATATTCAGTTATTTAAATTTTTTTCATTCCTTCAGTTACATAAAAATTTTATACCATAACCTCACATATATTTATTTTTAATTTTCCCCCCACTAGATAATGAAGTTAAATCTGGATGTGGTAGCATATGCTAGGAGTCATAAGGTTGATGAACTCTGGGCCAGTTGGGCTACAAGGGTAAGTTCTCCAAAATAAGAAGAGAGGCTATTATTTTTACTCTGTATTTGGTTTGATTTATGACTTTAGGTATTTAGATGTAGAGGTTATGGTAGTTACTTATTCGCCACGGTGGGGGTGGGCCCAAATATGAGGGATGTTCACGTAGAGCCCTGCAGACCAAGGTTCGATTCCTAGTTTGATGGTAGCTATAAGACAGTTCTGAGCAATGTAATGATCAACTAGAAGCCATCATACTGAGATTCGAGGATGACTCTCTCCCCTGCCCCCACCTCCCGATACCCTCCAGCATCCCTGAGTCTAATCACCAGAACTTACAAATACATCATAGAGAATCTACGACTGTCTCAGTCCACGCTCACAGCCAATGAGTAGTCTGGAGATACAGCTGAAATAAAGAACGGGTTCTCCGCATCTGAGGGGCCACACTTTCCTTCCAGAGCACCCTGATGTTATCCATGCAAACACTGCAAGGGGCAGCATGATTTTCCAGGAGGGATTAAATGTCATATTTAAGTCATATGCTTTGGCAGTCGGTCTGTCTTGCTTTGTGTCAGTCTGTCTTGCTCTAAGTCCTGGCTCCTCCCTTATTCTTTTGAATTACTTTGAATGGCTCATTTGAACTCTCTGTCCCTTAGGATTCATGAGATTATTGTGAAGTCTGAATAAAATAAGCTCCATGCAAATTTTAGAACAGGAGCTGGTGTATACACTATTTATAGTTATTTTTCTTCTTACTGGATACAAAGTGATAACCCTGGAAAGGGCAAGGCTTTGGCTCCCTGAATTTGGTGTTCTTTCTTTAACTGAGCAATTCATGGAGAGGTGAGGTTTACAAACTTGGCAGTATTCAGGTGGGGGATGGATAGTAGAAGCCATTATAGCCTAGGAGGAAAATTGAATTTCTAGTCAAAGACGCTAGGACTCTTACTATGAGTGTAGCTTCCTGCAGGTCCCCAAGGCTCCTAGAGTTTGTCATCTGATTTTGGAAATTAAAATCAAATAGCAATAAAGGAGACTATATCAAATGACAGTAAAGTACACTTACTCTTCATTGTGTACTCCACAAACCAGCAACCGTGGCATGTTAGGGGAACAGCATCAAAATGCATGCCAGACCTGGATGTAGGTTAGCGGGAGCTGGGGTGAGTTTTATGCACATGAAAGTGTGGGAATGGCTCTTAGAACAGTGTTTCTGAAGTCTGGCAAAGCCCGAAGAGATGTCAGGTGGAAGGACTGGATACCCAGGTCTCACCACGCATATAAAACCAGAATATCCGGAGGTGAGTTCCTTGAATCTATATTCTCTAATGTACTTTTTTTAAAAATCAAGAGCAAAATTGCTTAACTGAGCTTGTAAATATCCCAGATATTCTGAACTTACAAAAATTACCTACTAACACCAAATTGTACCAGTTGTATAAAAAAAGTGACATTGAACCTTAATAGTTACAGAGGCTAGGAGAAGTCTCTCAGTTCTGAAGAATGTTCTTACAAATTATTTTCCTTACCTATCAAGAGGGATATTGGAGCTGGATGTGGTGGCTTACTTGGAAGTCTGAGACAGGAGGATTGCTGTGGGTTCAGGGCCAGCCTAGAGTGCATTGTGAGTTGCAGACTATCCAGTGATACACACTGGAGGGAGGGCAAAAAGGAGGGGGGATTGAAGTATTTATTTACAAAGTTGTTTACATATAAACACACACACATACACACATATATACCCATACACACATATACACATGTATATGCACACAAACCATAGACACACACACATGCACATACACACACAAACATACACATACATATGCATACACACATACACACATATACACACATACACATACATACACACATATACATATACATAAACACACACATATACACACACACAATCACACATACACAAACACACACACATACATGCACATATACACAAATACACACCCATACACCCATTCCCCCCATACACACACACAAACCACACACACACACACACACACACACACACACACACACACACACACATACACACACAAATACAGACACATACACACACAATCACACACATACACATACATACACATGTATACATATACATACATAAACACACACATATACACACACAAACACACACACACACACACACACACACACACACACTGGAACTTCGATCCTTGCTGACATGGAAAGGTCTTTGCCCAGACACCCACGTGACTTGCTGCGGCTCTCCACCACCTTTCTGAGCAAGCATCCCTGCACTGCGGCCAGGATTTCCTCAGCATCCCCCAGAGGTGCAGCTCACCATTGCTGGTACCTCTGTCCCTCACACTCTCCTCAGAGCATTTACCCTTACCTTTCACCGTCTCTCTCTCTCCAGTTGAGAATGAAGGTCCACACCAAGAGACTTGTTCTCTGCTCTTCTAGGAAGTGGCACAGATACATTCGGCACCAGCAAATATTTATTGAGTGATGAAATGAACATGTGTACTTTGATACTCATATTCCACGACTCCTCCAGGCATCGTAATTAAAGCCTGCAAGCTTCTTAAGGCCGCCATATCAGTGTTGCCTTCTGTGTGAAGTTATCCTTGTAGATCTTCCCGACCCCAGAGAGACGACTGCTCCACTGTGCTTCTTTGGCTTTTATGTATTCCTTTGTCTTATTATTCATTAGTCGGTGTGTTTGTCTCAGCTTCTCTATATGTAGTGAGTTTCTCTACATCAAGGGTCATTGCTGGTTCATCTCTGTGCCGCTCCTATTTGTGTTCGGTGAATGAAAAATGAATACTTCTTTCTAACACATATACACACACAGCACACATGCACACACAAGCACACACATGTACACACAAGCAGACACACATACATACACCACACACATGTACACACATGCATGCACACACATGTACACGCATATGTATATATATAATACACACGTGTACACAGCATACACATGTACACACACCGCACACATGTACACATACAAAATGAAACCATATACACTTTCAACAAAAGGGTCTTTCAGATTCCAGGGAAGTATCTGAGAGGCTAGTGTTAAACGTGCATCAACAGATCCTTTAAGGTCTTCATTCCTGGATCCACAGTCCTACAGTCCAGCGCTTCCACTGAGATCAAGGTGAAAGCCTATGACCAGGATCGTGAAAGTGCAGCTGACGAGCTTAGAGTTGGATGCAGGAGACCTGATGCTGCCAAGAAACCCCAGGGTCCCCAGTCAAAGACAAGCCAGAGGAAAGGTCCCCAGTGTGCAGCCCTCCAGTCTCAAGGACAAGGGGTTAAGTGAATCAGTTTGGCAGTACCTCAGCTGTTCTGTCCTGGTCCACCTTCCCACTGCAGAAAGCACAGCTCTCACACCTACAATGCCAGCTCCTGTGCTAAGAAGCAGGGGAAAGGTAAGAGGAGACGAAGCCCACCACTTCCATCTTCGAGGCTGAGCCCACCGCTGCCCTCTGTGAGGCTCTTCCGCAAGTGTGGCAAAGCCTGTCATTACCAGGTGCATTAATAAGTGTCCAGACAGTGAACACTTTGTAGATATACCATAGAGTTTATAATTCTTGCTCAGGGGCTGTGGTGGAGGAAGACATTCTAGTACCAGATGTAGAGGAAACTTTGTAACATTGATGTTAAAAGTTAAGAGAAGAAATACTCACTGGTGATTAACTCTCAGAATGTACCTAGTCACTGGCCTTCAGTTACCTTTGCCTTACACATAAAGCATTCTCCATCTGGTGGTGCTAAGCACATCCCAAGTAGAAGTGATGAAATAAGCAGTCTCAGATGTGAGCAGGAGACGCGGCCTTTGCCCTGACTGCTTTGAGTCCTGTAATGAGCGTTTGGCTGTTCCCTATCTAATTAACTGTGATGGACTATTGATGTACCACAATTGTTTGTCCTAATAACGAGATCCAAAATTAGAATGGCAACAGCTCACTCAGACAGCTGCCACAGAAAACAAGCATGTGCAAATGCTCCCTGGTCAAGATAACAGGGTAGAAATAGCAAAACCACACGATTATGTCACGCCATTTTATTTTTCCAATTCGGGTGTAGTTAACATAGCAAAAACAGTAACAGAGACTGCTACTTCCCATCAGGATACAAGGATGAACATGCAGCCTGAAGAGTGCTAATCTCAGAGCAATGCAGCAACAGGCATTGAACAATTTGGGTCAGTTCCTTGCAATGTTTAATTAGAGTAATATATCTGTTTGCACTCCATAGCCAATGTGACAAGCTAATGTGTCCGTGTACAGACAAATTAACCTCTGCCCATCAGCTCTGAGGATCCCTGAGAAAGCCACCGTGTTTTGCTTCTATCCATTTGGGACCAGCTAAAACTTAATGATAATTATAAACACAAATGTTCATAGGAAATACGTTTCAAATGAAGTACCTTCCATAGGACTCAGTGTCTGTGCACGCTGTCAGACTCGAACAATTACAAGAATGAACATTTGTGTTCCTCTTTACTTTCAAAAACCTATATACTAAACTCTGCTGTGAGAACATTTTAAGGTATAGCCTATGTAATGGCTATTCCAATGAGCTACAATCCAGAATTGGAGGACTCACCTGTGACCCAGATCTTGAGGCTGGAAGGCACAAGTTTCTGACCTGGATCTTGGCATGCAGATCTTGAGGCAGAGTGGCCATGAAAAGCTTAGGCCCAGGCAAAGTAGTACACACCTTTAATCCCAGGAGAGTAAGGCAAGGTGATCTCTGAGTTCAAGGTCAGCCTAGGACAAAGCAAGTCCCAGATCTAGGCGTGGTGGTACACACCTTTAATCTGGGCCACACCTTCTGCTGGAGACCTATACAAGGACATCGGAAGAAGGAAGATTCGCTCTTCTTTGCCTCTTGCATTTACTTGCCAGCACCTCTGTTGGAATCCACTTCTACAGAAGACCAGCTGAAACAGCTAGCCTTGTGGGACTGAGCAACTACTCGATTCTTGGACTTCAGCTGACCATTGTTGGGGAGTTGGACTACAGACAGTAAGTCATCATAATAAATTCCCTCAATATAGAAAGGCATTCCTTACATTCTGTGTACATATTTTAATGATCTACACATTCTTTTGGCTGGGGTACGAAGAGCCGGGAGTCATATCTTCTCACTGTAATAATCACTGTGCATTTTCACCAGCAATGACTGAGAGACCCGGCTGCATCATGTTCTGACCAGCTTTGGTGGTGTTGGTATTCTGGGCTTTGACCATTTTAATAGGTCCAGAAGAGGTATTTTATTGCCTTGACCTGCCACCTCCTGATACTACATGATGTTATGTATTGTTTCATATACTGACTTTTTGTGCATCTTCTTTGGCAAAGTTTCTATTAATATATGGGGCATTTTTTAGATGGGGCTGGTTGCTTTCTTATTGTTGAGGTTTTTTGTTTTATAAAATTGTTGTGCACATTATTCTTTTATTTACTTAGAGTAGAAGCAAGTGAGTAACATGTGTGTATGTGTGTATGTGTGTGTGTGTGTGTGTGTGCTTGCACGTGCATGCACATGCAGGGTACACGTGTGTATGTAAGTACACATGCACAGGTGTTCACATGCAGGTACATATGTGAGTATGCACGCACATGTAGGGTGCATGCATGTATGTAAGTATGCATGCACAGGTGTTCATGTGCATTTTGTATGTAAGTATACATGCACATATAGTGTGTATGTATGTATGTAAATATTCATGCATGTATGTATGGAAGTATGCATGCACATATAATGGGCATGTATATGTAAATATGCATGCACAGGTGTTCATGTGCATTTTGTATGTGAGTATGCACACACATGTAGGGTTCATATATGTATGTGAGCATGCATGCACAGGTGTTCATGTGCATTTTGTATGTAAGTATGCACACACATGTAGGGTTCATGTATGTATGTGAGCATGCATGCACAGGTGTTCATGTGCATTTTGTATGTGAGTATGCACACACATGTAGGGTTCATATATGTATGTGAGCATGCATGCACAGGTGTTCATGTGCATTTTGTATGTAAGTATGCATGCACAGGTGTTCATATGCATGTATGTGAACATGCATGCAATGATGTTCGTGTGTATATATGTATGTGAGGATGCACACACAGGTGTTCATGTGCATGTATGATGTGAGTATGCACACACATGTAGGGTGCATGTATGTATGTGAGTATACAAGCACAAATGCTCATGTGCATGTGGAGCCCAGAGATCAACATCATCTGTCATTCCCTTGTTTTTTGATGCTTAGTCTCTTACTGGACTAGCTGATCAGTGGGCTCTGGGCCCTTTCTGTCTCCACTTCCCAGTGCTGGATCATAGGAACACCAGTATGCTCAGCTTTGTACATGGCTGCTGGGTGTGTGTGTGTGTGGGGGGGGTCAACCATGGGTCTTGGTAATAGTGTGGCAAGCATTTTCCTGACTGAACTGTTTCCAAAAGTCAGGCTGGGGAAAGTTCATTCAGTGAAACACTTGCCGAGCAGTAATGAGGACCCAATTGCAATTAGGATCTGAGTTATTAAAATTTAAGTATTATTGCCTTAAAAGAGAGATTTCTTTGATTTACCTAAAGCAATTCCAACTTCTCTACTTCATTAAATTGTCATTACTCAATTTTGAAGGTAGAATTCAGGAGGAATTTCCACGAAGCAGGACTTTTGAAAGACATGGATTCTGGATGCTGAATTTGTTTGACTGGAGAAATGTCAGAGCCAGAATTTTACTGCCTGTTAATTACAGACCCTCCCAGCATGCCTTCAAAGATGTCTGTGTAAAGTAGATAGGAACAATTACCAGACTACACCAGAGGTTGATCACCTAGCTTTTTATGATTAGAAAAGAATTAAGTCTTTAGGCCTACATTTGGCCAGGAGCATAGGTTTGTAGGATTTGCAAAAGACAGTCCAGGGGGCATTTAAGCTGGGGTCAAAGGGCTTTTAAAATGTGATGTCAAGACATTATTTCCTTTCCTTTCTTCTTTGAGAGCTGAAGCCAGTTCCCACTCCTCTCAGCATGCTTCAGGGTCCCAGTTTCCTTCCACAGATCTGTACCAGGGACCCTCACATTGAGGAGGAAATGGACTACTATGAAAAAGACTCTTCTACTCTCCACAGAGCCCAATGGCACATTCCCATGTGCCCAGTGTGTGACGTCAACTGTGTAGAAATAAGCAATACTAGGGGAAGCCCCCATGTCAAAATCCTGCCAAGGAATGAAGCCCATCAGGGGACAGCAAAGCTTTCAGAGGGACATTGGAGATGGGCAAAGTCAGAAGGGATAAAGCCCCTGGGATCCTTTAGTCTTGAGAAGAGAAAGGGGTGACTTGTTTTCTCCTTAAATGCAGAGTACATTATTATTCAGAAGACATATCCAGATGTGGGGACACTTCCCTACTGAGGATAGAGCAGGAAACAATGGGCTCCAGCCAGGGAAGGAGGGATATATATGTAACAGGCGGGCTCTCCTGACACTCGTGGTTATAAAGCATCATAACGGGATACTAGAGAAGCTGTCACATCTGCCTCCCCACAGAATTCTAAGAATACAACAGACACCTCTTGGTAAAAATGGTTTAGATAAAACCTCCCCGGAGGCCAGAGGATGGATGAGAGAACTTCTCAGGGGCCCTATCAGCTCTATGTGTTTATCATTTTAAAACTGGACTACAAAGCTTTTTCCGCTAAGCCCTATCCGGTAAACTCAGAGCTATATCATTTCGCTCTTCCCACCCCCAGCTCCGTCCAATCCTATTTTCTCTGTTTATCTCTTGCTTTGTGGATGTCTGCTTGACACTTGCTCCTTAGTTATCATGTTCATGCTGCTGTGAATGCTGTTGAGGCGCAGGGCACTGTTAAAGATGGATGGAGTGTTCTCAAGGACAGAGAAAAGATGGCATCTCGGCACACCGCATAAAGGCTGCTCTGCGGGCTCCCTGTGCTCGGAAATGCAGTCCCCAACGAAGCCAGCGTTGCTCTAACGATTTCTGATTCTTTTCTTTCGGGGGAGGGGCTTGTTCTTTCGGGGGTGGGGCTTGTTCTTTCGGAGGAGGGGCTTGTTTTGTGTGTGTGTGTATGTGTGGTTTTTTTTTTTTGCATTGACTTCAATCTCCGTTCAGGATTCCAAAACGCTTGAAAATATTTCACTCTCACGACGGGGAAACTCTTATCATATCTCACGTGGCTCGCTGTTGTTCACACTTGGCCTTCCATGTACATACAGCACCATCTTGAGCATCTTGTGTCAAAGGAGACCCAAGGTGGCTCCTGCCAGCTTTGTCTTCTGTCATCACGCCAGGCAGATGTGAGGGCACATGGTTGGTGCTTCAGCCCATAAAGGGCTCTTCTGAAACCTGTGCTTTTCCAGTTCCAGATGGCTGCCTGCCTTCTCTAATTCAAACCTTAACAAATTCATGTTGTCTTCTCAGGACAACCCTGAATAAGAGAAGGTTGAAAATTAAGAAGTTGAAATTTACAAAGCCAAGAAATTTAGTCTAGGCCACCTGAGAATTACTCATTTGGGGTCATTTGAGAAGTAATACAATATCTAAGCTGGTGCCAATGGGGGAAACTGCAATACTTAGTGGAAGCAATATAATTATTAGCTTTATATTTAAGTACAAGTGGCATATGTAAGATACATAGTACTTATATAAATGGCAATGTGTATGCAAATAAATGCAGCAGTTTATAAAATGGGGCACTCTTTTACCCATGAAACAGTAGGTAAAAATCTACTGTTTATACATCCAGACAGGGAAGAAGTGCCCTGTTCTCTTTTTTAAGTATTTTGATTAAATTCATTTTGAGTCTCCATGGACACTGTGGGCACAAATCTTCAGTTTCTTGCTTGCATTTCCTGGAGACATCAGGAGCCCCAGGACACTTAATGAGATATTGAAACATCCGGCAGAAGCATCTGGTCCACAGCACCGGGCATTCTCCAGCTGGCATCCACTGGATGTCTGCTGTCCCATCTGGTCTTTGGTCATCACTCCACATTTGCCACCACAGTTTGTCAGCCTCCCCTCTACCAAGTGAGCTCACACCTGCCGCCGTCTCCTAAGCACACTTCTCTCTCTCTTGGTGTATGGGACCGCCGTGCTGCTGTTCCCATCTGAGGCTCTTTCATGTAGACAGGATCAGCTATATAGTTTGTGGAGCCAAAAGGAAAGTGAAGTCGCTTGGCTGCATGTGCAAAAATACCAAGAAATCTGAGGTGGTGACGGGAGACATATATGACAGGACATGACCCTCACTCAGTGACCCTGTATTACGTAACTATGTACGTGCACATGCCAGTCTACACACTATACTGGTTGCGAGCAATGGCCAGGCACTTACCCCTAAGCAAAGCACAGGTCCTCTGTTCTCAGGGACGCATGCTTCTGGAGAGTCTGTCTCTCCCACCAGAACAAAGGTCCTGTCCCTCAGTCCTCAGAGCTTGGGCTGCCTTCTTCCTCTTTCTCCCGTGTCCTTCTCCACACAAGCCAACTTTCCAACACCATCAAATGTCAAATCCACTTCTGTGACAACTTGTTTGTTCATTTGTTTGTTTAGACTAAACTAAAAAGGCAAGCTATCCAAACTCAAAAATGTTTTTGTTTTTGGTTCTGGCTTTTTTTGTTGTTGTTTGTTTGTTTGTTTGTTTTTTGCTTTTTCTAGACAGGGTCTCTCTGTGTAGCAATGGCTGGCCAGGAGCTTGCTTTGTAAACCAGGCTGGCCTGGAACTCAGAGATCCACTTGCTCTGCCTCTTGAGTGCTGGGATTAAAGGTGTGCATCACCTTACCACCTGGCCTTTCTTCCCCCTCAGTACTGTTAATCTGCCATTGCTGAAGAATGTGGTTTTGAAATGTGCAAGCTCTGTATAGATGTCCCCCTCTCTCTTCCCTCTGTGGAGTGACTCCATTTGCTTATGGAATTGGGAAAAAGCCAATGGGGACCAGAGATGGAGGTGTCTCAGGTCATTAGCAAGAGCTTACATATGTTGACCGAGCCTATATGGTTTGCTTCCTCAATCTGACGTATCAGTCATAATGCAATATTGCCTTTCATAGTAAGCATGAATGAAATGCATGGCAGCTTCAGTGATTATCACAGTGAGGAGACATCACTCCTGGCTCTTTGTACCCCACTCAAAAGAATGTCTAGATCATTAAAATATGACACACACATTCCTTAAAAAAAAAAAAGGTGTCTAGTCTGAATTTTGTTAGATCAACACTGAATTTTAGTAAAATATTAATATACTGATGCTGTGTTTTATATATAGGTGTGTATATATATGTATATATAATATTATATATAACATATACACACATATATGATATATAATAATAAGTAGAAACAAATATGAGTTCCTTCATGTTTTTGACAGGGCAGGCAGACAGCAGATATAAACCATCATAATCAGATGGCTTCCTGAACCTATATTTGTTTTCCTTAGATATTCAGTTACATTAATAGAAGTTTATTAATAGTACATTAATAGAAGATGATTTCTAAATAATCTTCAGGTTTCATGATCCTTCAAAGCTACAAACCCAAATATGGACAATTCTCATAGGAAGGTGGTTTCCACACGGTGCCTCTGAATGTAAGTCTGGGCCTGGGTCATTTCTGGTAGCAGACTTGGAGACTTAGTTGCACTGTGGTGACCACTCTCTGCCCATGTGATGGAAGGTGACTTCTCTGAGCCTCAATGGGAAAGTCTAACAGGAGTCTGCACACTAATACCTGTGTCAGAGTGATCACACCAACACCTGTGTCAGAGTGATCACACCAGCACCTGTGTCAGAGTGATCACACCAGCACCTGTGTCAGAGTGATCACACCAGCACCTGTGTCAGTGTGGTCACACCAGCACCTGTGTCAGAGTGATCACACCAGCACCTGTGTCAGAGTGATCACACCAGCACCTGTGTCAG
>CM052712.1:85928970-85948970 GCA_028551405.1 Uromys caudimaculatus
TGTCAGATTGGTCACACCAGGATCTATGTCAGTGTGGTCACACCAGCATCTATGTCAGTGTGGTCACACCAACACCTGTGTCAGAGTGATCACACCAACACCTGTGTCAGATTGGTCACACCAGCACCTGTGTCAGATTGGTCACACCAGCACCTGTGTCAGAGTGGTCACACCAGCACCTGTGTCAGAGTGGTCATACCTCATCTATGTCAGTGTGGTCACATCAGCACTTGTATCAGTGTGATGACATTTTGAGTCCTCAAAGCCTCATGGTTGTGCTTTTGTTTCCATCTTTTCAGATTCATGTTTCATATCAGCAGTATACATTTTTGACTAACATGTGTATGTCAAGTATTGTTGACAGCTCTCACCATCTATTAACTATTAAATTCTCACAATTAGATAAAGCTAGTACTATGGTAAATGCCATTTTATAGATAGGAAAACTGAAGAGCAGTAAAGTTAAGTAACTTGCCCAAGATCACACAGCAAGAAAAAGACCCAGATAGCCTGACCTTAGAATCTACTCTCTTAATACAACTCATCAATTATTTCATTTATCTGACACTGATGCTTGACTTCCGACAACATTTTATCCATCTTACAATGAAAGCAATGCAAACTACTAGGAAAATATAGAAAAAAGTCTTTGTCAAACTTACCAGACTCATTTTTCCTAAGCAAGACAAGAAATGTATAACTCATAAAATCAAAGGTTAGTGAGTTATATAAAAAACTAAGACTGCCAGGAAATACAAGTTGTAGGACAAATAAGGAAATAACAGTTGCATCACGAATAATACTCAAAGTGTTAAACTCTACAATATACTAAGAGCATCTACAAATCAATGATAAAAGAACACATTAGTAGGAAAAATGGCAAGTTATATAAAAGGAAAAGTCACCAAAGAACAAATGGTCAATTCCAGGTGTGAATGACAGTCTCACTGACAACTAACAGAATAATAAAAACAGTAAAAAAGGGACCACTTTTATCTATTGGGCTTTTACAGAGAATAGAATTATCCTTAAAGCACTAGTGGACAAGGGGACAAAGAATGTTATTTTGTGTGTTTCTGAGAGATAAATTGTAAGAGCACTTCTGGAAGAAAATTCAGTAGTTGTGGTCAAAATTTAAAAGGGACGTGCCTTTCAACTGCTAGTCAATATATAGGAGTCTAAACGAGACAACATTATAAATGTGTCTGAAACCTTAGGCCAGGGATGTCACAGCAGTCTTGATGGTTATAGTGAAAAAAAAAAAAAGGAGGGAGGAAAAGATCCCCAAAATCCCATAGAGCAAAACAGGTCAATTATGACTCAGCAAAAGAGACTGGAAAAACAAATTATAATGTAATACATCTTTGCAATTAAGTTATTCACAGTTACATGGAAAGACCTTCCAGAAAACTGTTAAAGGAAAAAGAGCAAATTGCAATGAAATGACTATTATAATTGTATACCATACAATACACAGACAGAGACAGACAGAGAGACAGACTCCCCCACAGTAAACATAAATGCTACAAACAAACCCCATGAACCTTTGCTGTGGTAAGGTGTCTAGAAAGAACACAATAAGCCAGCAACCATAGCTATTGTCAAACGTCATGATCTGTGGCATCCCATGAGCCATTCCTGGACTTAAACAAATTCCTTAACTCCCAATCTATGAAAGGAGTGCATTTTTGTATGGCATTGTGTGTGTGTGTGTGTGTGTGTGTGTGTGTGTGTGTGTGTGTGTGTGTGTGTGTGTGTGTGACACAGAACAATGTCTGATGTCCCTCAGTCCCTACCCACTCGTCTGTGAGACAGCCTCTCATTTGCCTGGCACTTACCCATTAGGCTAGGCTCTCTGGCCATCAAGCGTCTAGAATCCATTGTCCCTGTGTCCCTAGTCCTGGGACTACAGCACAGACTAGCATGCATAGCCATTTTCTGTGGTCCTGAGGGTCAGGCTCAGGCCCCTGTTCTTGCAGGGCACTGTATTAATTCAGCCATCTCTCCAGCCCACCACAGGGTGTTTCAATTTCTACTTTGTAACATTGTATATGGTTGGAATTTTTAAATGATGAACATATACTTGTTATTATTTATGCAATGGCAAGATTACTTGAGGAGTCAAAGCACATAAAATACAAAAACTATTTGAGAAAGCAACAAGTAAGATGAGTTTATGTCCTCCAACAATAGGTCAAGTATTTATCATTTCTTCATGGCAAGGACATTTGAAATCCCATCTTTCAGCTATGTTGAAGTGTGTAATACACTGTGGTTGGCCAGGGGCACCAGAAGCTACTCCTCTTGGCTAACTGGAAGTACGTACATACCCTTAGACCATTTCCTCTTTGCCTGTCCACTTCTGTGGATAGTTAACACTGATTGTGAGCTGACAGGATCTAGAATCATCTAGAAACAAGCTTCTGGCCATGTATATGAGGAATTATCTATGGGTTAATTGAGTAACAGTGGCCCCATTACATGAGCTAAGACTGGGAACTGCACCAAAAGGGGGAAGCTTGGTGAGCAGAAGCATCCACCCCCTCTGCTTCCTGACTATGGATACAATGTAATCACTGTTTCAAGCTCCCACCATGATGGACTGTACCTGGAGCCACTGTTAAAATAAGCTTCCTTATGTTCCTTTGTCTAGACACTCTGTTACAGCAACAAGACAAATAACTAGTACAACCTCCAAATAAGCACATACAATGAAGATCTGTCAATCAAATCTAACTGTGTAATACCAATGTGAAAGTGTGTGCATATATGTGCAGGTCATAGGTCAACCTTGGGAGTCATTGTGTTTGTTTGGTTGGTTTTTTATTTTGAATAAGGTCTCTCCATGATACCTGGGGCTTTCAGATTCAGCTGTCTGGCCAACAAGCCCCAGGCATCCAATTGTCTGCACCTCCCCAGCTCTAGAATTCCAAGGCCCATCACTTTATGTAGGTGGTAGGGATCAAACTCAGATCCTCACCCTCGTATGGCAAGCACCTTGCTGACTGAACTATGTCCTCACCCCCCCCCAATCTCTCTTTTCTTATTAAAAACTTTAAAACTTAGTACAAAAGGAAACTAAGGCCCAATATTTAAGTGACTTGGTTAAAGAGACATAGGCGATGAGCATTAGAACCAGATTCAGATCCAGATTCAGTTAATATAAATTCAGATTTCCATCCCAACCATAGATTTCTCTCTCCTCATTGTAGATGCAGATGTTCAGATACAAGTGCATAATCTCAGAGCCTTGTGAAAATGGACTTTATAACTGGGTCATCCACCTGCTTCTAGATAATTCAATTGACACACTCTCTCTCTTGTTCCTTTAACCCTGACAGACTCTCAGACTAAACAGAGTCTTCTTACACCATTGGGGATTAATCTAAAGTCCCTCAGGTAGCTCTGGTAGTGGGGAGCTCTTGAAATTATGTGCAAAGATGTGTGTGTGTGACATATTTTATATATATATATATATATATATATATATATATATATATATATATATATATGTGTGTGTGTGTGTGTGTGTGTGTGTGTGTGTGTGTGTGTGTGTGTATGTATATATATATATATATATATTCAACACTTTCATACAAAGATTTGCAATTTTTATGTTTTTGAAAACACCCGTTCTTACAATAAAGTGAAGTCACTGTAACAACAACAAAATCTACTCCTAGGCCAGCTGTCCTGCAACATATCTAATCAATCAAGAAATATTTACCTAATGTGCACAGACAGGGAAAGCCTTGGCCAGCATTTATTACCAGTTAAGTAGTGGTACAAAATCCTGTGAAGTGAAAGGGGTTGGGGAAAGAGAGGGCATCATGGGGTCTTTAGGGCAGAGGGAGGGAGAAGGAAAGACTTTAGGAACTGTTAGCATTAACAATTCCAGGATTGTGTGTTCAGAAATAAATAAGAATGAGAACTCTTTGTCCTGGGGTCATAGCTCAGCATCAGTGGGCGCTCAGGCAGTGGCCACAGATTACTACTAAATGCAACCTGCCTGTTGTCCTCCAAGGTCATCAGCATTCAGCTGGTACTGTAGCATAAAGTGGGAGGGAAAGCTACATTGAAGAGAAGATAAAAAGAACACACTGAGAAGAAAAGAAAATGCCTGAGTCTGTTTTGCAGACTCAAACCTGCTCATCGATCTTCCCAACTCCAAGTTGAGCAAACCCAGGACATGATATGCACCCAGGTCAGTCATGGTGTGCACATTTCAGCATAATCTGCCCATGGAAAAGCTAGTCACTCTGCAGAAGCATTAGTCCTTTGGCTAAAAGTTCCTACCTACCTGCCACATCTCAGCTGCTGAGTCAGATTGGACTCTAGCATCTGAATTGCATTATGTGTGGATGCTGGGCTTAGCCTCCCTTGACCTCCACAACACACAGGCGCACTTGATAGTTAAAGCAGGGCTGCTGTTCTTAGTTGGTTGGCGTGTATCTGTCGGCCTTCCTCCTTAATGGCCTGCTCAGTAGAAGAAAAGAGGAAAGCAGGCTAAAACCATGTTGTTCAATACCATGATTAGTTTTCTCAGGTTGACAGCCAGCCTTAACAAGATTCTCCTCCTCTGGAAAGGTTCTTTTGATGGATGGTGTCCCTGTGGCTCTAAACTGAGCCGCAGAAGCAAGGAGGGAGGTCTATCGATGAAGTCTCTTTCCCGCTAAGTCAGGTGTAATTGATAAAACCCCAAACCTCATATGCCCCGAAGTGCAGAAGCAAGAGACAGGACAGGCATTGTTTTTCTTCTTTTTTCCCCTCTGTCTTAAGTGAATTATCCCCAGTTCTGTCCCTTCTCAAACTGCACTTGGTTACAAATAATAACAAAGATTGGCGGCAGTCACATCTATTAAGCCAAAACACATTTTAGAAGAAAACCAAAACCTTCTAGATCATAATTACAAAAGGTGCCACATTGCCTACAAAATTAAAGAACCGTATCCACTGAGAGATTCTGGAGACTCAGGCTGGTAGAGGTTGAAAAATTTTGAGGCTATCATTGGTGTGTTTACAAAATTATATATATAGATATATATGTTATATGGGGTTATGGGGAGGTAGGTGTGGGGGAAGGGTGTGCCTCAGCAGGCCCATGCCAAGACATCCCTTCCCCCAGAGGGACCAGCCACACTCGAAGGTATAGTATAGAAATAGAGTTTATTTAGGGCATGGGGAGGGGAGTTAAGAGGGTAGTAGAGGCAGAGAAAGGCAGAGAGAGGAAGAGATTAGAGAAGTAGAGAGGTGGAGGCCTGCCATGACCACGTGGAGAGAGGGGGGAAAGGAATGGGGAGAGGTAAGAGATAAGAGATGTAAGAGAGAGGCAAGAGAAAGAGTTAAGAGAGAGAGGAGGGGCAAGCAGCCCCTTTTATAGTGGGCCAGGCCACCTGGCTGCTGCCAGGCAACTGTGGGGAGGAGCATACCTGGCTGTTGCCAGCTAACTGTGGGGTGGAGTTTAGACACAATGCTAACATTCCCCCATTTTGGTTTAATTAAAAAGAAAACTTAGAAAGAGGCAATGGTAAAGCAGGAATAGGGGTGTCGTAATATCTGACTGCTTCATGCTGGCACTGGGGGCGATGTGTCTCTGGGGAACTTAGAAGAATGGGGGTGGGGGATGTTTGTCCAGTCGTAGGAGAGTTGGCAGTTTCCTTGCTGTCCAGGGTCTGTGTGGGGCAGTGATCTATGTCAGGCAGTCTAATGCCCGGTTGAGCATAGGCTAGAAGCCCTGGGAGACCCGGTGAAAATCCACAAACAGTGGAACCTACACAAGGGACAGAATTCATGCTTCTGGCCAATGCTCCCGGGAGATTCCCATAGCTCTCGTGACCCCTGTATCGAGAGAGGCCTGGAGTGTGAAACTTGTGTAGAAAGCAACCCTGAGTCCTGGGCAAAGCAAATGAGGCACCAATAAGGCCCCCAAGCTGGCCGATGGAAAGTGTTGACTACCAAGCCCCTGTCTCCTCTCAGAACTATAAATAGAGCACCTTGACCCGAGTAGCTCTCTCTCTTTCTCCCCTCCTTCTCCACCCGCCTGCCCCGTGAGTGCTGCCCGCCATCCAGAACAAATAAAGATAAAAACTATTTTGGTGTCGGAGAACTTTTGTCTAAGGGGACTATGACACTTGGGTTCTTGAGGAGACCCTTTCTACGGTGAGCAGAGAGTTCTTAATGGCGGGGGCACAGGGTGGCGAACGCTCTGAGCTGGCACAACGGAGCTGGCGAGTGCCCGCGGCTAGTCTTTATCTGTGCCCTCTCCCTGCACCACGGCCAAGCAGCTGGCCAGCTTGGGCACCGAGGCAGCAGGCGGCCACAAAATCAGGGCTAGGGCTTCTCAACCCCGGCATCTCACCCCTGCAGTGTCAGGCCCCGCAGACACTACGCAGCAACGAGTAGGAGGAACGCTGCGGTGAGCCTTGAAGCCTAGGGGCGCAGACCCAGCACCGGAGCCAGGGGACCCGCCCATGCCTGTGCTTCTCCCAGCATGAGAGAGTAGACAGGTCAGTGGAGCAATCTGAGGGTAGGTCAGAAGGAACAGGTCCAGTAGAAGTGTCTGTGTCTGAGAGGAGATTGTAGCATCTGAAGGTTGCTTTTCTGGAGCTGTCCTGGGTGTAGTAAATGCCTGGACTTGACAAAATTGAAACACATTATTATAGGTAGAAAAATAGCTTAAGTACATTTGGGAGAAAGAAAAAAATTCTTTTAAGATGTACATTTTAAACCCAGAGTAATCCCACCCTTTGGAATGGGTAGTAAGTGGGATGTACTTATCTGGATGGAGTCTATTTGGTCCATGAGAGGCAGATCTGAGTGGATTTTTTGTAGCTTATAAGTTTATAGAAGAGATAACAACATGAATTAACAATATGAACAGTCTTTAGGATGAGCCTTTTGTGGAGTAGAAGGGACAAGATTAAAAAGTTGAAAGAGCTGGATCGTATAATGGAATGTTTTATTAGAGTTAGGCAAATTTATAGGAACTCAGATAACATTAGGGCAGGGGCATAGCAAGAAGAAACATGAAGCATTTAATTAATGGAAACTGAGTTTAGGTAAGGAGATAACAGATTACATCTGTGAAAGCTTAGCTGTCAGTGTTGTCAGAAGTCTGAGAAATAAACAATAATCTAGCAGTTATATTATTTAAAAAATGACAGAGTCCACTAGTCAACAGTTCCCTGGTCTCTGTGGCAACTCGGTCAGAGTCAATCTGGCTTTCAAGCACAGAAGATGCAGGGCTTTTTCTCTGTGGAATGGATACACGTGACATGGGAGGTAAGCTTACCTTGGTTTAGTAGCCAAGCCCTTTGACCCAAAGTATCTGGTTTTGTCCACTGTGTTTTCAGTGACTGTCATATCACAATCTAGACAGAATCCTGTAGCTGCGTCCACATCTTCTGAGACCATCCACCATCCTGAGCCAACTGTTAAGACTTTGGGAATTCTGTCTGCTATAAACTTAATAATTAATAAACGTCTGACAGGACTGAGAACTGTATACATTGGTTATAACTGAATAGAATTTAATAGCAGTAGCAAAGAGACATATGGTTAGGACCAGAATAAGGAAGCAGGCAACAGTGGCATGGAAAGAGAGGAGAGAGAGAGAGAGAGAAAGTCCCTTGTGTGTGCTGGAAGGTGGAAACATGATCAAGAATCAGGGACTGGCGGAGCAGAAGCCAGCTGAGGGAGCTGGGCAAGACAGACTCAGAGCAGAGAGTGAGGGTGGGGGAGGCAGCAGAGTCCTTGGCAGGGGGCGGAGACAGAACCAGCTTGAGGCAAGGCCAAAGTCGAGTTTCCTGCAGCTGTGAGCTTTGGCAGGGTGGCATGTAGTCAAAAGCGCATGGGAAAGCAAGTCTAAGGGAGGGGCAGGAAGCAAGGGGCAGAGCCAGACCCACCTTTCCTGCTGAGAACTGAGCAGAGCCAAGGAGTAGAGGGGGGAAGGGCAGCAAGTGGGGTGTCCCGGCAGGGAGCACTAATCAGACTTGCTTCTCTGGCTAACTAGCTGAACCAGTGGTTTCAGCGAGCAGCAAATGAGATGGGGGGAGGGAATTCTGTACTACGGGTCCTCAGCAAGAAAGCGCCAGTTTAGCAAGATGGAGAGAGATTGTTTTAGACCAAGACATCCCATTAAATAGGGAAATAGGGACAAAGGTGTCGAAGACTGACCCCTGGGCGAGACACGTGGGGGGTGGGAGCTAATGCTCAGAGGTGGTGCTCCTGAGAGAGTGGTTGTCCAGGCCCAGCCTGGAATTTGCAGCAGTGGTGAGAAAGCGAAAGGAAAGAGGAATGTCCCACCCAAGGGAATAAGTCCTAAAACGAGGGTCAGTGAAAGACTATCTCCCATCCTCAAGGACAAAACAGGGTAGCTCTGAACTTAAGAACTCTCCCCAGGGACCATGTGGACAGTCATTTACTCAGGGCGGCAAAGGAGTAGTTCCGAGCTCAAGAACTCTCCCCTGAATCCATGTTGATGGTTACTCTGACCAGTGGGGGATGGGGGCTTACTGGTTCTTTTGATCTCTCAGGGTGGCTGAGGTGGGATACAAACCTGCAGAGTTTCTAATCCGAGTCACAGGGCACCAATGATGTGTTTATAAAAATATAATAAGATATATATGTCATATGGGGTTATGGTAAGGTAAGTGTGGGGGAAGGGTGTGCCTCAGCAGGCCCATGCTGAGACATCCCTTCCCCCAGAAGGATCAGCCACACTCAAAGGTATAGTATAAAATAGAGTTTATTTAGGGCGTGGGGAGGGGAGTTAAGAGGGTAGTAGAGACAGAGAAAGGCAGAGAGAGGAAGAGAGTAGAGAAGTGGAGAGGTGGAGGCCAGTCATGACCATGTGGAGAGAGGGAGGAAGGGAATGGGGAGAGGTAAGAGATAAGAAATTTAAGAGAGAGGCAAGAGAAAGGGATAAGAGAGAGAGGAGAGGCAAGCAGCCCCCTTTATAGAGGGTCAGGTCCACCTGGCTATTGCCAGGCAACTGTGGGGAGGAGCATACCTGGCTGTTGCCAGGTAACTGTGGGGTGGAGTTTAGACAGAATGCTAACAATCATCTCCTAGTAAAGAAATAAGGTCATTGCCTCCTCCCATTCAGAAGCCTGAAAAGAATTAAATCTTAAATGAATTAAACTTAATAAACCTTAAATTTGTCTCTAAAAGTATGCCAGGATCCTGCCAATCTAGTCTCCCTTTGCCTACCGGCCTGTGTACATTTGTGCCACCTGGTCTGCATATGTATGTGGCAGCCTCATCTTGCTGTTGGTTATAGTTGGGCTGAGTGGACAATCTTTGAAAAAGAAGACAGGACAGCTCACCTAGTCTGTCAGCCCTTGATGATTTCATTTGGAATACCCATAGGCTGGAACTAAGAACTTAAAGCTGAGCTGGGGTATAACTCTGCTGGCAGGGGGCTTTCCAAGTCTGCACAAAGTGCTAGGTTCAACCACCAGCAGTACACAAAGAAGTAGAGTAGTTCTGGGTTTAATGCGAACCTGTCTCAAAGGATGGTACTCTCTGTACTGATATCCACGTATTCCTACTTATGGAGAAGTATATCCATAATGTATACATTCATTTTTATACGTTATATACACCATGAAATCTACAGCAGTACCAGTGTACTGTACCAGCTCAGCTGTGATGTTTAAAAAGCTCTCATTGTTGGTCTGAACTCTGCAAATTAGAGAAATAGCATTTCTTACATTTTTACATTTGAATATGAGCAAAAATTTAAAGGTATAGCTTCAGCAAAATAAGTTCTTTTTGTTTTTAAATTAAGAACCTAAAATTTGAAGCAGAAAAGTGTCTATTTTCGGTTTCTTCACAGAGGCAGCACCTTGAGTTACAGTCTGTTCTTCAGCACGACACAGCCACAGTTACTTTGCCAGCTCTCATCAGGGTGTGGTTAGCTTAGCTTTTGTCAACAGTGCTGGTTACACCAGAGCATCCCATTCCATTTCATCACAGCCAGTATCGTCCAAGGGAGCACAGACAGAATGTCTACCCTGTGGCAAGAGGATCCTGACCTTTGGGGACATGAAGGTGTGTGATATATAACAGTGTGCTGCCCAAGGTCGTTTCAGCTCACTACAATGCAGTCTTTGTTCCCAAAGAAAGGCATGTCCTTCCATCTGGAACCTCCAAGTTCACTTGGTGGTTTGATTGAGAATAGCCCCCAGAGGCTCATGTGTTTGAATGCTCAGTCCCAGTTGGAACTGTTTGGGAAGGATTAGAAGGTGTGGCCTCGTTGGAGGAAGTATGCCCCTGGGGATGAACTTTGAAGTTACAAAGCTCACACCAACCCTGGCCTCAATATCTCTTCCTCTTCCTCTCCCTTTCCCTTTCTCTCCCTCCCTCCCTCCTTACCCCCTCCCTCCCTCCCCCCCTACTGCCTATGGATATAAGGTTCTCAGTTTCTGCTCTTGTACCATGCTATCTGCTTCCAGTCATGATAACCATGGACTAGCCCTTTCAAATTGTAAGCAAGCCCCTAATTAAATGCTTTCTTGTGTGATCTGTCTGAGTCATGCTGTCTCCTCACAGCAATCAAACGGCGAGTAAGACAACTTAGGACCAAAGCACACTTTTCTCATATGATGCAAAACACACCGCAAAGAGAGCATCCCTCATCTTTACCAAAACTCATTGAAATTGAAGAAATGAATGCTCCAGATGGAAGAACATGATTTTCTTTGGGGGCAAAGATTGCATTGTGGTGAGTTCAAATGACCTCAGTTACCACACCAGCACTATACATACCACACACCTCCATGTTCCTAAAGGTCAGGATGCTCTTGCCACATAGTGGGCATTGTGTCAGTGCTCACTGGAACAAAACTGATGAGATGAAATAAAATGGAATGTTGTCATCCAAGCAGCCCTCCAATGAAACAAATCTCCAATGTGACTGCGAGCAGGCAAACCATGTGTCAAAGGTCACTGCACCAGGGAGTGGCAGCTCTGGACTCAGACGTGGAGTAGACAGTTGGAAACTCAGTCTTTACACTGTATGGTGATGCTACAAGCTTTGTCTTGACTTGGTTTTTCCAAAATACCTAAAGCATTCCACAAGAGCTGTTCTCAGGCAAAGTCACAAAACACCAGCGGTCTGAGGCAGTGCCCAGCACCACCAGCTATGGTGTACGTGGAGAGAAGCTTGTTTCATGAGTTGGAAACACAGACAAAATTTCTGACAAAAGCCATTTTCATTAAGTTATAATTAAGATTATAACTTCCATTAGTTACAATCAATGAACTTTAAATAGCATGTGGCGTTTGTGGTTGAATCTTGGGCTAAACTTCCCAAAACATTTATCTTTTAAAAATTTTAACAGCTTTATTGAGGTCAAACTCAAATATTAGTATGTGAATATTTACATAGAAATAAATTAATGTATACTACTAATGGCTTAAAATATGTTGTCTATATATTATATTTATAGGTCTATTAATACATAAAATGTATTTACTGTATACAGTTGACTACTTTAGACGTGGTCAATTTTGAACCTAGTAGACTCTTACTAAGGATAGAGGTAATATACCTATATCTCCAAAAGTTACTTAAGAACTCTCTGCCCCCTATTGTGTGGTAAGCAACATTTAGCACCAAATCTAAACAATTAATAGATTTAATAATATTTACAATCTTTAAATGCCATCCCTGACAAGAAGAAACAGATTTTTCTACTTAAAAGAATGTTTTATATGCTGGCTGACTGAAGATCTTCATCAGGAACACAGAGCATCAGATAGACAAAGACAGACAGACAGACAGACCAACAGGGGAGGAGTGGATCAAGGGTCCAGGACATCAGAGCAGACGGCAGCAGGAAGTAGCTGTTACATTGTACAATCAGGAAGTAGATAATATTTGCATACTGCTGCTCAGCTCAGCTCTATCCTCACTCACATAGTCCAGGATCCCAGCTGAGAAATGGTGCCACTCACACTGGGGTGGGTCTTCCCGCCTCAGTTAACTGAGATAATATCCCAGACCCATCCAGGTGCTTCTAGATTCTGCCAGGTTGACATTAACCATCACACAGGATGGGAAGGAGTTAGGTCTTTGATGACAAATTGCTTAACATCTCATCATGGGGCACACTTGGTTACAATTTATTGAACTGGTTGTTAACTCTAACCTTAGAGAGCTACAACTCAGTGGGGTCAGAGCCAACTATAGATAAAGAAACAAAGTCTCAAAAATGAAAACCAACAACTTGATCACAGCCGATCACTAATTCTCTCTGGATGTAAAAAGTAGGACAATTCAACATGACATTTTCTCCTATGGGAAAGTAGTTATTTTGACGGTTTGGGAGACAGCCCAGTTGATAACATGCTCGCTGAGCAAGCAGGAGGACTTAAATTCAGTGTGGATAATCATGTGTCATGATACATGCTTGTAGTCCTGGCCTGGTAAAGGTGGAAACAGGCCCAGCTGCGTACGTCACTGAGCCCCAGGCAGTAAGAGATGGTGTCCTACAAAACAAAGTCTGGAGAAATATCACCTGCGTTTGACCTCTGGTTTATACAGACATACAGACACATGTACACACACACACACACACACACACACACACACACACACACACAGAGGCACACACACATGTGCACACGTGCACTCATGTGCACATGCATACAATACTCCTATAGATAAATATGTTTATTTTACATAGAAATAGCATCAGAATTTAACTTTATTCTATCTATAAAGTGGTGAAGGGCCTGGGTGGCCAGCAATGCGCTCTAGAGAGAAAGAAAGAGTCTAAGGGAGTGTCCAAGTGAAACTATCCTCTGCTAACTGTGGGTTTACATAGCCAGAAACTCTGAACTTGGTCACAGGATGGGTTCTCACAGAGACTATCAAAAGGGGAAGCCATTAATCATAGGACATCAACGTATACATCGAAGGGGAGAATACAAGAGCCCCTGTTAGGGGCCCTGTGCTGTCTTACCTTTAAAGGCGGCTCTTGAAGGCATTGCTTTTCATGCTCCCAAATTTTAACATCTTATCTGGAGGGGGATTTTTTTTTCATTTTCTCTATGATGCTATAATCAAAGAAGAAACATAGGAGAAGCCTGATAATTTTAGAGTCTTCATTTCAGACCATTAAAGTTGTATTGTCTAATTTCCTTTCTAAAGATTGGAACTCTCCAGAAAATGAACAGATGAAAGGTCTCAGCTCTCAAGGATACTTGCTCAGCCACTTATACAAATGACATATAATAACATGCATTCTAAGACTAGTCATCCTTCCTTTAGTGTCTCGAAACACTACGAATTGATGCAGTCTAGATTAGCTATTAAGCCTCTCCATCGCCGGTCGATCAATCATGGGGACCGGGCGGTACTGAAGGCTTATAGAGTTGTGTTGCTGAGCCACAATGTAACTCAGTACTGCTCATCGTATGAAATTAGATTCCCCATCAAAAACAAAACAAAACAAAACAAAACAAAATTTGTGTGTGGCTGAAATGATGGTTCTGGGTTCAGGCCTCCAGCTTGAGCTCCGACATCGACGGAGAATTGATGAAGCGGCCAAGCGGGAATAAGCTCTGCTTGATCTTCAGAGCCCTGGAAGAGCATCGCCCGAAGCTACAGTGCTGTAAACGTACTCTGCACAACCAACTTAGCCAGCGCAGATGTATTGACTTAGAGTGCCCATGAATGACATTAGGGCTACTTAGGAAAGAAAGGGGGAAAAAAAGACCAAATAACAGCAAAAGAACACAGCAATTGGTTCTGAAAATTACCTTTCTCCAGTGAACCTCTCTGAAAAATTACCTTTTTCTGCTGAATCTCACTCAAAAATTACCTTTTCCAACTGAAGCTCTCTCAAAGTGCCTTGATGGTAAGCAATGTAGTTTTAAGTTGAAAATGTCACAAGGCCATGAAAAGAAATTGATAGAAAATTTCAGGGTTCCTTGTTGGTATTTGAAGCAGCCCGTGGGTTTTTGTTTCTTAACACTGATCTGCTCTGCTGCGCTCCCGCTTTGATTTCTGTATTGCGCAAACCAGCGTGCTTCCAGGCTTAATGGCTTCACAGAGAAGGGGACGGAGGTGATGGAGTTATTACTGACAAGGTTCTCTTGGAGTGAGAAATTGGTAAGCAGATGTTTTCAAAATCTCCATTCACCTCAGAACTTGAAGAAAGTGCAGTAAATAAAATCTTGAAGTTTGCTCATCCTTTAAAAGAAATCGTAATTATGCGTTTGAGGGGCGATTTGGGGTGGGGGAGTGGGAAACAGAGAGCTTCTGCTTCTCAAGTCAAAGGAGCAGAAAGGCCCCTCCATCTTGGAAGAAGCAGCCCTGTGTAACATTCTGAGTTTTAGCCCTGACTCCATCTCATGCTTCAACACGACCTTGGACGAGTCCTGTGAGATGAGAGTGGATACAGAAGTCCTACAGTGTCTGACTGTAGTATCCTACATCATCCGGCTATAATATCCTACAGTGTCCGACTATAGTATTCTATAGCGTCTGGCTATAATATCCTACAGCATCCGGCTATAATATCCTACAGTGTCCGACTGTAATATCCTACAGTCTCTGGCTACAATATCCTACAGTGTCTGGCTATAATATCCTACAGTGTCTGACTGTATTATCCTACAACCTCTGGCTATAATATCTTATAGTGTCCAACTATGGTATCCTACAGTGTCCGACTATAGCATCCTTCAGTGTCCAGCTATAATATCTTACAGTGTCTGGCAATAGTATCCTACAGCGTCTGTCTCTTTAGTCCAGACAAAGGAAGACCTGTTACTTCATGGCTACTGTTTGTTATCACTGTTGTTCTATGAGAAGCCACTGGTTCTGTGTGTGCACGTAAATGTGTGTGTGTGTGGGGGTGCACACTCGGGCCACGTGTCCCCATGGAAAAACAAAGGCGTGCTTCCTGTTCCGGGATGCCTCCTCCAGTATGGTCTCTGGAAGGACACTGGGACTTGCTAGGTTGGGATAGACCAGAATTGTACTTGGGAAACTTCGCTACTTTGTTTGGCTGCCTGGTAGATGTGGTTTTCACCTTTTCCCCCTTTGTCTCTCTGCTGACTTTTCTCCAGCCTCAGTTCTCCGTGCCCCGTATCTTTGTCTTCTCTGTTTTCTTCTAATTCACAAGCATTTTGACTTCAACTTAGAAGCCCCCTACAGGAACCACAGACAGAACACATGATGAAGAACTTTGTGGGCTTCTGTAACAGGTATCAATCACAAAATGTTTTCTTTTCATAATTCATGAAATAGAATTAGGGGTGTGCCGAACAATTGTTTTTGACTTAAGTCTTTGATCTTCAATATTGAATAAAATAAAAATTCTGTTAAATCTGAGATTTTATAAATTTTGGAATTCGAGAATACTTACCTGTATTGCAAAATTAATTAGGATTACAACTTTATTGCTAACATTTTAATAGTATTGCTAACATTTTAGTAGTCACGTTTTAAAATTTGGCACTGTAGAATAAGTAATAATTTCTTTATTTTCTCACTCACTAAGTTGCCCTTCTAGTCTTTTTTTAAAAGAATGTTTTTAATTGTAATAAAATTGTATCACTTTCCCTCCCATTCCCCCTTCCAGCCCCTTCCCCTCCCCTCCCTCAAACTCCACACACAGCCCCCAACTCTCAAGCTGATAGCCTGATTTTATTTGATTGTATGCATTACATGTGCACGTGTGCACAGATATTTATAAGTACAGCCTGCTATTATTTATAATTTTTCTGAGTGGCGGCGTGTAGATGCTTTGAAGGCTGACCACTCAGCACTGGGTAACCAGTGCAGAGCTCATCCCTGGTGTCGTCAGTTGCCTTTAGTTCTTTGCCCAGGGGTGGGGCCCGTGAAATTTTACCCCCTGCACATAAATGTGCCGGCTGATCATTGACGTTGCCCTTGTTTCGGCTGTTTGTGTGCAGCCGTTTCTAGGACAGACTGTTTCACACAGACTTCATAGTGTTCTGGCTCTTACAGTCTTCCTTGGTGTTCCCCGAGCCATCGATGAAGGAGCTGTGATGTGGATGCATCTGTTGAGGTGGGCTCCCAATGATCTGTTGGTCTCTGCATTGCATCCAGCTGTGGTTTTCTGCAGTGGTCTCCATTTGTGGTAAAGAGGGGGCTTTTTTGAAGAGGAATGGTAGCTGCACTTCTCTGTGGGTGTAACGATTAGATCTGGAATGCAGTTAGGAATTACGCTGGTCTAGCAAAGTGGTGGCAATGGATTCTTTTCTAAGAGTCATGACTCCACTACCCCTGGGAAGCTGTCTGGGTTTCTAGTACCAGGCTTGATTTTCTTTTTGTTGAATGAGGCTTTAAGCCCAGTTAGCCATCCGCTGGTTGCCACCAATATGAGCAGCACGTACTGGATCTTTGTGCATTTACTGTCATACTGGTGATTGTTGTCATCTTAGATGTTGCAGCTGGCTGGGGCTGTTTAATTGCTTCACCCCCATTGGCAGCTTGCATAGTATTTTCTGGAACTATGGAAACTAGATCACAGGAAAGAAGCTCTCAGGTCAGACCAGCATGAGTTATCCAAGTTGTGTCCTGAGTGTGGTGTCTTCAGCCATAAGGGCCCACCCTCAACACCTTAGTGGCAGCCAAGGGCTATATTGATAATCTGTATTGTTTTGGGGTTCACTTGGACCACCCTGACCAGCCCCTCCATGGGATGCATGGTGTCTTGTGTCTGTGGCTTCTCCGTGTTGTACAGTCTCCTCTGACGATCTGGAGGCAGGAGCTTCCAAGGAGAGAGAGCAAGCGGCATTTGTCTTTCTGGGTCTGGGCTGCTTCACTCAATTGAATTTTTCTAGTTCCATCCACTTACCTGAGAATGCCAAGATTTCATTTTCACTTACAGCTGCATGGTATTCCGTGGTGTGCACGCACCGCATTTCATTATCCATCCACTGGGCAGAGGGCATTTGGGTTGTTTCCACTTTCTAGCTATTGTGAACAGAGCAGCCAAGGACATGGCTCAGCAGTATCTGTGGAGTAAATGCTGAGTTCTTCCTGCATCTTCTTGCTGGCAGTGAGCCACGCTGCACAGATACCAGGGTCTTGGGAATACACAGCAAGTGAGCCATGCCCCACCCCCTTAGAGGTCTTTATCTCACACAGCTGTGACACAAGTAAAGGCTCACTTTCAAGTAGCATAACTTACTACTTGATAAGCTGCTTTATGAGGGACAAAGTACTAAATTAAAAAATTTTTTTTACTGCATTTTCTACATGAAATTGTACCTACATGCGCAAGACTATGAAGGTTGAGGAACGCTCAGAAGAATTTTCTAGGAGAGACTACACTTCTGACAGAAACCACATTGATAACATGGAAATATTTTAAAAGTTTCCATCTTTAATTATACAGCAATGGAGACAGCCAGAGTAATGATCATGGAAGGGTTTTATTTAAAGTCTCAGCAGTTGTAGATTCAGAATGATAAGCACTTGCTTTTGCCAACATCCACCGTTTGGAAGTTTGGTTAATAATACTAATCAAGCTACTTCAGCGGATCACGGGTGGTATTGGGTGTGATTTTATGTTTCTACTCTATAAAATTTAGAGAATGCAAAGGTGTCATTTTGTTTTTAATTCATTCTTCTGAAATGCAATGGGTTCTAAAATGCTATTTTTTTCCTGAAATTTTTATGGACTATATAAAATTAAATTTCTAAAATGTAAACATTGCTCTTGGCAGGGTTGGGTAAAAACATAGCCTCTCATAGACTGCTGGGGATTAACTCTATGCGGGGAATTTAGGATGCCAAGCAGTGCTGAAAATGCATTTACTGTCTGTTTCATCAATCCTATGGCTTAGAATTCACCCTATGACCTGTCTCCAATAATAGAAAAATACAAACCCAAAGGTTCTTCTAGTAGAGTACTATATGCCTATGAAAAAAGAATAAGGAAAGGTTCTATGCACCGTTACAAAGTGCTTTTCTGCAGATGCTTTCTGTACTGGCTGGTTTTGTGTGTCAACTTGACACAAGCTGGTGTTATCACAGAAAAAGGAGTTTCAGTTGAGGAAACGCCTCCATGAGATCCAGCTGTTAAGGCATTTTCTCAATTAGTGATCAAGGGGGGAGGGCCCCTTGTGAGTGGTACCATCTGTGGGCTGGTAGTCTTGGGTTCTATAAGAAAGTAAGCTGAGCAAGCCAGGAGAGCAAGCCAGTAAGTTACATCCCTCCATGGCCTCTGCATCAGCTCCTGCTTCCTGATCTGCTTGAGTTCCAGTCCTGACTTCCTTTGGTGATGAACAGCAGTGTGGAAGTGTAAGCTGAATAAACCCTTTCCTCCTCAACTTGTATCTTGGTCATGATGTTTGTGCAGGAACAGAAACCCTGACTAAAACACTTTTAAATAAAAAAAGAACAGACTCCAAAATGTCTTTTGTTGTTTGCATAAGAAAAAAGAAGGGCCAAATACAATCCCACTTATCTTTACAGTATGACCCAGTGGAGGAAAAATCAGAAAACAATATAACTGGTCATACGCTCTGTGTGAATACAGGGTTGGAGTGATGTAAAAAGGCCCAGGAAGGAGTGGCTTTTCCGTGTGTAGACTTTTTTGTTTTTACTAGTTTGACAGATATTCTATATATTCAGTAAAGGGAAATCCATAATAATGGTGTGTGGAGGGGGTAAGACCCTAATACTGAAAGGGAGCACAAACACATGAATTTAATTATATCTATCTATCTATCTATCTATCTATCTATCTATCTATCTATCTATCTATCTATACACACACACACACACACACACACACACATACATACATACATATATCTTCAATGTGTTTGTGGAGGGGGATAATTGCAAAGAAATAATGAATACTTTTTATACTTGGTTTGTTTTGTTTAATAATAGCTTAGGTGGCTATTCTGAAACTACTTCCCATACATTGTAGGGTTAAACTGATAAAGGTTGAAAGCCGGAGTCTCACTATGGAAGGAGAAAGATTCAAATATGGGGCAAAAGCAAGGAAGAACTCAGAGGTTAAGGTTTGAGCTAGGAGTAGCAGGACTGATCAAACATGTCTTCGTATCTGTGTCTGTATTCATACGCAAGTTCTTGGCATGTTGGTATGAGACTCTGTTCATGAACATAAGTATGTTCATTTCAGGTCCTGTGTATTGAATTGATGGCCAAGAATAAACATGCTCTAGTTGCCACAAACGTGCTTAACACCTTGGAATTGGAGGTCTTAAGATAAATGGCTGACTCCAGAACTGGGCAGGATGCATAGAAGAGGAGGATGGATATCTTGTTAGGTCTGAGAGTCAGGAAGACCAGAGAGAAGAGGAATTATGGGGAGGGGAGAAAGATAAATTGGAGAATTTAAGTTTCTTGCTTAAGGCAGCATGCAAAATGTTGACCAGTTAAGTAAAGAGCATGTGCCAGCCAATGCCAGCATCCTGCACCCATCATAGTAAAGATTGTATCAGGAAATAATGGTTGATACCACATGAAGTGACCATATTTGACAAGAGCGAAAGATGATTGCATGCCTTGAAGCATCTACTCAAACATTGTTTTTAGCTTACAAGAAGGGATGGGAAATCAGTAATAATATTGTAGAAAAATGTAGAAGACCTTGACTGGGAAATCGAAGTTCTTATGTCATGAGAACCAGATGGATGCTGTGTGCTTCCTGCCAGGTGCCCCAGGAATGAAGCAAGAGCAGCCACACTGTTCTGCTGAGACTCCGTTCATAGCAAAACACCTGACAAACCTAACGTGAAAAGCGTCCTATTTAAAGATGAAAGAGAACATATTCTTTGTCAGGTGACCCCTTCTAGTCCTCCAGACAGAAATGAGGGATTTTAATTAGTTACCCCATTAAGCTGTGCACCTCTGCAGGTGGGGCCTGGGGCACAGAAAGAAAGGCACAGAAATCTGTAGGACAGAGGAATGTCCTTGGCCTTCAGTGATGCCCTCTGGGCCCTAATCCAGCTTCTGCCATCATGAGAAGAGGTGG
>CM052712.1:85952423-86025946 GCA_028551405.1 Uromys caudimaculatus
TGCCCGTGTGTGCAGCACATAGCCACTGCCCGTGTGTGCAGCACATAGCCACTGCCTGTGTGTGCAGCACGTAGCCACTGCCCGCGTGCGCAGCACACAGCCACTGCCTGCATGTGCAGCACATAGCCACTCCCTGTGTGTGCAACACATAGCCACTGCCGTCAGTGAATGTGCTTTATCTTTTCTATTGGAATGCCCCAGTGGCTGGACACGCACTTGATGTCCATCTTTTCTGTTGTTATTGCCTGTTTGTTTATTCCATAGTTTTTATACTCAATTTTATATTTGAGATTATAATGTAATCACATCATTCTCCCTTTCCTTTCTTTCTTCAACCCTTCCTAAATATTCTTCCCTCTTTTCAAGCTAATTGTTATTGCATGTATATATGGCTATGTACATACATCTATATCCCTAAATATGATCTGCTCAGTGCATGTTACTTATATGCATGTTTTTGGGGCTGGCTATTTGGCACTGGACAACCAATTGGCGTGCTCTTCCCTGGGGAAGACAATTTCTCATGCACCCAGCTATCCTCAGCTGCCTACAGTTCTTTTGTAGGGTTTAGGCCTTCCTCACCCACTTGGGCATGTTCCATGGTGTTACCCTTGTTCCGCTCACGTTTAGGTGGTCATGCTGGTGAGACTTTATAGGTGCAGCTTCTTACATTACTAGGAGAGACACTCTCACACCAAACTCTCTGACCCTCTGGCTCCTACAATATTTATGCCCCCACTTCTGCAATGTTCCCCAGGCCTTAGTTACAGGAGTGTTCTGTAGAAGTGTCTGTTGAAACTGGCTCTACAAATCTGCATTTTGGTTGGTTGTAGTTTTCTGTAGTGGTCTCCACTGGTTACAAAGAGAAGTTTCCTTGATGAGGGGTAAGGGCCACACTTACCTGAGGCTATAAGTACAAATGTTCATAGATTGTCAGAGATTAAGCTGGTTTAACAGATTATCCTCCAATGGCCATGACTTCACTAGGTCTGAGTAGTTAGCTAAGTTTCCAGTACTATGCATAATTTTCTTCTTGTTGAGTAGATCTTAACTCCAATTAGGAAACTGTTGGTGACTGCCGAGGTATGTGTGCCACTACTGCACCCTTAGGGTTATCATGCTATGGTGGTCATTGTTGTGGTTCACAGACATCATAGCTTGGTAGGTTGGCTGTCTTCCACCCTTTAGAAGCTTTCATGGTGTCTTCTGGTACCACAGAAGCTAATCCCCAGGGAGGGGCATTTAGGTTCCAGCTCAGGGACCTGTTAGCCCTGCTTCTGAAGTGCATAGTGCCTTCAGCAATAAAGACTTACCTTCCATGTATGGGGCAACCAAAAGCAAGAGCAGAAGGCTGTAGGTTTGGGGAGTTTCTTGGACAGTTCTAGCCAGCCACACGAGAAGGGCTTCTCATGTGTAGTATTGGGCTTTTGTTATATGTTCTTTGGCTCCTGGAGGGAGCTCCATCCACCTAGATGAGAAAAAGTTCATTAAAACTGGATGTGTACATTTATGCACAGAGTTTCTTGTATTAGAGGGTTTGGGGGTAAAGAGTATGTTTCATGGCATTCCCAGACATTCTTCTTGTTATTTCAGCCTCCTTCCTCCTTCTGTGTGTAACTCTCTCCCTCCCTGACAACCCCCTCTTGTATTCATTCCCCTGTCAGCTCACATGTCATGCTATTCCACGTTACCCTCTTCCCACATTCATCTGTATTTACCTCCCTAAGGAGCCCCCTTTCCCAGCTCCCTCTCAGATCACTCTAACCCTGCAGTTCCCTTCTCTATTGCTCTCCGACACTTCTATCCTATCAATGGTCTCGTCTCCTTTCCTTGTTTCTGTGGGGCTTACCTCTCTCTCTCTCTCTCTCTCTCTCTCTCTCTCTGTGTGTGTGTGTGCTCTGTGTGTCTGTCTGTATGTCTGTCTTTGTGTGTCTGTGAAGTGTGTCTGTGTGTGTGTCTGTGTGTGTGTGTCTGTGTGTGTGTGTGTGTGTGTGTGTGTGTGTGTGTGTGTGTGTGTGTACCACGTTTATACTACTCATTTATCACTTGAAGGACATTTAAGTTGGTTCCACTGCCCAGTAATTGTGACTGGAGCAGCAGTGAACATGGCTGAGCAGGTATCTGCAGCATGAGATGTCAAGTACGCTGGGCATATGCTAAGAGTGGAATAGGAGTCTTACAATAGTTACTTCTAGTTTTTTGTGAGCTCTCCACACTGATTTCCATAATGGCTGCACCCGTTTGCAGTCTCACCAACAATGGAAGACGGTCCACTTTCCCACACCCCGCCACCATTTGTTACCAGTTATTCCATTGATATTTGCTAATCTGACAGGGGGAAGATGAACTCTCAAAGGGCTTTTGATTTGCATTTCCCTATGTGCATGATGAACATTTTTAGCCACTTTTCTTCTTTTGGGAATACTGTTTTCAAATGGACCATTTGTTTGTTTTGATTTGATTTTTTTTTGCGTTCTTTGTATATTCTGGATATTATTCCTCTGTCAGATGTATATTTCTTTTCACTCAGTTAGTTCTTCCTTTAGCTGTGCAGAAGCTTTTTAGTTTTATGAAGCCCCGCTCAATCTTTGGCCTTTATTCTTGGGTAAATGGAGTCACACTCGGAAAGTCCTTCCCCACACCTACATCTTCTAGGGAACTTCTGGGTGTTCTGGGTTTCACATCTGGGTCTTTGATACATTTGGGCAAGATGGTAGATACGGGTTTAATTTTTTTCTTCCACATGTACACAGCCAGTTTTCCTGTTCTTTTTCACGGCTTACATTTTGGCATCTTTGTCAGATATTAAATGGATGAACATTTATGTACTAATATTTGGGCCTTTGACTTTGTTCCATTGTCTGCTTGTCTGTTTCTGTGTCGGCACCATGTTGTGTTTGTTACTATGGCTCTGTAATATACATTAAGATCTGAAATGGTAATCCCTCTAGCTTAGTTCTTTTTGCTCAGGTTTGTTTTGGCTAACAGGGATCTTTTGTGGTTCCATATGAATTTTAGGATAGGTTTTTCTTTTTCTGAAGAATGAGATGGGGACTTTGATTGGGATTGTATTGAATCTGTAACTAGCTTTTGTTGAAACAGTCATTTTCCTAATGTCAATTCTTCCAATCCCTGAGTGGGGATGTCTTTCCATTTTCTACTGTCTTTTTCTGTCTCTTTATTCAGAGGCTTCAAGTTTTCATTTTTGAGGTCCTTCACTTCCTTGATTGAGTTTATTCGGAGATACTTAATTTTCTTTGAGGCTATTGTGAGTGGGACTGTGTCCATGATCTTGTCTTTGTATGTTTGTTGTTGGTGTATAGAAAAGCTATTGATTCATGCAAGTTGATTCTGTATCCTGCCACATTACTCAATTTATAATTTCTAGGCTCTCTCTGGTGCGTTTTTTTTTTTTTTTTAAGGGGGTAGGGGAGGGTGTGGTGTATCATGTATACTGCCAGGTCCACAGATAGGGATAATTCAGCTTCTTTTTCCCCTGTTTGCACCTCTTTAGTCTCCTTCTCCTGCCACATTATAAGGAAGCACCTGTTGTCATCCTGAGGAAGTTTAAGAGCAGTTTGTGTGCGTGCACTGTAGAATTTGTATCAGCAGCTTGGAAAAAAGCCTCGGAGAAAGCAGTTGTGCATTTTATGGAAATTAGTGCCATCAACATTCTTGATAGACTACCACATGCATTAAACACTAATCTTGATAGTTTAGTTAAAAGAGGAGTCTGACAACTCTATCCTGTCTGAAATATCTTAATAGAGAAACACGTCAAGAATCAGGGCAAGAAGGGAAGCTCAGTTGGTAATGTGCCTGCCTCACAACCCTGAGGACCTGAGTTCAATCCCCCAAAGCCACGTTTTATAAGTCATGTGTGGTTGTGCACACTCCTGGGGAGGTAGGTCCTTGCAGCTTACTGGTCAGCCAGCCTAACCTACATGGTGAGCTTCAGGTCATTAGGAGACCCTGTCTCAAAACAATAACAACAAAAACCAAGGTGGACAGTGTCTAAAAGAAGACATGCAAGGTCTGGCCTCCATATGTACATGCACGTGTCTGAACACACACACACACACACACACACACACACACACACACACACGGGTATTTACACATACAGTAATGGGGACGGAGAAGTTATACAATAGTCAATTTGTTTTCACTTATATTTTCTACTCTGCATACTCATGAGGGCAAAAACTGTGATTTAAAATATGTTATATGCCTAAATATGATCTTTAAAAAGCTCTTTTAGGAAGCATGGAATAAACAATTATAGGTGAAGACCTCACTTAGTTGACAATATTGTCTTACAACTTACAGTCTATAGCAATACAGATTAAATAAAATGTGTGCACACAATATCAGCTTAGAACACAGACTTGCAAATTAACACCAGCAAAGGATCTTGCTGCATCGGAAGGCCTGTGTCCCTCTGTCCCTCAGAGCCCAATCCACACAAGTTTTGTTTCCAGAACAAAAACCTTCAGTGTAAAATGGCTTCTATTTGGTCATAAGCCTACACCTGCCTGCTTGAGATCCTCCTGGTTTAATTTAGTGAGAGAAACACATGACACACATTCCCACAGTGAACACGTTAGAACAGAAACATGCCCTGGTGGAGCCATTTATAGATGCAGCAGCCCTGACTGACAGTAGAAAGATGTTGTTGTAGAAGACCTTCAAAAGGAAACCAAAGTCTGAACACTGTGTTCAAAATGAATGTTGGCTGCTACCTTACGGCAGGACATATGGGCATAAGTGCTCAAACAACAGCTTTCTTGGAGTAATTAATTATGTTTTCTGAAGTTGCTTTTCTCTGCAACTTTAACTAGCCACGAGTCTCCAAAGCTTGCTGAGCTGGCATTGTTAGATGCTCTGATCTGGACTTCTGCTTATTTCTATGGAGGAAAAAGACGTATCCTAAGCTAACCTCCAACCAAGAGCAGCTAGGAAACAGTTTAGCTGCCAAATTCCACACATCACATAGTTCAAAGATGTCATCTCTAAGGAGAAGACAGGGAAGACAAGACACATGATCCTCTTGGGGATTGTGGAGCAGTTTCATGACCCAGGGACCAAAAGGGGAAACTACACACTAGCTCTATGTCTTCACCAAGTTGAGCAAATTGATCCTTGAATTCAAGGATGCTGTAGTGGCTGTAGGTCTTACAGAAGAATCCAGGTTAGAAATGACTTGAAGAGAAACAGCTCCAGAAATCCGCAGGATGGTCCCCTGAAGTTCTGGAAACCACTTGGTCATGCAGGTGGATAGTGAATCTTCATATAATGGCCAAGGCACCAGCAAGGAGCTGCAGGCTGCAAAACTCCCCTGATCCATAGGAGGTGTGGGAAATGTTCAAAATTCAATAAAGCATGATCAGCGGTAATGATTACCTATGACATAGGAGACTCCATTGGGGTCATAGTGCTATTATCATAGTGCTACTACGGAAATGAATCATCCTTAGAGTAAATACAGCCTATATGTATGCTATCAAAGCATAAAAGAGATAGGCTTTTCTCAGCAAGCAGCCCTGTCTGCTGAAACAGAGTTGGGCACTGTAAGAGTCAGACCACAGGCAAACCAGACTCAGCAATGTGGCATTTACAGTGTCCAGTAATAATTTTACACAGTTAGTAGTGTGGTCTACAAAGCTGGAAAGCCAGAAATGAATTGAGAGATAGAAACGGAAGCACCAACAAGAGGACAGGTGTCGGTAGAAATCGCAGACCACACTCAGATACTTAAAGAGAACCATGAAGAGAAGGACCAAAGAGGTGGACTTAGCGAGAACCAGAGGAGTCCTCTAGGCATGAAAAGCACTAGCACTTGAAGTAAAACATCATGGCGTCAACCCAGCATAAAAGGTGTCCTCTGAGGACAGATGATGCAAGTGAAGTCCATCTGTAAAAATAAGAAAAACCAATGCCTTCCGCGATGTCTGAGACAATAATCAGTTGTTTGACATGCATGGTGTCAGAGAAAATGAGAGAGACAAGTATCCAAATTTTGTTCCAACTGTGATACAGATTTATAAAACCCAAATTTCAAGACACTGAACACACGTGTGATGCAAAGGAAACTGAAAGGCAAAGAACAAATTAATTACGTCAGAGCGAAAGATATCAACAGTGGGCAGCAGAGAATCCTGTAAGTACTCGAGGTCTTACATAACAGTTTAAGCAAAGAAAAGAATAAAATTATACAAGGATTATGACACAGAGAGTAAAAATGTGAATAAAAGCGTAGAATGAACTTGAGGGAACTTATGAGAGCCTTCATTATATGTCATGTGATACATAGGCATTCAAAGAAAACCTGACAACTTAAAGGCGCACACTAGGGAGCAAAACCTTAATTAATTAAAGACATACCGATGATGGCAAATAGTTATGACAATATATGATACAATGGCTCAGAGGTTAAGAGCACTGACTGCTCTTCCAGAGGGCCTGACTTCAATTCCCAGCAACCACATGGTGGCTCACAACCATCTGTAATGGGATCTGATGCCCTCTTCTGGTGTGTCTGAAGACAGCTATAGTGTACTCATATACATAAAATAAATAAATAATTCTTTATTAAAAACAAGAAAAAGAAAAATGCTCAATCGAGCAGAAAAAAAAAGGAAGGATAGATGAGACCAAAATAACGCAGCAAACAGCACAGAGGAAGCACAGCTGTATCATGGTCAATACAAACACTCTAAGCTCTGAGTCCATCTGAATTAAATAAAAAGACAACATCCAACTGTATGCCATCTACAAGAAATCTGCCCTAAATGTAAGAGAACAAAAAGATGAAAAGTCTTCCTTCCTTCCACAGAAGCAAGAACAATAACCACAAGGAAGCGGGGCTGGAAATGGGAGCAGAATGGAGCAGCAAGAGACAAAAGAGGCTCTGCAGAGTGCGAACAGAGAATTCACCAGAAAGACAGCTCTACACATACAGTGACAGAACCGTAAAACACACAGAGCAAATTCCTATAAGATTATGCAAAAACAGACAATCACAACTGCCATTCTGTTCTTTCAGTAATAAACCAATACAGACATACATATATAGATAGATATCAACAAAAATGTGAAGACTTTGAACAACACCACCATCCAATTGGACCTAATTAGCCTGTAGCAAACAGGCTATGGACCACAGGAACAGAATCTTCTCATATACATGAGATGCAACTAGGATAGTCTACAGTTAAGATAAGATGCAATTAAGGTGGGCTGGAAGACAACTCCCAGTAATTTCCTCTTTGGAACGAGGTCTTTTGTAGTTCATGTTATACAGCTTAGCAATAGCTTCCATTCTGGATCCCCCCCTCCATAGGGCTGTATTACAGGTGTGCATCATGATTCACAGTTTCTGCAGTGCCCAGGACTGCACCTAGAACCTCCTGTACACTAGGCAGGCACTCTACCAACTGAGTCGTATCTCCAGTCCCCACATCAATAAATCTAAATGGTTCAGATCACACAGAGCATAATTATAACCACAAGAAAGTAAGCAAAACAAAACAAAACCACCTCAGTTAGAAAGATACCTTGGAAGGTACAATAAGTCTCTTGTTTAAGTGCCCCACACACATCAGAGGAGGAATTATGATGGAAAAATTAAAATATTTTTACTGGAGACAAGATAGGATGTTTCGACAGTTTGTGATATAGAAAAGCAATGCATAGTGAGACCTTTAGAGCTTCAAGCTTTTCTCTTCCTACTAATGAATTCCTTGAGCTTTCATTGTAAGCTGGGAATAGAAGCACAAGTTAAGAACCTGTAGAAAGGAGAACTATAACTCGAACCTTCAGGGGGCTGAGGAGTTCGAGGCGCCAGAAGTCTCAGACCCAAGGAGGTTGGTGTCGCTCCCAGCTTTTGCCAGAAGCTCGATGTGCAGTGAGTAGTGCAAAGACAAGGGCTGAATATAAACAACTGGGTGCTCAGCTATGGACCAGCCATCTATATTAGCCTCCACCATCCAAGGCTCAGGGCACTTTATAGAATGGCGGATGTAAAGGAGGTGAGAGCTGGCCGATGGGGAGAACTGTGACTGCATCTTCCAGACGTGAGGAGCGCGGTCCATCAACTCACAGCAGCTGCAGCTAGCTACGTAAGACTCGCTCAAACTGAAGGAAAGGCCATCCAGAGACCACCCCACCCAGAGATCCATCCTATCTGCAGACACCAAACCCAGACACTATTGCTCCTGACAAGTACAGATTCAGATACTCACAGACAACCATCGGACTGAGTCCGGGGACCCCAATGGAGGAGCTAGGGGAAGGACTGAAGGAGCTGAAGGGGATTGCAACCCCATAGGAAGAACAATATCAACCAACCAGACCCCCCAGAGCTCCCAGGGACTAAACCACCAACCAAAGAGTACACATAGAGGGACCCATGGCTCCAGCGGCACATGTAGCAGAGGATTGCCTTGTCGGGCATCAATGCTCCAGGAGGCCCTTGATCCCGTGGAGGCTTGATGCCCCAGCATAGGGGAATGCTAGAGCAGTGAGGCAGGAGTGGGTGGGTGGGTGGAGGAGCACCCTCATATAGGCAAAGGGGAGGGAGAATGGGATGGGGGTGTTGCAGAGGGGAAACCGGAAAGAGGGACATTTGAAATATAAATTAATAATAAAAACGACTCGCTCAAGATCTTGCTCAAGACCCTACTCTACACGCGGAGCTATTGGCAGTGGATCGCTGCTGAAGAAGCGATAGCCACTCTCCTTTGGGGACATGACCACTGTTCGTTTGATCCTGACCTTTGGGATAGTCTCAGATCCACGTGCATATGGGAAGCACTAGTTGGACTCCGTGGGTTGTTAACAACCAAAAAAATAAAAAGAGGAAATGCAGCTGCGGGGGCGGGGGAGACAAGAGCGAGCTGGGAGGAGGGAGTGGTGAATGGATATGATCGATATACACTGTACAAATGTATGAAACTTATAAATAATGTAAAATATTTTAAAGAGACAGAGACTGGAGCATTGGCGTTTTAGAGCCGGCACAAGCTGTACCGCAAGACTGACAGGAGAGGCAGAGAAGAGGGGATCAAATTAATAGATGAACTCAGCAAGACAGAAAATAAATTATAGAAAATCAATGAAACTGAAAGCTTTTTCTTTGAAAATAATCAAGAAAATTGACGAACATCTAGTCACTATCTATAAGAAACTTACAATGAAAGTTTCTAATTATCCTGATCCTAATTACCCTGATTTCAGTGGATCCATAAGCCAAGAGGAACAGGTACTGGAAAGAGGTACAACTTCTAGTCACAGAAAATCCCAGATAATCCAAAAGTAATAAGATAAACAACTGGCTGCCAAGGCAGAATCAGCAGAGCCATGAGAATTCAACCTGCAAAAATAAAAATTATTTTTAATATTTCATAAAATTCTTAATTTTGTATTTGAGCATCAGTTAGGACATGACTTTTTAAAATATTATTTTAATGGCAGCAAGGGCAAGGAAAATACAACAAAACCCCAGTCAATTGTAGGCAGTTGTTGAGAAATTGTTAAATATTTAGATTGTATATGTGAATTGAAAGTCAATATTTTTCAGATCAATTCTCCCCAAACTTAACCACATATTCAACGCAATCTGAGTTACAACACCAGCAACCTTTTAAAGACCTGTTTGCATTGAAAGTTTTAAAGGAACTGAAAAGAAATTACAGTGGCAAAAGTTTTGTGAAAACAGAAAACAAGACGAAACGAAGAGCCTGGGTTCAGCGCTTACCAGAGCTCACCTGTGGGAGCAGGCGGAGCTCACCACCGCCCACCCGTGGGAGCAGGCAGAGATCACCACAAGCAGGCGGAGCTCACCACGGCCCGTGGGAGCAGGCAGAGATCACCATGGCCCACCCGTGGGAGCAAGCAGAGATCACCACGGCCCGTGGGAGCAGGCAGAGATCACCATGGCCCACCCGTGGGAGCAAGCAGAGATCACCACGGCCCGTGGGAGCAGGCGGAGCTCACCACGGCCCACCCGTGGGAGCAGGTGGAGCTCACCACGGCCCACCCGTGGGAGCAAGCAGAGATCATCACAGCCTACTCACGGGTGCAGGCAAAGCTCACCACAGCCCACATTCTGGAGCAGGCAGACCTTACCATAGCCCACGTGTGAGAACAGGGCACTGACTTAGCAGAGATCACCATGGCCCAGTGGGAACAGGTAGAGATCACCATGGCCCACGTGTGAGAGCAGGACGCTGACTTAGTGTCCTGAGGACAGACACACCAGGGAGGTGGAACAACCTATGCAGATTACAGCCTGGCGTTCCTGGTCATTTTGAACAAAGACCCTGAGATAATCTGATGCTTTTCAACAGATGTAATGAAAAAACTGGGTTTCTATCTGCAAAATACATATTTCCATCTGTACTCCGCAGACCACACAAGCACTGCCATGAACTGGGTCGTCGACTTCAACATAAACATTAAAGCGGTAAAGTTTACTAATGGGATGTCTGTATTGCACCCTCCCCAAGGCTCTGGAAGCATCACAAGAGAGATATAAACAGACTATAAGAGCCAGAGGTCAGGGAGGACCACAGCAAAGCAGTGTCCTCTGTATGTGACAGGATGGCTGTCTTCATGAACTCATAGCCTGCACAAGATCAAGGCAGTCAGAAATCTAACACTGAGTCAGAGAGAACCCCAGCCCTATCTGCCTGTCTACGGTTCTACAGACAGCTCTCTCTTTCTCTCTCTCTCTCTCTCTCTCTCTCTCTCTCTCTCTCTCTCTCTCTCTCTCTCTGTGTGTGTGTATGTGTGTGTGTCTGTGTCTGTGTCTGTGTCTCTTTCTCTCCCTGTCTCTGTCTCTGTGTTTCTGTCTCTTTCTCTGTCTCTGTCTGTTTTTCTCTGTATGTGTCTCTCTCTGTCTCAGTGTCTCTGTCTCTGTTTCTTTCTCTGTCTCTTTCTTTGTGTGTCTCTGTGTCTCTTTGTCTCTGTCTCTGTCTCTCTCTGTCTCTCTCTCTGTCTCTCTCCCTCTCTCTCTCTCAAATCTGACAAAGGAAAATGAAATAAAGAGACCACAAAAAAAAGCACAGTTTACACAGTTTGTGTCGGCAGCTACTTCTGGGCATGCCGCCTGTCCCTGAACTGCGGCTGTATACCCAGTGACTCTTTGTTGGAGACAACTGATTTTCCCTTAGCCAGGAGGGATCAATTGGAAATAACTTCTTGGTTAGGGGTGGGGCCCTCTCAGTGCTGAGATCCCCTCTGGCTTGAACCTGTTCCTGTCCTATATGTGCTTCCAGTCTCTGTGAGTTCGTAGGTGTGTCGGTCCTGTCGTGTCTAGAAGATGCTCCCTTGGAGTCATCCATTCCCTCTTGTTATAGACATTTTTAATCCCGACCTGGGGCTTCTACCTCACTTTGATCATTCAATTCTCAGATAAAAGACACATACAACCTTTGTATTTACAATAAGCTTTAATCAGCACTAGAGTGGGGCAGATACCTACCCTCTATGCTATTAGAATCTACTTTCCTATCGACAATCCAGAGTTGTTACTTACTGTGTTTCATCTGGCTGCTCTTAACTCCAGTTGGTCAGCCATCAGGGCCATGGTTTCTTGACTCCTGACCCATGGCGGCTTCTCCTTCTTCCCCCCCTCCTCTCCCTTATGTGGTCCTCCTCTAACCCTAAGCCCAGGAATCCTAAATCCCACCTATGTCTCTTCTGCCCAGTGATTAGCTGTTGGCATCTTTATTTACCAATCAGAAATAACTTGGAGGCAGGGTGACTCTTGAGGGCCTACACTTCACAGTACAATAGACAGTGAAATTAAACCTCATCACCTTCTTTTGAGCTTTGAGGAGAGGTGTGGGATAAAGATACCTATTTAGGACTAGGTGCTCCAAGACCTCTCAGTCTTGCACACTGTCTGGTTCTGGGACATGTTGTCTATGTCGAGTTCCATCTACTGCAAGAGGAAGCTTCTCTGACGTAGGTTGAGAGGCGTACCGATACATCAATAGATCAATATCTCTATAGATATATGTTCACAGCTCCCTCATTTCTACATAATGTCATGTGACATATCCCCAGGTAATGGTACAGAGTCCCAGAATCGTAGAAAATACATACCTTTACATAATAACTATTCTCCTTAAAGGGACTCTAGAATGACTTCAGAGTTTAGTTCCATTAGAAGACATCCTCCTCCTGAAGGCCTGCTTCCTTGAACATGAGAGGAATGAAAAGGGCAGATACCCCGTGGCTGTCCCTACGGCAAGAGGCCACCATACACAGTGTAAGTAAATCTCAGACTGTGGTAACTGACGGTTCCAACACAAAATGACATTGATTGCTTATAGCATGATAATCTTCTCCTGCTACAAGGCCATGATGATCTCACCAGTTATTTTCCCAGAAATTTGGATGGTTTCAATTTTCATGGCTGTGCCTATGACCTACTTCATGTCAATATGCTGTGTATTGTATTCAGTGGGTATATAATATGGGATGGTCCATAGTTCCACATGGACATCCGGTTTTCCGTCACAGGCAGCAATATGGAAAGGAAGCATGTGTATCTTTGTGAGTTCCCGGCCAGCTGATCTACATAGTGAGTTCAAAGCCAGCCAGAACTGTGCAGTGAATGCTGTTTCAACAAGCAAATCAAACCAAAACCAGGGCAAAGACACTGACTGAAGATTCGTGAGTTTACACCATGTCTATAGCCATCACCCTGACTGAAGATTCATGAGTTCACACCATGTTTCTATCCATATGAACCTTTAGAAAAGACAAATCCATTTCATAATGACAGAGAGTCTATCAGTTGTCTATGGCTGATTGTGTAGTTCTTGGCAGAGAGATAGGAGGATGTTGTAAGGTTATTAAAATGAGTATTTTACATCTGTTTATTTGTTTATGTGTGTGGAGGTCAGAGGACCAACTCAAAGGAATCCAGTCTCTCCTTCTACCATGTGGATACCAGGGATCAAACTCAGGCTTTCAGGATCTTTACCCACAGAGCCATCTCGAAGGCCCTGAAAACGTATGTCTTAATTATGGTAGTGACTACCTAGGTGTGTAAGTCAGTCAAAATCGTTTCACCTAAATGAGTTAACATGGTTTCTATGATTGCATTTGGACAGTAACTGAGAGATTCTTAAAGACAGAGTAGAAAAGTGCTTGGCAGTTCAGGAGGGAAATGCTTTCTGAGGAAAAAGAACATTTACAGAGTCATTAAAGGCTGAGAAAGCTCTGTGACATGCATGAGAGCATTGCTAATTAGTGTCACACAGTCCCAGAATCACAGAAGTCACATGTGCCTACATAACGACTATTCTCTTTAAAGCATATCTTGAAAGACGTCATATTTCTACTATTTGGAGGGGAGGGAAGCCAACATTATCAAAACATTGCCCTATTGTAACATAAGGAGGGGAAAAAAAGTAAGTTTCCAGAATCTTTCATTTTTTAAAAAACCAAATTTAGGTTAAAACAAACACAACAAAATAAAACAAGCTATTGTTAGCTAATCACTATCCACTACCACCAAGGTCACAACTGGATGCAGAATAAACTTAAGGAAACATAGTCCATGACAGCATCTGTTCCTGTTATCCTGGATGACAGACACCAGACATGACACATCCTGTGTATATACACATGGTACCACTCGAACATGTGCTACCTGGAGAAACTTCTAATAGGATTGAGACCAAGCATTTCAAGAAAAAGTCCACACCCCAGGGCTGCTGGGACTTCCAGAAAAGCTGTCTACCAGAGATTGGGCACACAATGTATCTTCAGCATCTAGAACTGACACAAATATAGAGGAGGGGCCAGAAACAACAGGAAGTGCTCAGCCTTCCGTGGTTGGGTGGGGGTCAGGACATAAATTTGATATTTTGATATATTTTGATATATTTGATATTTTGATATATATATATGATGATATTTTGGGGAAGAAACTTGGAAATGTTCAAGAAGACCCGGATCTTTCGTACTAAGGAACTCAGTACAGGATTTATTCTGAAGACATGATTAGAAGGGAAAAACCTTACAGGCTTTCACTATTAAAATGATTAAACAATGCAATAATATATCCAGTGTCATTTAAATGGCAAAGAATTAAGAGACCACCAGAAAACCCACGGTATGTGCACGCTAGAAATGTGGTACAGGGTGTGCTGTGCATATACACAGAGTGTGCTGTGTGTACACAGAATGTGTTGTGCATGTACACAGAGTGTGAGTGTGCACAGGGTGTGCTGGGTACACAGAGTATGCATGCACACAGAAGGTGCATGTATGCAGGATGTGTGTACACAGAGTGTGCTGTGTGTACAAGAGTGTGCTGTGCGTGCACACTACCATAGACATGCATTCATGCTAAAAGTGAAAGTGGACCACAGAACTAAACCACACAGCACTCACAACTGTGTTCAAGACTTGTGCTTGTGAGCAAAGGCCAGGAGAAGAAACTGATGAGTTACTGAACTTTCGTAATATTTTACTATTTTCATAATAAAGTGAAGAAATGTTAGATTTTCTGCTTATAGAAGGTTAAAAACAGAGCTGAACAAAAACCTAAAAGCTTCAGAAGAAATCTCATTCTCATTAAGAGGAAACTGGTCCTTAGGAGACCATCAAAAGATCGCAGAGTCTGGGCTGGGGGTCAGTGGTAAAGGGCCAGTCGTGTGAGCACAAGACCTGATTTGAATACTGAGGATCCAAACTCAGGTCTTGTGCTCAAAATCAACCTAGCCACCATGTGCACACCTGCATGCGTGCATGCACGCGTACACACACACACACACACACACACACACACACACACACACACACACGCCGCCGCCGCCGCCGCTGCCGCTGCCGCCGCCGTCATCGTCGTCATCATCATCATCATCAAAGCTGGTTAACCTAGTAGAAATATTGTTCTGGCTTCATTTAATAAGACTTATGGCGCACAGTGTCATGTTTTGATACACACATGCATAGTTTAGTGTTTACCACAGCAAGCACTCCACCTCATTTATCAACTTACATACAATTACTGGGGTTTATTGTAAAAACACCTAAAATCTCCCCCTTTTGCCATGCTCTAATGTTACTGTCTGTAGTTCTCACTCTATAATTAGATCTCTAGACTTACATAGTTAGAACCTTGAACCTTGAACCTTGAACTTTGAACCTTGACCTCAATCACACCCTTTGTATACACACTTCCTGATGCTGGTGACGACCACTTTATTCACTATGTGTCTGTTGTCTGGGTAGTTTTTTTTCCTTTTTAGATCCTACATGTAAATGACATCAAGCAATATTTTTCTGTGGCATCCACGTTGCCGCAAATGGCATGATCTCCCTTTATAAAGCTAACTGATAGTCTAATGCACATCAAAATGTTTTACCCATCAGAGGACATTCTCGTTGTTTCCGTATGGTGGTGATTTTCTTCCCGTGAGTATGCAGCTAGGAGGGAGATTGCATGGTCATAGGGTGACTCTTCATTAACTTCTTAGGAGTCTCTGAGTCATCCTCCGGGGTAGCTGCACCAATCGATACTTATCAATGGTGCATGCAAGCCCCCCCCCACTCCGATCAATACTTGTTACCTCTTGCCCTCTTAATAACAGAATTTGAACAACTATGAAGTGGCCTCTCATTTAATTCTAACTTGTATTTCCTTGATGATCAGTAAGTCCCTTTTCATATGGCCACATTCTTTGTTTATGGTTCTTTAGAGAAAGGTCTACTTAGGATATTTCTCTTATGTGATATATAAAAATCAAATTGAAACAGCCTGAAGACTTAAACACAAGACTAGAAGCCATAGACCTAGAAAAACATGGAGAAGAGAAACATCTGGATATTGTTCTTGGGGAGAGTTTTTGGATATTTTATCAAATGTGCATGTGACAAAAGCAAAATTAAACAAGTGTGGTGTCCTAGTCAGGATTACTGCTGCTGTGGTGAAACTCCGTGACCAAAACCAATATGGAGTGGAGAGGTTTCCTTCATTCACAGTTCCCTGGAACAGCTTGTCATCAAAAGCAATGAGGGCAGGAACTCAGGCAGGGCAGGGACCTGGAGGCAGGAGCTGATGTGGAGGCCATGGAGGGTGCTGCTTACTGGTTTGCTCAGCCTCCTTTCTTACAGAATTCAGGACCACCAGCCCAGGGATGGCCCCACCCATAATAGGCTGGGCCCTCCTCCATCAATCAATAATTACAAAAATGCCCTAGAGGCTTGCCTACGGCCTGATCTTCTGGAGGCAGTTTCTCAACTGAGGTTCCCTCCTCTCTGAGGATGTTAGCTTGTCAAGTCAAGTTGACAGAAAACTAGCCAGTACATGTGGCTATATCACATTGAAAGAAACGTCTGCACAGAAAAGGAAATGCTCAACAGAGTGAAATGACTGTCCGTGGATTGGAAGAAAAGATTCATGAACTGTGTGACACGTAAGGAGAACTCACCGGAAATAATAGGAAGGAAAAAAACCAAAGAAGTCATTCGGTCTGGTGGAAAATTTAAATGGCCAATCATATTTATGAACACCAGATTCAACAGTAGGAAGAGAGTGCTTAGGACTGTCAAAGTCCTAGTTTGGGTTGTTACTTTATCACTAAACATGGTGCAGTGTCAGGAACATGGAGTAACTTACTTATGCATGCAAGAAGAATAACAGTGAGCTCCCAGCTCCCTCCTGACTACGACTGTGAGAAGTATAGAGACAGCACAGATGGGCATCGTCTGTGACGTGAGCCTCGGCGATGATCATTGCTTAGCTCTTCTTTCAACCATGCTGCCCAAGGACCATGAACTTGAAATACAGCCAGTTCAATATTCTGAAACTTTAGAATGTCTGAGGATAAAGACCCAAGAGCATAAGTTCAAGTCTAATTAACCACCCCAGGACATTGGGGTGTTCATAAGTAGTCAGTAAGATGCCGATAAAAACACCAGAATAAAGTGGTCTCAGTGTTGTTTGAGGAAGAATATGAGCAAGTACCACCTTGGGAGGCATGAGGGACCGCTTTTTAAAAACCCGATTTCCTTCTGAGGTGGAAACCCCTTAGGCCATGAATGGGAGGAAGACCCTGGTACTGCCTCCTGTGGAAAAGAAGGGTCCTTCTAAGACCTCTCCTAGAACAGCCAGCACAGATGGGCGGATGGCACACTGCTAGCTATGGAGCCCATGAAGAGAAACCGAGGGTCATGGTTGCCTGTGCACTCTCAGCAGACTCAGACTGAAGATTTACTGGAAATGAAAGGGGCCAGAGACTGCAGCAGCTTTCTTCCTAAAACTTTTCACTGGGCCTTGCTACCTAATGGTAGGGTTCTACAAACTGACCGCCAGTCTCAGGACCTGGAAGGTCACAGCCCAATCCTTTCCTGAAGGATTGCCTTGGAGGCTGTTGGCAACTGGCGTTTCTCTGCCCTGATGCAAAAGAAATGATTTCTGATTTGGTTGCTGATACCGTTGGATGTTCTAAATTCATTTATTTAGCAAACATTGACATCACGCCCTGCTTATACCAAGCACTATTCTTAGGACTGCACAAATGTTCCTCATTCCATCCAACTCGCTGCTGCCTCTGACAGTGACATTCTCACAGAGACTGTCGCAACTGTCAGTGTCTTTACCGCAAACAAGAAACAGCCTCATCTGCCCCCCTCCAACTAGTGTGTGTGTGGGGATACACCACAGTGTGCTCTGGGGGCTGGGGAAGGGGCTTTGTCTGTCCTGTTGGGATGTAAATGGCTTTTCTCCCATCCCTAGGGAGTCAGGTCATTAGAAATGTTTTCCCTCACTTGAATTGATCCCACTTCAGGCACTGAGGGGACACTGGCCACCCCCCCCCCCCCCGCCCAGTCTTCCCCTTCAATAGGCTTGCCTAGCACATCAAATGACAGATCTTCTCAGGGATATAGATGTCTGGTTTTCAAAAATCTTCAATCAAATTTCACTCCCTCGAGCCCTTTTTCTCCTCATTCTTCCTTATTGGTTAACACCTTTGTAATAATCCGGTGTCCAGACTGTATCATTTTATCACTTTCCGGCTCCCCTCCCAGGTGGTGTTTACTGTGACTCTAGGGCTTTCGGGGGCCTCTGCTTTCCACTGAGCATCTGCTTCCAATCATTTATCTCCAGGCTCCTCACTCTGTCCTGCCTTCACCCTGACTTACTTTCCTCCCTTAAATTTCCACACGTCCCAGATTCCTGTCACCTTGTCCACTTGGAATGCACACCCATTCTTGTGGTTTTATCATGACCTGAGTCTTAATTCTCCAGAATCAGTGGGAGGCATGAAGAAATGTTCACGGGAGTATTTCATTAATAATGATGAATGAGATAACATTTACTGAGCACTTCCCATGGCCCAGGCACCAGGCTAAGCATGTCCATACATGCTTATAAGATCACACATGATCTTACAGGAAATCATGAACTCTAGCTGCTGTTTCTACCTGATTTTTACATAGAAAGAACATTAAAGTTTAAACATGTTAAATTTACCAAGCTCAGTATGGTGGAACTCGCCCCGAGGAGTTCACGGTAACCCTCAGCTACGTAAGTCTTCACCTCAGTGAGATTGGTCTACAAGAGATAAATACATAGCTAATTAAAATAAAAAAAAAAGATGCTAAGTAGGCAGACTAGAATTCAGATTCTGAGATTAACTATTAAACTACGTGGTTAAGCTTGGTCTTCACAGGTACTGCAGAGATTAAAGCATGGTTCTTTTGCAGAACCCTGTTTTATAAACCATGTTATAAACAAAATCAAAAACTGAAGGAGATTTTAGAAGTCATCTGGTTCTAGTCTTGTTTGCGAGATGAGAGCCCTGAAGCAGATAAAGAATGATTTGCTGAGTGTGGCTCTTTCCACCCTGTGACTCTGACGCCATACTGAAGAGTGGCTTCCTGGGAGATGACCTTCCCTGGGCCTTGGTGGCACTCTCTGAGGCTGTACAGCCAGGCCTATACGCTGCTGCGTGTAAGTTGCAAATGAGTCGGGCATTTCACTCTCCCTGTGTTACCACCACTGTCATCTGTCCATCTGTCTTTGATTGAGGAACAGACCAGAGCCCGACTTTCTGCCCACTTGGCTTGAAGAGCAGAGCTGCTGCGTTCTCCCTGTGGATCCCAGCCCAGCCCTACCCTGCTTCTCTCGACTCCCTAAGCCTGCTGCCCTCCACTTCTCTACTTAGTTATCTCAAACCAGTGATTCTCAAAGGGCCAGGACATGCTGTAGTCCCTGAGGCCCTAGATAACCCCCCCAGGCCAAAATGGTCTCTTCCCTCCTCCGAAAGATTTCCCATGTCGCTCATTTGTCATTTATTGCACGCAGCCTTGTGTCACTGTTCAGTCCCTTTTTGTGTAAGAGCCCGGCTTGCCTCGAGGGCAGAGATCATATCTTATTCATCATTGCAGCCAGCACAATGCCTAGCCTAAGGCCCACAACAAAATAGGTGTTCTATAAATGTTGATTGATTTATTGTACGTGGAAATGAAAATGACTTCCTTGCTTCTATGGAGACGCAAGCAAAGAAAGTAACTTTTCTTAGACCCATGATATCGACTTGGAATACACATTTTCGAGGACTCAAAAGAAAAGTAATTGAAAGTATTTGTACTTAGACAAACACGAGTGTGTCCGTTGGTGGTTGAAATGGGCTAACACGGGTCAATCTGATATTAAACAGAGGAGGACAAATGAATGGCTTCTCCACAGACTTGGGCAGGTAAAGATGCTTTTAAAAAGTAGCTCTCTATGTAGGTATGTTTTGAAAATTAGATAGATTGATCATCATCAGATTATAAAATGTAGGAAGATATGAGGTTCACTGTCCCGAGGCTCTATATAGGTCATACTCTTTCTCACTTGGCTTTGAAAATTCTGTAAGGCAGGCAGACCTGCCTTCCAGACCTTCCTCATGGTAACTTCTTAGGTCATGAGGAGGCAATGCCTTAATTTTTCTTGCAGATGAGCTTACAGAAACTCAAAAGAGACCAATAATCATGAATAAGATTATATTTGTTGCTTATCTCCTCTCCCCATGATACCATCGCGAGATGGACCATTATATCTTGGAATGTAGGGCTGCTGGTGTACTTATTCTACAGAGGGAGCGACTAATGCCTCACATGTGTGAGGTTGGCCTCTCTACCTTCTCTCTACCTTGTACTTCCAGAAGGGCAGAGGGGGAAGAAATAAACACTTGTTGAGGATTTTCTGTTGATGTCACCATGTTAAATGCTTGTCCCATGTTAATATCTTCAGCAAACTGCCCAGGTTCCAACTTCCAGTGGATATATAGTCAACATGAACTGTGTTTTTACTCTGCTTCTGGAATCTCACGGGTGACATCTAAGGGACTGTTTCATGAACATGAGCACCTCGGGTGGCCTTCATGCTTCGGTACTTTTGGTCATATCCATATTGGAAAGCTCAAATCATGCCCATGCTTGCTAGGATTTCCAAGTGATTTGTCACCCAAAGTTCACATACTAGAGGCTCAATCCGTAGAAAGGCAACATGGGAGGTGGTGGAATGCTTAGGAGGGAAGGCCAAATGCAAGGTGGCTGTCACGGGGGCGTTATCCTGAGAAGAAACTAATGCTGGTCTCTTGCATTAAGTTAGTCCTCAAATGAGGAAGTTCCTGTAAGGCCAGGCTACCCCCATGTACTGACCCTTTCTGAATATGGCTGCTTCTCTTTCAGTTTTTATGACAGGTTGTGCCACAGCCAAGCCAAGGGACAGTGAATGTTGTTTGGACCCTGTAGTCACAAGAGTCATGAACCAGGAAGACCTCTTTTCTTTACAAGTATTCAAAGCAGCCTTGGGCATTTTGCTGTAGCAAGAGTAAACATAACAATAAACTTACATTCACTTTTAAGGCTTATCCCTAGAATGATTACGACTCCTGTCTACATGACTTCCAGTGCTCTCACAATCTCACAGATCAGATCCCCTTTCATCACAAAATTTGGGTCTCTGGTTAGCTTTCAGAATGCCTAGGTAGAAGTTTATATACAATAATGATGTATGTCTTTGTCTTAGTTTGGGTTTTACAGCTGTGAACAGACACCATGACCAAGGCAACTCTTATCAGTACATTTAATTGGGGCTGGCTTATATAGGTTCAGAGGTTCAGTTCATTATCATCAAGGTGGGATCATGGCAGTGTACAGGCAGGCGTGGTGCAGGAGGAGCTGAGAGTTCTATATCTTGTTCTGAAGGCAAACAGGAGAAGACTGGCTCCCAGGCAGCTAGGAGAAAACTCTCAAAGCCCCCACAGTGACACACGTCCTCCAACAAGGCCACACCTCCAAATAGTGCCACTCTCTGGGCCAAGCTTATTCCAACCACATGGTCTTTTTCTTGCTTTTTTCCTTTGGGCTTCAAAGATGTGCCTTTCCTCTTACTCAAAAAAGAAAAAGTCATCTGTGAAGGTGTCAACTGTGAAAGTGTCATCCGTGGACGCGTCATCCGTGGAAGTGTCACTTGTGGCTTTTATATCACTGAGCCTTCCTATTAATCTCACAATTCTTGGCATTCTGCATTGTATCCTACCATGAGCCTTAATTTTTAATTCACAAACAAGTTTAAAACTCTTCCATGTTGAGAAAAGTGTAGCCATCAGGACCTTCATACTTACCACTAGCATCTCTTTCTTCTTCCCAACAAAACTCATAAAACAAAAACCCAATGTCCAGCACACTACCATTTCATTTTTTCTCCAGTCCGGATCTACTTCCCCAGGTGACTAACACACTGCTCAGATGGGAAAGTGAAGCGGAAACTTGTGGTTTCTTTGGAAAGTTGGTGGTGGGGGATGGTGTTTTGCTAGAGCAGACCTGTGAGGGAGTGTTACCCTGAAGCAGACACAGGTGAAAGGATGTTTTGCTAAAGCAAGCACACGAAAGGACACGTGATGAAGGCCAAACTCCTCGTGAGGTTCCGTAGGCTTCGTTCCACTTCCGTGGACTCAGGCCAATTGGCAGTGATGTCAGCTGATAGAGAAACATGTGGAGTTTTTTTGTTAAAACAAAATCACGTGCTGAGGCAAGACCCACCGAGGACGGATGTTTGGAGGGGGTATAAATAGGACTCAACGGACAGTGACAGAGGCGTGGCTTGGATTGCTTTTGCAGGAAAGTTTATGTGAATGGATCTTGTTCGTAGGTTCTCTAGTACTGGGTAATTCTGTAGCCTTTCAGAAGCTGATAACGTCTTATCTATTAAGCTGTTGTATTCTTTCCTTTTTCCTCTTCCCCAGTAATTTTACACCTTCTGCTCCAGATAATGTAAGAGATTTATGAGGTTTTGAGAGTGTCAGGTTCTACCAGTGCTGACTACAGGGACACCTTTGCTGCCATGGTCACTCTGACACCCATGCTTGCTCCTTAGCTGTCTCAGCTAGAGTCCTAACTGTCCACTCAGTGGACAAATCCAAGTCCTACGGTGCTCTCAGACTCCTCTCATTCTCCTCCTGCCAGCAGACCAATCAGAAGGAGCTATTGGCTTTGTTTCCTAACCTTCTATAGTCTGTCCATCCTTCCTTAGTCTTGGAGCCAATTATCTATGAGACTGACATCATGACTTCATCCAGACTTGAGATCCTCTGCCAGGACGATTGTGTCTCCCACCCCATGAGGCATTTAGAAATGTAGAAGACATGTTTAACTGTCATCTCAGGTGTTAGAGGGTGAGTAGAACTCATGAGCAGTGAGTGAGTAGATGCTCACTCATCATAGTAAAGAACAGTCATAGTACACAGACTAACTGCCCCAGTCTCTCACCCAAAGGGATTATCCAGCATCAGTGTTAACCAAGCCATGACCAAGTCATGGATCTAGTTTATTGTCACAAGATTCTTCCTTGTGTCTTATCCCCTTCCATCTATCAACAGTGTTAGAGGGGTTGGTGGAAAACACAGTCTGCTCCAGCAACTCTGCTGCATTCAGGATAAGTCTATGCCAAGCAGCTCCTTCCTTCAAGGATTCATACACTCTCCTTCCTCCTGGGCTGAGCTATGTGCTCATTTCATGTATTTCTTGAACACGTTAGTCTGAGTTTAATATTGGGCTGTGTCTTAGTCAGGGTTTCTATTCCTGCACAAACATCATGACCAAGAAGCAAGTTGCGGAGGAAAGGGTTTATTCGGCTTACACTTCCAATTGCTGTTCATCACCAAAGGAAGTCAGGACTGGAACTCAAGCAGGTCAAGGAACAGGAGCTGATGCACAGGCCATGGAGGAATGCTGCTTACTTGCTTGCTTGCTTCTACTGGCTTGCTCAGCCTTTTTTCCTATAGAACCCAAGACTACCAGCCCACAGATGGTACCACTCACAAGGGGCCCTCCCCCCTTGATCACCAATTGAGAAAATGCCTTACAGCTGGATCTCATGGAGGCATTTTCTCAAGGGAGACTCCTTTCTCTGTGATAACTCCAGCTTGTGTCAAGTTGACACAAAACTAGCCAGTACAGGCTGGTACTACTGCATTGGAGTCTCTGTTTACTCAAGTGTACCTCTCAGCTTTAGACATCATTTAGGATAAGGTATCTGAAGGAGAATTGATGAGGATCAGATCCCATATATATTTTCAAGATGGCACATTATATTTGTATTCAATATGGCACATTATATTTGTATTAAAGTGAGTTAACAAATATTACTTAAGACGAGTGAGTACTTCGTGCTTAAACTTTTCACAGATAAAAATCCCATTTAATTCCTATCATTCTGGAATAAAGGTCACAATTATAATTTCACATAGCACTGAACTGGAGTTTGGAACATGAGGTCACTTATGTAGAGTGGTCTACTTTATAAATGGAAAACAGGATACTGAGACTCGTGGATTTAGTGTCATACTAATGTTCCATGCATTAATATCATATATAATGTCACAACATCCCAGCTAGGTGACCTCACTTACATGCAGACACACACACACACACACACACACACACACACACACGCACGCACACACGCGCACACACACACACACACACACACACGCACACGCACACATTTTGTGAAGATCTGTATACCTCTATGAAGGTGAAGCACACGCCCTGCACATTATGTAAGTATGTCGTGAATCCCTGAGCATCTATGTCTGCCTCAGCCTCAGTTCGTATAGTTCTTGACTGGCATTCATTACTATAATATTCACACCAAAGCACTCTGGAAATGAGTTCAGAAGTCACTGAAGTAAAGACACATCTCCAGCCTAAGGATGAAGCATAGACTGTGGATTCAGTAGGAACAGTGCAGACTTACCCCCTATAATAAGGCAGACTACATTAGATTCAAAATGGATCTGTGTCAAGACAAGACATTAGAAAGGAGCTGTCAGAGCTCCCTGGTTGTGAAAACAAACTTGTGTACAATATTGAAGAAGATAGCTGTATTAGTCAGGGTCTCTATTCCTGCACAAACATCATGACCAAGATGCAAGTTGGGGAGGAAAGGGTTTATTGAGCTTACACTTCCACGTTGCTTGTCATCACTAAAGGAAGTCAGGACTGGAACTCAAGCAGGGCAGGAAGCAGGAACTGATGCAGAGGCCATGGAAGGATGTCACTTACTGGCTTGCTTACTTCAGGAGGGAAAATATATCAGGGCACAGTCACAATCAAAAGCAAAACCAAACTCCAACTGTCCAATGTCTGGGATCCACTCACGATCTTCTGGATTCCTCCAAGTGCTTGAGTTACTTCTCCAGCTCTGCCCTTTGTAGCACACACCTTGTCTTCTAGGCTCCAGATGCCTGTACTCCACTGCTCTGCTGTTCTTGGTGGTCATTTCTCATGGTACTGGCATCTCCAAAACACTGCTGACTTCCGCTGCAACTAGGCTTTACCATGGTACCAGTGTAGTGGGGTATTCCTGTGGCAACCTGATCATATCTTGGGAAGGACTGTGGAAGGACTTTGGAACTTTGGGCTAGAAGATCCATTCAGTGTTAAGACCTATGTGAGATGTTGTGTAGGAGCTTGGAAGATAATAATGTTGAGAACAGTGCAGAAGATGGAGGTCTGGCTTGTGAAATTTCAGAGGGAAGATTAAAGACTCTTTTTTTTTTTTTTTTTTTTTTGGTTTTTCGAGACAGAGTTTCTCTGTGTAGCCCCTGACTGTCCTGGAACTCACTCTGTAGACCAGGCTGGCCTCGAACTCAGAAATCCACCTGCCTCTGCCTCCCAAGTGCTGGGATTAAAGGCGTGTGCCACTACTGCCTGGCTGATTAAAGACTCTTATCAGGGCCATTTCTATTTTGACTGTGAAGATTCTGTAGTTTTGGTTAGCTGGGGCTGAAGGATCAGCTGTGATTAACAAGATGCCATAACTAATAAAGCCAAACCATTGCATTACTGGGACTATTGATGCTGGTTAGCTGGAGTTGGAAAATCGGCAGTGATTGGGAAGAGACCAGCATCATTGAGGTGAAATCTTCTTAGAAGTGTTTTCTGAGAGCATAGAGGCTGCATTCCAGAGATAGCCAGGGTTGTACTTTGTGCTGTGCCTGGACTTGGTAATGTATGAGTCACCCAGGTGGTACTGGTTTTGAAGGCATGAAGTAATCATGAAGAGTAGTTGAGGCCTGGGCACTGTGAGAGGCCGTTGAAGGCCAGTGGTGAAGGTGCAGCCTCAGTTGCACTTGATGGTCCAGGACTGAAGGGGTCATGCAAAGGAATTGAGGCTTGTCACCATAAAGACAGCCTATGAGAGGCTGTTGGTAAAGCCAGTAAGTTACACCCCTCCATGGCCTCTGCATCAGCTCCTGTTTCCTGACCTGCTTGTGTCCATTCCTGACTTCCTTTGATGATGAACAGCAGCCTGGAAGTGTAAGCTCAGTAAACCCTTTCCTCCCCAACTTGCATCTTGGTCATGATGTTTGTGCAGGATTAGAAACCCTGACTAAGACAATAGTTTAGGTTTTTTTTTTTTTTTTTTTGGGAGGGGGGGGTTGGTTGTTTTACCAAACTGCAAAGAAAACCTTTCCAAGCTTATCCTAATAAGGAGCTAAGCCCATCACTGGTGTGAAGCCTCTGTAACGAAACTTTATAACCAAACACAAACTTAATAGCAAAACACTCTGTGGACAACACAGAGTTACTGATACACGACGACTAGGAGTTCTCAGGTCTGAGATGTGAGACTCAGAGGCAGCAGTCCCCTGTCCTTTGAAGAGTGAGGGATCTGCCAGCAACTCAGCATGAACCATAAATCACCAATAAGAACTGACCCTACAAGTTCCAGTGAGACTGATGACATGCACCTCTGTAGTGTGCTCTGTGACACTGATGACACACACCTCTGTAGTGTGCCCTGTGACACCAACAACATACACCTCTGAAGTGTGCCCCATGACACTGATGCCACACACCTCTGTACTGTGCCCTGTGACACTCACAACATGCACCTCTGAAGTATGCCCTGTGACACTGATGACACAACCTCTGTAGTGTGCCTTCTATCATTGTTCATTACAATTGTGTGTTCTCCTTTGATCTATGTGACTGTTTTTAAATATGTTTATGGTGTTTCCCTGTACATTTTACACAGTTCAGTGTTTTCTATAAGCTAACTGTACTGGCTAGTTTGTGTCAACTTGACACAAGCTGGAGTTATCATAGAGAAAGGAGTTTCAGTTGAGAAAATGCCTCCATGAGATCCAGCTGTAAGGCATTTTCTCAATTAGTGATCAAGAGGGGTAGGCCCCTTGTGGGTGGTACCATCTGTGGGCTGGTAGTCTTGGGCTCTATAAGAAAGCCAGCTGAGCAAGCCAGGAGAAGCAAGCCAGTAATAAATATCCCTCCATGGCCTCTGCAGCAGCTCCTGCTTCCTGACCTGCTTGAGTTTCAGTCTTGACTTCCTTTCATGATGAACAGCAGCATGGAAGTGTAAGCTCAATAAACCCTTTCCTCCCCAACTTGCTTCTTGGTCATGATGTTTATGCAGGAATAGAAACACTGACTAAGACAAATTGGAACCAGGAGTGGGGTATTCCTGTGACAACCTGACCATGTTTTGGGGAGGACTGTGGAAGGACTTTGGAACTTTGGGCAAGAAGATCCATTTGATGTTAAGAGCTCTGTGGGATGTTGTGTAGGAGCTTGGAAGATAATGTTGAGAACAGTGCAGAAGATGGAGGCCTGACTTGTAAAATTTCACAGGGAAGATTAAAGACTCTTATCAGGGCAGTTGTTATTTTGATTCTGAGGATTCTGTGGTTTTGGTTGGCTGGGGCTGAAGAGTCAGCTGTGATTGACAGGATGCCAAAACTATTAAAGTGAGGACTTTGCATTGCTGGGACTATTAATGCTGGTTGGCTGGAGCTGGGAAATTGGCTGTGATTGAGAGGAGGCCAGCATCATTGGGGTGGAGTCTTCTGGGAGGTGTTTTCTGAGAACTCGGAGGCTGTGTTACAGAGATGGCCAAGGTTGTACCTTGTGCTGTGGCAGGATTTGGTGATGTGTAAGAGTCACCCAGGTGGTACTGGTTTTGAAGGCATGAAGGGGTCATGAAGATCAGCTGAGACTCAGCACTGTGAGAGACTGTGGAAAGCCATTAGTGAAGGTGCATCCTCAGTTGCAGTTGATGGCCCAGGACTGAAGGGGTCATGCAAAGGAGGTGAGGCTTGGCACCATGAAGAGAGCCTATGAGAGGCTGTTGGTGAAGCCTAGTTGCAGTAGAAGACAGCAGTGTTTTGGAGATGCCAGTATCATGAGATGATCACCAAGAACAGCAGAGCAGTGGAGGACAGGCATCTGGAGCCTAGAGGACAAGGTGTGTGCTACAAAGGGCAGAGCTGGAGAAGTGACTCAAGCCCTTGGAGAGATCCAGAAGATTGTGAGTGGATCCCAGACACTGAACGGTTGGAGTTTGATTTTGCTTTTGATTGTGACTGTGGCCCTGATATATTTTCCCTCCTGAAAGAAGAAGGTATTTTAGCGGAGTCCACAGTTAAGAAACTTTAATTGTAAAAAGACTATGAATTCTAAGAGATTGGATATTTTTAAAGGGATTGAAATTTTAAAATGTGATAATTTGCAAAGACCATGGGGCTTTTAAAGTTATTAGATCTTGGGGATGAATAAGAAAGTAAGAGTTGAGGCTTAATAGTGATGTATTTGTGTGTCAAGTTGACAAGGGGTCAATTGTACTGGCTGGTTTTGTGTCAACTTGACACAAGCTGGAGTTATCACAGAGTAAGGAGTTTCTGTTGAGAAAATGCCTCCATGAGATCCAGCTGTAAGGCATTTTCTCAATTAGTGATCAAGGGGTGAGGGCCCTTGTGGGTGGAGCCATCCCTGGGCTGGTAGTCTTGGGTCCTATAAGAGAGCAAGCTGAGCAAGCTAGGGAAGCCAGCCAGTAAGTTACATCCCTCCATGGCCTCTGCATCAGCTCCTGCTTCCTGACCTGCTTGAGTTCCAGTCCTGACTTCCTTTGGTGATGAACAGCAGCATGGAAGTGTAAGCTCAATAAACCCTTTCCTCCCCAACTTGCTTCTTGGTCATGATGTTTATGCAGGAATAGAAACCCTGACTAAGACACTAACAAACAAGACTTACCCATTTGGAAAAGAATTAACATAGTTTCAGTAGCACAAACAATGAAAGAATAATGGTACACGAAGTAAATATTGGGTACTGATAGAAACACTTCAGATATCTTCATATTACATTTATATGTTGTGTGAAATACTGACAATATCTTATTTTTATTTCTTTATTGAACGTATTGAAACAAGTGTTATTAATCTTGTGTGAGTGTATGTGTTCTTGTGGGAGGTATGAATGTCTGTGAACATGTGTGTGCATGCGTATACATGTGTGTGTGAGTGTGTGTGTGTGTGTGTGTGTGTGTGTGTGTGTGTGTAAGCCAGATGTCAAAATCAGATCTCTCCCTTCCTCCCTGATTTGTACTTTTTGAGACTGGATCCCTCTTTGAATCTAGAGCTCATAGATTTGGCTAGACTAGCTGGCCAGCAAGCATCAGGGATCCTCCTGTCTCTGCCTCCTAACGGTGAGATAAAAGGTGTGCACATCTCTGCTGGGCTTTTTTACATGGGTAAAGTCTCAGGTCTTCATATTTGCACGACAAGCACTTTGCCTACTGAGTCATTGCCACACCTTAAAGGTTATTGTTTTAACAACCACATCAAGTAATCAAGAATGAAATATTTTCCTGAAATAGAATGTGTATGTGGGTCTCTAGGATTCAAGGATGTGTGTTAAATCTTTAATTGTCTCTAATTAAAGATGGTTTGAAATTTAACTTTCCCAATTATCCCAATGTTTTCAAAATCCTATTGATCATGCTCTTGAGACTTATTTTCCATTATAATTTTTTTTCTTCTAGAAATATTTCAAAGAGTATTTTCAATTTGGGAGAGCTCATTATGAGAAACCTGGACTATTAAGTCTCATGCAGTAAACTCAACTCAATTGATGGGTGTTTGAACAAGGGAAGATTTTCGTTTCACTGAGCAGAATAATATCTCCGTACAGTAGACTCAAGAACATTTAGGTTTGTAGTTACAGAACATTTTTAGTACACGATTATTTTACAAAGCAAAATGTGTATATTTATCTACCCGCTCCTTCCCGTGCTCAGGGCTTGAAGTACAGTAATGTATTTGCTATGATCCTGAATCATTTCAAAAGGAAAACAACTGCCCAGAGCCTTGGAGTCAAAGCCAGTTGTCACAGCCACCCTGTCTCATACTCTCCCGCCTTTCTCCTTCAATGGTCGATATTGTTGTGCCTTTCCCAAGGACTTTCCGGCCAGTGGAGGGACTGCAGCCCTCTTCAAGGCTGTAGCAGCCCCTACCCAACAGGTCAAGCTGCTGCTGCAGGTGCACCATGCCAGTGAACAAATCTCACCAGATAACAATCCACAGGAATTAAAGACTGTGGTTCATAGGTAATGAGCAGAGAGCCCTGTCCTGGTGTGGTAACCTGGCCAAAGTCACCAGATACTTCTCCATCCAGGCTGTCAACTTTACCTTCAGAGAGAAATACAAGCAGGTCTTCCCAGGTGATATGGAGCAGAGGACCCAGTTTGGACACTGCTTTTCAGGGAACCTGGGTTCAGATGCCGCTGCTGGGCCACATGCTTGAGTTCTATGCATTCTCTTAATCTTGCCCATACCTGTCCAACAGGCGATGTGGGCAAAGCTGGACCTGGAGGGGGATTCAAAGGCCTGCTGACGGCCTGGCTCCGATCTACAAATGTGATGGATCAAGGCCTATACCAAGACGTTCATGTGTCTGTGCCGAGAATCATCATCCTCAGAGCTGCCTGCTTTGGTATCTGTGACACTGCAAAGGAATGCTTCAAGATTCCAAAATATATCTTCATCAGCTGGATGATGGCAGTCTGTCACAGATGTTGCTGGCTCGACAACGTTCACCGTCACATCATATGCATAAGGCATACTTGACCTCTGGAGGAAGACTGTTCATGGTGAAGGAAGCCAAGGTTTCTTCAAGGTGCATGGTCCAATGATCTCATTGGTGAGGGTGGGGCTTCATCCCTGTCTTGTATGATGGAATCAAGAAGTCCACATAATGTTTCCTAAGTGTTCCAGAACCCCGCGATCAGGCATGTTGTACTACATAGCATATTTTGAACATTCTGAACAGATTCTCTGGGCTTGTTTGTCTTATCAATGGCAACTGCTCACTGTTTGAAAAGTGGGAAGAAATAATAATATGTACATCTGGCCAGTTTTCTACTAAACCCATTTCCATGATGATGACCATGATGGGATTCATTTACATTTTTATTTCAGTCATGCCTGATTTTTAAAAAAATCAAAGAAATAAAATTTCTTTTGAAAAGAAAAATAAAAAATAGAGAAGCAGTACATTTTTGGAATCTTTGATACGCAGTGAGACACGGTCATATGCCAGATAATATAACACTTATTGAAGGATTATTCAATCCAGCCACTTCCCAAACTGTTACAAAAGGAAACACACCTCCATGGCATGACTCTGTGTGCCTCAAAGATAAAAATGAGCTGAAAGTTAACAATTCATGAGCACTGGAAAGAGCGGCATTTCCGGTCACACAGAAGCCGCAGGTCCGGGGTGCGGAACTATGTCGAGTCTGGAATGCTGAGCTCCACATGCCTGGGATGAGGTAAAGGAATGTGTGTTAAGGAAGAAAATAATTGAAGGCCAGTGAAGACGTGCAAATTGGATTATGAGACACCAAGTTTATTGACTTAAAAACGCTCCCAAATCCCCACCAAATACAGAGAGGAAGGAGAAGTTGGGGGGGGGGGGAATTTATTTATCAAAGTTTCTGCTCCGTGCCTTTCCCGTCTTCCTTTTTAAATGAATAAATAGAGATCCTGGGTTTAAAATTTTTTTTTCATACAATATATTTCAATCATATTATTTCTCTTCCCCACCCCTCCCAGATCTGACTCCTCCCAGATCTGACTCCTCCCAGATCCGACTCCTCCCAGATCTGACTCCTCCCTACCCACCCAACTTCTTGTTCTCTCTCTCTCTCTAATAAATAAATAAATAAATAAACAAACAAACAAACAAATAAATAAATAAATAAATAAAGCGCATTAAAAAAACACAGTCTGCCTTGGAGTGAGGCCGATAAATCCAATGTCACACCATTGAAAAGACAGATCTTCTCTCTCCCACCAGCTGTCAGTTGCAAATACCGTCTTGGTTAGGGAGAGCTCTCGGTGTCTATTCCTCTGTGGTCTTCCTCTGGGTCAATGCTATATTTCAGGCTGTTGGTGGTCAGCTTCTAGGCTGACTGCACGGAGGCTGAGGAAACAGAATTCCACAGACAGCTAACAGTGCCTTCAAAACCAAATAGGTGAATTCTCCTGACACCTCTGGTGACTGGGATTGGAAGATGAAGGATCCAGCGGGGACGGTTTCTCCCGAGGCCTTTGTCCCCGTCTGCTCCGAGTCCTCACGTGTCCATCCTTCTATCTGTAAGCAGCTCTGGCTTTCTGTCTGTCTTTACAGGAACATCAGGACCCTATCTTTATGTCCTCATCCAACCTTAATTAAGTGCTTTTAAGGATTCTCTCCAAATACAGTCACATTTGGGGCTTAAGGTATCAACACGAATTTGGAAGGTGGTATAGTAGTTTGAATGAGAAATGCTCCCCCCCCCCCCCGATGGTCTTAGGTGTTTGAACCTTTGGTCCCCAGTAGATGGCACTGTTTGGGGAGGCTTAGATGTTGCAGCCTTGCTAGAAGAAATATATCAGTGGGAGTGAGCTCTCTGCTTCCTGCACCTATTGCTGTGCTTGCTGACATGCCTCTCCACCGTGATGGACTTCTGTCCCTCTGGAACCATGAGCAGAATAAGCTCCTCCTCCTGTAGGTTGCCTTGGTCATGGTGTTTTTCCACAGCGACAGAGAAGTACCTAATACAGTGGAGTTAGGATAGGGTAACACCTGTAATAGCAACTCCCCTGGAGGAAGTCTGGTTGGGTTCTGAGAGCCACTGACAAGTGCAGCTGGGGCCAACCCATCTCTGCTTTCCACATCTGCTCACCTGCAATCAACTGGATTTGCATACTAATTTAACAGCTCACAGACATGTCTCTACGGCTGTGACGCAATGTCACTAGCTTAACCCTAGGAGCTGATACCAAGCACGAGTCTCTCTTCTCCAGCAGTGAAGACACAGAAATTGAAAAGCCAGCACTGGCGATAGGTAGACACTTTAACACAGAAATGTAAAACTTTTGCCTTAAACTGAAATTGAATAACCAAAATAAATAAATAAATAAATACATCTCCAAGTTGCTTACTGAAAACATTCTGTCCCACATTACAGTGTGTGCAATGGATTTACCACGTGTATGTATGCACACACTAACATACTGTATAATTTTCATGGTTTATAGGCATCGTCAAAGTAATCCACAGACAGCTGCAGAGCATCATATATTTCAGAATCGCCCACTTGTTAGTGTTCAGAAGTATAAAGAATCCTTCCACAGTAATTAGCACGGTATGCCCGTGCATATTCGCACATACAAATTCAATTTAACACTCAAGTGTGTGTCATGCTGAAGCACGCCCTACTGTGCTAACTCCATGCTAACCTATGGCATCCTGCTCATTACTACCTAATTAAACTACTAATAGCCACATCAAATGAGTTTGTGTCCATAATTATTTTAAATATTAGCTGGGAAAGCTATTAAAAGTACGTAAGCATATTGATCTTTGAAATTGATTCGGGAGTCCAAACTCTTGAAATTTATACAGAGGAATATATCTGCCCTTTAGATCTCGTGAGTGGGACCATGTTATCTATTTTGTAGAATTTCTACACTTGCCTACCTATCTCAAATTGGAAGTGCACACCCATGAATAATTGGGGGCAAAGTTTAAATAACTGATAATTGTTCTATAAAATACATTTATCAATTTATACTAATAACCCTGCCCAGGTAGGAATAGAAAGTTTTGCAAACAGAACTCACAATTTAAAAAGAGAACTCTCTGTGAACCTTCAAAATGTCCAGGGAAGAGGAGCTGCCTCCGAGGGCCATGGCATCACTGAAGCACAAACCCTGTCAGGTTCGTGATGGATACAGTTTGTGCTTACATTTCTTTTAAGATCTTTCCCTCAGTTTATTGCCACACCCTTTGAGCGCTTGCATCCAAATAATCAGCTTGCGCCTTGCTTGTTTTTCACAAAATATTTTGCAGTTGGGACAGATGGTCAGTTTTCTGTTTTCCCAGCATGCAATTAAAAAAAGAGTCAGGGTTGGCATAAAGAGGAAGTGGGGAATGAAAGGCTCACAGGAGGAGCGAGCTGGCTGCTGCTAGTGCTCCACTTACCACTAGATGTCCTGGAGACTAAACAGGAGGAAATCTGGGGCAGAGATTTGCATGCTTAGCCTGGCAATGATTCTGTTCTTAATAGTGTAGCTCTAGGTTTCCAAAATGTCTGTTCATCTGTTTTTTGCTGTGTTTCCTACAAACATAAGCAGTTAAGTGTGGTGGTGCAGGGTAAGGAAGCCTAGCATGGGTGTTGTCAGGCTTGTCGATAGTTACAAAAGTACAGTTGAAACATTTATCCCAGAATCACGTACAGTGAGGAAGGAATACACACGTAAAGACACAAACGCACATGTGCACACACAACACACAAACACATACACACACATACACAAATACACATACACACAAACATATACACACACACAAACACGCACACAAACACACATACACACAAACACACACACAAACACAGACACGCACAAACACACACAAAAATACATATACATAAACACACACATACACACACAAACACACAAACACATACACACACAAACACACATATACACACACACATACATACACAAACACATACATGCACAAACACACACACACATACACACACACAAACACATACACATACATACATACACATACATACACAAACACATACATGCACAAATACACACACATACCCACACATGCACACAAACACACACACAAACACATACACGCACAAACACACACAAAAATACATATACATAAACACACATACACACAAACACACAAATACATACACACAAACACACACATAAACACACACACAAACACATACACATACACACAAACACACAAACATAAACATACACATACACCCACAAATACACACAAACACATACACATAAACACACACATAAACACGTAGACATATACACAAACACACACACACAAATAAATACATGCAAACACATACACACAAACGGACACACAAGCACATATACACAAACACACACATACACACAAACGCATACACACAAACACACACAAACACATACACACAAACACACACACAAACACAAACACATACACACACAATCACACACACACACTTAGTTCCCTTCTTGCAAAGATGGATCTTATAATGAAGCTTTGTTTTTTTCACTGAGCAAGCTCAACAGGCTGTCTTGTTCCAGATTACTTTCTTAGCAAGAAGAGTAATGTGTGGCTCTAACAAAACAATTACAGCCTTGTTCCTAGGAGTCGTTCACACCGTGTTATCTTCCTTGACTGCTAACCAAATTGGAGTTGAAACTTTACTGTCCTGTCAGTTTGTGTGATTATTATGAGATGTAAAGCGGTGTGGTGCCCTTTTGAAATCCCATCTACTAACAAGGCATAAAAGTACCTGCACACACCAATAGTGTGTGCCAGGGATGATGTGAGAGGGTGTCTTTCGCTCCAATTGTTCCAGAACGGCCCTCAGACAAGGGAGGTCTGGCATAGCATCCACTTGCATCCCCAGAGCCATCAGCAAAGGGAACGCAGGAATGAGCTCGTGGTAAGAATCCTTCAGGCAGGAGAGCAAACACATTGTGAGCACAATCCCTGGCACATTGTGAGCCCTGAGTATCGTGTTGGCAGGGTGGGAACTGTAAAATAAGCACCAGGCTAGGCACCTCCCTCACCAAGGTCTCCAGATTCCCTCTTCTCAGGATAGGACTGGATAGGATAACTAAACACTGTAGTGGGAAAATAAAAACAAATGGAGAGACACCCTCCTTCCTCTCCCTCATTTTTGGCGGACGGGAGAGCTGGCCCTGGGATTATGAGGAGAGCAGACCCTGCAGCTCTCCTGGGTAGTGAGGTAGAGCTGGGCCTGCGCGCAGGGCTGCAGAGCATGAGAGCCAGTGGGCTGATATCTCTCAGGCCCAGATCCAGGGCTTTGAGCTGGCGCGCCCCAACATCTACCCCATGGATGAGCTGCTCGAGTACATGAAGGGGCCGGTCCTACAGGTCCAAAACTACAGGGTCTCCATGACACAGGGCAACCCCAGGATATCTGAGAGGCATCCCAGTGAGGTTCCAGTATTGCTAGAGCAGCAGAAGCCAGAAGTCTGTATCAGACCAACAGGTCATTGTAATGAACATGTGCAGGCAAAGAAGTGTGAACAAAAGGGTGCACTGTGGGACACACTGTGACACACTGTGACACACTGTGACACACTGTAGCTTCCACAGCAAGAATTTTTTTTCCTCTGCTGTGAGAGAGGTTGCAAGGGTGGAGGGCAGGTTTGGGGGTATTGAGGGGAGATGATGGGACTGGGGTGCATGATGTGACGTTCACAGATAACCAATAAGAAAATTTTAAAAATGGAAAAAAACTACTGCCTCCAGTATCTTACAAAACAACAGCTTTGAAATGCCTCTGGGCTCTGCCCGAGTTTGCTAGCTATTGCTTCGATAAACACTAGGAGCGAAAGCAGCCTGGAGAGGAAAGGGTTTATTTGGATTGCACTTCCATGTCATGGTTCATCATTGAGGGAAGTCGGGGCCAGAACCGTTGGAGGCAGGAACTGGTGCAGAGGCCATGGAGGAGTGCTGCTTACTGGCTTGCTCTCTATGCTTTGCAATGTCTGCTCTCTTATAGAACCCAGGACCACATGCATAGGGATGGCACTGCCCACAGTGAGGCGGGGCCTCCCACAGCCACCATCAGCCAAGATGTTCCATAGCCAAACCTATAGCCCAGCCTGACAGGCAATTCCTCAACTGGGGCTGCCTCTCCCAGATGACTCCAGTTTGTGTTAAGTTCACACATACATGGGCACACACACGCACATGCAAACATATGTGCGCACACATACACACATGTACACCCAACCCCACACTCATGCATGAGCACACATGCATGCACACACAGGCATATTCATGCACACACATGTACACACACACACACACACACACACACACACACACACACACAGAGGCTCCCTGTCAGGCATATGTGTCTGCTCTGCTAGGACAGCGTAAGTTTACTTTTCAAACACACAGAAACATAATACCAAGCTGGGTGAAATTCCAGGTGAGAAAAACTCCCACAGCCCCAGGAAGCAAGAGGTCTGCTTCGAATTAATTGAGTAGAGCTCTCCTAAGACAACTGTTCTCTCTTCCCTTTGGCTTGCTCTAGCTGCAGCACCTTAACTTACAGCCACAGGCAGTGACAAGAAAAGGAGGGGTGATGAACCCCAAACATTCTCAGCTTCACAGAAAAGTACCCCAGGAACACGAGGTTGATCCTGTCTAACCACAAACCAAGAAGAGACAGAGTTGGCCCTTTCCTGGAGACCGGAAGTTAAGAAGTCCTGTTTGTAAATGACTTCTGAATAGTGAGCACTCTAGATTATAGCCAAAGAGAGGTTGGGAGAGAAAGGAGGTTGAGACACGGATGCATTCAGTTATTCACATATGGGACAAATATTTGAGGTTATATGTAGGGGGGCAGTTCTGATGTTAAGGTCCTAGTCCCCAATTAGTTCTTGATCTGTCAGTAAAGAAAGCCATTGGCCAATTGCTGAGAGGATGGGACGGGCAGGACTTCCAGGTTCTGGAAGACAGGCAGGGAGACGCAAGGAAGGAGAACAGAGTTCTCCATGCTTTGGAGAGAGGAGAACCAGGTGACCATGTGAGATCTCAAAACGGAGTGGCCATAGAGGCGGGTCTTACAGGAGGGTGGTCAGGGGAGACACAGATAAGAAGTTGGTAAGGGCACACTTTTCTTGGCAGGAGATAGTAGCATCCAACAATTGTGCCAAGAAGGCAAGTTGTAATTGAGCAACTATGTGCCTATGTCTTTTATCCGCAGACTCAAGGGAAGCTGGGAGAGGGCTGGTAGCGCATCCACTTCCGGGAGCAAAGGCAGGTAAAGCATACAACTACGCGCTGACAGTTATGTGTCAGGCATTGTATGCAAGCTGTGCCTGTCCTTCTCCAGTGCTGCAGGAACCTGTAGTCAGAGAAGAAGTTGAATAGCGACTTGCAAGTGTGACGGCAGGAGGAACAAGACGGGATGTCGACTATGGGAATCAGGTTAGAACTTCATTTGCTTTTATCATTGTTACAAGGATATGCTCACATAAATATGCGATGTGACCTGCTGAGTCCTATGTGCGTTTTCAGGACTGACAAGTTGGTATCGGAAAACAAATTGGAAAAACTTGAGGTGCTCATCCCTAGGGAAGACCCTCCCTCCCTCAGCCGTCATTAATTGCCTACAGTTCGCCACCTAGCGGTGGGGCCTGTGAGACTTCCCCCCCCATTTGTGTTGGCGTGTTGGCTGGCGCCACTGTTCATGTGGAACAGCTGGTTAGGCATGTTTACTCTAAGCCCAGTGCTGTGTCACCGTGGTTCGCCCACGCTTTTCTGTCTACGGCCCATGAGCGTGTCCACCTTTGCGTACTGATGCTCTAGGACTGTTTGGTTGCCAGCCCCTACACAGGGCTACTTTAGATGTCCTCACTTTTATGCTTTCTAATTTTATTTTCTATTCATTCATTCATTCATTCATTCATTCACTCATTTTAAAGGTTTTGCTTTGCTTGTGTGTGTCTACGTGTGAATGCCTGTGCACATGTGAGTGCAGGTGTCCTCAAATGCCAGCAGAGGGCGTTGCATACCTTGAAGCTAAAGTTACAGGCATTTATAAGCACCTGATGTGGGTGCTGAGATTAAACTCTGATCCTCCTGACTGAAGCAGGTGCCCTTAGCTGTTTAGCCACCTATCTAGCCCCAGTTTTTTGTTTTTCATATGTTATCTGAACAGTGACAACAACCGGTTCTGGTCCACCATGCAGTGTTAATGAAATGTTTTTCCTCATAAATGTAAGACAACATCCTTCAGGACAGGTGCCTTTTCAGGAAGATTCAAATGGTTTTTACTAAGAAAAGTCTGGTTCAGTATTTGTCAAGTTGAGTGAATTTGTTTTAAGGATTTCACAAATGGTGTAGCAAGACCAACGTGACTCCTGTCCACTCTGTTGGGTCCACTCTGTCACATCCTTTCTTGGGTGATATCATGACTGAAGCGTTTAGTTTAAATCAATCTTTAAATGCACTGGATTACATCTGAACCATGTTAGCCCATGTTAACAGTTCTGGTGGGGGGGGAGGGGCAGTATCTGCAGGTTAAGTGTTGCTACGATCTAGGTATGCGTGTTGGAAGCAGTGGGAAGTGAGCCGGGGTGGGAAGGGCCGCAGGTTGCTGGGAGCGCTGCCTTTTGGATTTCTAAGCTAGCTATCGTGAGATTTGTTACACAAGCTTGACCTTTAAATCATTTTTTGTTTTGTTTGTTTGTTTGTTTTGTTTTGTTTTGTTTTTGGCTCCTTGACAGGAAGTGAGTAAGGGGGTGACATTGCTTTATGATTAATTTTATTCAATATGCTAATGTGAGGGAAACAATGACACTTCCGATTGAGTTATTTGGTCAAGTAAAACTACGGTGATGCAGATTCCTTCGTTCTGTAGCTGGGGAGCCCGGTCCTGACTGACCTGGTTCTGTAACAGGGGAGCCCGGTCCTGACTGACCTGGTTCTGTAGCAGGGGAGCCCGGTCCTGACTGACCTGGTTCTGTAGCAGGGGAGCCCGGTCCTCACTAACCTGGTTCTGTAGCAGGGGAGCCCGGTCCTGACTGACCTGGTTCTGTAACAGGGGAGCCCGGTCCTCACTAACCTGGTTCTGTAGCAGGGGAGCCCGGTCCTCACTAACCTGGTTCTGTAGCAGGGGAGCCCGGTCCTGACTGACATGGTTCTGTAGCAGGGGAGCCTGGTCCTGACTGACCTAGAGCAGTTCTGCTCTGTTACCTCTTCGATAGAACTTCCAGCACTCTATAGTCTGAGTTTTTGGTTCTCTCTGGACTTAGTCTGTAAAATCCTAGAGGGCAGGAACCTTACTGTTTTCCTCATGGCTATTCCTGAGTGCATACTACAGGACATGCGCAGTTAGTATCTACTAAGTGTCCTGTGGAGAAATGAATGAATGAATGAATGAATGAATGAATGAATGGGTGATTTGTGAATAAATGAATTGTGAATGAATGAAAAGATGTGTGAACTAATGAACTAAAACTTCAAAGCTGAAACTCCCACTTAGAACCATTGTGTGATGTCTAGTTTCTAAATGGGTAAGGTAACAGTTAAAAAGGGAAACCTAGCCCACTGATCGGGTGGCGAGCCATCTATCTCCTAATAGATCGATTCGTTTTATTTCATTGTGACCGTGAGTTTACGTCAGTCAAATCTCTCCAGAGTGTCTAATAATCTGATTACATAATGGCTGTGTATTTATTTCTGTGAACATAATGGAAAGGCCTTTTAGAATTTTAATACAAGTGAGATAGTCGTGGAGTCGTAATAGAATTTTATGCTTATAACAAAACCAGTACTTCGGTACCCTCAAAATTCCACCATCATTGAATGTCCAAACCCTCATGATAGGGCTTAAAGCAGATAACAATCAATAAACAGGGGTAATTGTGAAGTCTGCAGGTTGATACCACAAAGTCATCAGATGTATTTGAGGAGGGAGAAATAATATATTAGCAAGCAGAGTCTTCTATTATACACAACCACGCAATGAAAATAGGAACTATAGCCTAGCCTTTCTTCCCTGCCCCACACAGAGAACAGACATTAGCCTGGGACATGAGGAAGCTTAGTGAGCAGTATACAACCCCTGCTTGACTCCTAAAGTAAAGTGGCCTCTTAGATTCAGGAGAGACAAACAGATTTCATTTTAAAAACAATGTTTCAGACACAACTGTGGCTATTATCTTATTACTTCCTGCTTGTAGATGGAGGGATGGCCATCAGAGCATTACTGAGACAGACTAGCACACAGTAGGTATAGCATTTCAAAACTGTCATCCACCTCTACATGGATGGTGGGGGATTGGGACCTACTAAGAGCTGTGTCAGGCCGCTGCTAAGTGAGGCTTGCTTATTGTCTGTTTTTCAAGGACAGAGGTTGTGTTTCCCCTTTGGTAAAAGGAGCTGAGCATGAAGAGAAAGCGGGGCCTTTGTTAAGACAAGCCTCCGTGTTCCTTTTGTACTGAGTTTCCAGTGCGCCTCATCACTTTCAGAAAAGGAAAGCCAGGAAGAAAAATAGAAGTGTAATATGTGTTATTATATTTTAATGCGATGGTCTACTTTTTCTGTTTGCAGTTATTGAAGTTTTTGTCTTCCTTCATTAAACATTTAATAAATCACCACCAGCGTATGACAGATTTTAACCATAACACAAACAGCAGGCGGCGGTGAGTGTCTCAGTTCATATAGGCATACAGTACCAGAGTCTACAGCACCCTGCCCTGCAGGCGTCAGCAGAGCGACCGATGGAAGGGAGGCTGCTTCTCCCACAAAGCCTCGAAAATAAGTTTCCTTCTTTTATCTTCCTACAAATCAATTGGAGCCCTTACAGCAAAATCCCATAAAATAACTTCAAACACCACTTCTTAGTCTAAAAATTTGTATTATGGCTATAATTCTTTGAAGTTTTATGACTGAAGTTTGGAGAAAAATGATTTAAGTGTTATCTGCTAGACATCAGAGCTTCAAAAATTCTCTCAGTTTTTCTTGACACATAAACTGCTACCCACTGTATGTTTTTAGTACTTCTTTTCTTGCTTTCAACCCCCTAACCTGGTCTGCTGGATAAAGGTTATTTAGCTGCAGTTTATACAGTTGAATGAATAATCTATAGAGGTCTGCCAACTCATAATTGATAATCCTACTTTCTCAAGCATTTTTCCTTCACTCTACTAAGAAATGTGTTTTTTTAAAACAGAACCTTCAGAATCCCAAGCATGTTGACTTTAAGTTTTTAAAAATCAGTATGCAACATGTAAAACACAAGACAGGGAGGAACTGCGGTTCACACTGGAGGTTAAACGGTACGAAGAGAGAACAGGAAAGTTTCCTGGTACAGAACTTCTCTGCACACAGAGAGGATGATCCAGAAGAGGGTGTAGGGACCTGAGATGCTTCCTTCAAGGCTCATCAGGCCTCCTCCGCATCGGTACAAAGGTGTCCACAGAGGTTCCACGCCCATCAGCACTCTTTGGAGCAAGAACTTTAGTCACTGGCATTTCTTTTTAAAAGGCACAGAGAAAGTTTAGTTTGAAAAACATCAGGTGCCATTCCACCACCTCTTGGTGGACACCTACCTCATGACAGCTAGCTAGGTTGTGTGGAGTCTATAGAAAGTAACACTTGGTTTTAATGAATTAATATATAATCCTTGGCCTCAACAAGTGATCTTAAACTCAATCCACAGAGAATCCTTTGGCTTCTACAAAAAGATTTATTTATTTTCATGTGCAAGTGTATTTTGCCCTCAGAGGCTAGAAGGTATCAGATCCTTTGAATCTGTAGCTACAGATAGTTCTTAGCTGTCATGTGGGTCCTGGGAGCTGGGAATTGAACTCTGGTCTACAAGAACAGCAAGTGCTCCTGACTGGTAAGCCATCTCTCCAGGCCCTCTTTGGCTCTTTAAATCTCATTCTTTCTCCTTGAGGAATATGTTGGGTAAGTCTTTTAAAATATATGTATATGTATATATATGTGTGTGTGTGTGTGTGTGTATATATATATATATATATATATATATATATATATATATATATATATATATGGTATTGCTGGTCATGGTGGCACATGCCTTTAATCCCAGCACTCAGGAGGCAGAGACAGGAGGATCTCTGTGAGTTCAAGGCCAGCCTGGACTACATAACAAGTTTCAGAGCAGTCCCACACTATATAGAGAAATCCTTTCTCAAAAAAGAATTTTTAAAATATACATGTATACTGTGTAGAGTCGGAAGTAAATGACTATAACTAATATAGGTTTTTAAATGTCATTTCCTGTTTGTTGTTATCTAACTTTGATCAAAAACTCTAGGTAACCACAGCTCGCCATCATCGGTGCCTTTTAATTGCTGGTGTGCAACGAGACCAGAAGCTGTCTGGCTCAGAAAGACAAGCACCACATGCTTCTCTACTGTGAATTGTGGCAGTAAAGATGTGTGGTAGGAGAAAGACTGGCTGGAAGAGGAAAGGAGAGTGCTAAGGGTCAGTATCCCAGTGAAACAACAGATCAAAAACATTGTATCCATGTATGCTGGGAAGCCTGCATTTGTCAAGGCTGTCTTCTCAGAAGTGTGTTGACTGTTAATGTACATTCTTCATGGGTGAAGACATCATCTCTGCATGGAACTGGGCAGTGTTGGAGCAAAAATATGGAAATTTCTTCAAGAAACCCAGAGAGCCAAATCTGTCATAAAGAGGGTATTGGCAAGAGTCCCAGGGAAGGTGATGCCGACAGGATGGCCAAGGATACAACCATGAAGCTCGGCTTCCATTAAGGAATGTGGAAAAATACTGCCCAGGGGATAGACAGAAGGCAAGGAGGGGAAGACTGGTGTCTGTTGAGGTCATGTCAAGGGTTACCTCTACTAGGTATACATTGTCCCTTCCTTCTCTTAGGGTTGAAGAAAGTTGAGGCTCAAAAAAATTAGTGTCCCATGGTGAGTCCCAGATGACCCAGGACCACCACCTAACCATCAGAGAGAAAACCAGTGTGTATGAGTCACAAAAGATAAGGAATAGAGAGCTTCAGAGTAGTAATCGATGACGTTAGCACACAGGGTGCCTAAGAATAAACATAGAAGGACAAGACCATCCATGGCCATCAGACATGTTAACATGTTTAATGAGGATTGCCAGAAAGCTGTTTCCTAATGTTGGAAACCAAAACGATATTGGAAATGTCTAAAAATGGGTAGGCATTTTGAAAGTAAAGACACTGTGTGTGTGTGTGTGTGTGTGTAAGTGTATATGTGTGTGTGAGTGTATGTGAGTGCATGTGTCTGTGAGTGTGTTCCCGTCTTTGTACTGAACTTTGTGGAGATCTGTGGATGCTATGCAGCAGGCAGACAGGGTGCAGCCAACTTGGGGGCATGGTGGGGGGGGACAGAGCCCGGGGCCCCTTCCATGGCCTCCACTGCTCCAGAGTGGTGGCTAAGATCTAAGGTCCAGGCCATCGAGCAGGAAGTGACTGCCGTAGGCTTGAGCAGCTTCCTGCAGTGAAAGCTTCAGGGGAGAAGTTCTCTTCCCCAAAGTGTTACAGCTCTATATGGCGGATGCTCTCTGATGGTCTTTGATGAAATAACTCGTGTTTTACTCCTTGTGGACAGGGTCTTATATACATTTTGGGGGGGGTGTCTAAGAGCAGATGCTTTCTATTGGCTTGGTCTGAGATGTTGGGGATGCCTCATCTGCATGTGGAGGGGCTTCGGGCACTGCCCCTACGTGACCGATTGTCACAGTCCTCTCCATGGGGTAATCAGGAACCTGATCAAGAGTAAATGAAACATCTACCATCTTCAGGTATGAGGGTACGGGGTTTCTGAATCCACTCAACCTTACCAAGGTTTCTGTCTGATGGCAAGATCCGCTGCCCCACAAGTGTGTGGGTGAGTGTGTGTTTGTGAGTGTGTCTGTGTATATGTGAGTGTGTGTGTGTCTGTTAGTGTGTGTATACCTGTGTGAGTGTGTGTATGTGTCTGTGAGTATGTGTGTGAATGTGTGTATATGTGTGTGAATGTGTGTCTATGAAGACAAGAGGACATAAGGTGTCTTCCTCTATCACTCTGTACTTTATTCCTTTGAGGCAGGGCCTCTCTCTGAACCTCAGCTTCCTCTTTCTACTACACTGGCTGGTCCGTGAGTCCTGGGAACCTGTCCCCAGCCCCACACTCTGCCATGCTCATCTTTTACATGTTGCTGTGGATTCGAACTCAGGTCCTCTGCCTTGTGCACCAAGCACTCTTATCCCTAATCCTCAGAAAGCATTTTAAAAGCAGCCTTGTGGTGCTGTGAGAAAGGCAAGCTTGTATGAGCGCTCCAGAGGGCTCCCAGGCGGAGGAAAGATTTCCCTGCTGCTTCCGTTCTGCTCTTGTTTATCAAGCTTTTCCCAACAGAGGGGTCGTCCACGCACTTTTAGGCAGAGGAAACAGATCCAATAGAGAATTTGGAGATAAGAGAGAACACAAATAACACAGTCACATGGAATCAGCAGGGCTCAGGATAAAGGCAAACACTAGATCTGGGTATTCATAAACAAACGCTAAGTGTAAGGAAACGCTTTGCATAGAAAGTCAGTCACAGCTAGGCTCAGGTCTGGGAACAGTTATCTGTACTTTACCAGCATGCTTTACTCAAAGATTCTCTCTCTCTCTCTCTCTCTCTCTCTCTCTCTCTCTCTCTCTCTCTCTCTCTCTCTCTCTCTTTCTTAGCAATTTAAAGTATGTTGCATTAAAAGGAACAAAAGCTATACAAATCAAGGCACAGGCTGCAGGGCTCCCATTCCAACTTGATCCCCTGTCTATCAACATTTTAACTAATGTCAGAGTTCTTCTTTTGCTAATGAGCTGCTGCACAGAGAGGCAGGCTCCCCCCCAGGCCTCCAGCTAAGGTATAATGAGAGGGGCTGAAGCCTGTGTAAGCTCTCCGAGAAGCCCCTCTTTGCTCTGGGGTTGCACAGCTGTCCTTTGTCCCTTTTGTCAGGGACCCAAATTAAGTTATCTGAGGCACTTGCAGATGTGCTTTGTTTTAGTACAATTTTAAAAAATGGTTTTGCCTCTACCCATAGTTCACCCCCCCTCCGGGGTGCTGGTCAGGGTTTAAAAGCTGTCTGTATGGGGGTGTTGGTGAGTGCAGGGGTTGTACCAAGGGTTTTTAACAGCCTCTGCTTTCCAGATATCACAGCCTCCTGTTACAGGGAGGCACCTTTCACAGCCCTTCTCTTGGTAACATCAAAAGTCAAAAGCAGGTTTCCTCATCACCTCTGTGGTCAGGACACTGCCTGGAAGCAGCTCTTCCCCCCATCCCCCACCCCAGTTTTTAATCCCAGCCTCTTCCTTGGGAGTGACTGCCTGTGGCTGTGAGCTCTTCTCAGAGTCCATCCATTCTGTATGCCTCTTGCCTGTCTCTTACTGTTGTATTGAACTGACAAGGTTATGCACACCTCCCATTAGACCACTGTCTCTGCTTCTGAGAAAGCACCCTGTTTGTTCCATCCCCAATGACGTGGACGGACACCCCCAGCAACTGGATGTCCTAAGTATGATGTGAACTGATGCCTGGTCTCCCCATACATACTATGGTAGCATGTCCTTTCAGTTCCCAGCTAGAGTAATTTGGATGTATCAGAAGTTGTCTTCCATCCAAGGTATGGAAAAGACCTCGGGACAAGACGTTCATCTTTACCAAAGCACGCTCCACAGAGCACAAGATCATGACTATGATGATGCGATGCCATGATCCCCGTGTGTTTGGAAGTGCCACACCCCAGCCAAACACATAGAGCTTTATGAAGTGAATAATCTGGAAGTCAAACAGTAAATAAATTTGTTTCACATTAATTTAGAAACACTGAGCTAATTTAGCACTTCTAAATTAATTAATTTGGCCAGTGAATCCTTATTGTGGGCATGGAACAGTGTTGATTGTCCATGGACAGTGGTCTGAGAAAGTGTTGTGAGAAACCCTATGTTCTGTCAGTCACCCAGTAGAGTCATTCCTATGCACACTGAGAAAGTCAGACAGATTCTTCTAGAAAGGCCATCTGAGCTCCTGTTGCTCAGCTCACATTACTTTTCAAAAGATTGTTTCTGAAGCAGACTTTTGGATTTGATTATGGGCATACAAAAGTAATGATTGCCCCAAAGATGCCCACCTGATATCAATCTGATGCTCATCTGATACCAAGATATCCATCCAATGCCCACCTGATGCCCACCTGTTACCCACCTAATACCCACCTGATGCCCACCCGATGCCCACCTGCCTTGACTTTCCCAGCACTGAGGTTACAGACACCATTGAACTAGGCTATTTATGACTGTGACAGTGGTTATGGCCACCTGAGTGCTGGAGATCTGGACTCATGTGTTACATGGTAAGAACTCTACAGACTGACCTCTCCAGCCCAAAAGACTATTTTCTTAACAAGTGCCTCGCTTATTATTCATAAGACATCCCAAAACAAATCTGTGGTGAGAGCACTGTTGCTGCACACACCCACACCCAAACTGCCCCTGCTCCTCACAAAACCTCGTTCTGTGTGACACACCCTGAGGACCCTGGAGCAAACATAGGGATACACGCAAATACATGCCTATGCTAATGAGGAGTTAACTGCCAACGTTAAAATACACCCTGAGGGGGTTGACTATGACATTCCTAGCATGCTGCTGTGGTTTTATTTCAAGCGACCATCTTCTGTTGGAATCATCTTTGGTGTCACCCAGCGTGTTCTGTGGTAGAGCCTTTTCCACGGAAGAGTTCCCAGGTTGGTAATGCCGAGAATGAGTAATCATTAGCATACTTACTGATGACCTATCACTGGCAAAATTTTGTATGACATCACAAGATTTTGTATGACATCACAGGGAATTTAATTCTGTTTACCAGCAACACCTATACCAATTTATTGTACATCCATATAAGGCTAAATGTTGCATATGTTTAATATCCTTCAGAATTGTATTATTATATATAATATAACCCACATATATACTATATTATATTTTTATATATTATGTTATATATGATAATATATATTCTCATTAGCATAGGCATATATTTATATGCATTCCTTTGATTGTTCCAGGGTTCTCAAGTAGAGTACATCACACAGAACATGGTTATATGAGGAGTAGTTTTGGTGGGGGCGTGTGTACAGCAACAATGCTCTCAACACACACACACACACACACACACACACACACCCATACACATGCACACATGCACACATGCATGCGCGCACACACATGCACATGTGCGCACACACACATACATATCCTTGAGAATTAGGAACTACTTTGACTTAATTATTCTATAGAGACTTTTATTTTGAGATATGATCTTATTATATACTCTTGGCTGGTCTGTGACTCACTATAACTCCCAAGCTAGCTCCAAACTTGGAGTGCTGGTACTTACAAGCATGCACCACCATCCTTGGCTGAGACTCCTAGTTCTTAGTCCAACCAAAGAGCTAAGTGCCAACACGGTTATACTCAAACTGTCAGTGGGCATTTTCAGCAGGATTATGTTTTATTGTAGTTATTGTTGTTGTTATATTAGTACCCTACAATTTTTATATCAAAGACAAAATATTCAAAGAACATGGATTTGAAATTTAATAAAATAAAAATAAGAAAATTTAATTTAATTTCAGTCCATTATCATCAAGGTGGGATCATGGCAGCGTCCAGGAAGGCATGGTGCAGGAGGAGCTGAGAGTTCTACATCTTCATCTGAAAGCTGCCAGAAGACTGACTTCCAGGCAGCTAGGATGAGGGTCTTAAAGCCCACACCCACAATGATACACTTTCTCCAACAAGGCCACACCCACTCCAACAAGGCCACACCCACTCCAACAAGGCCACACCCACTCCAACGAGGCCACACCCACGCCAACGAGGCCACACCCACTCCAACGAGGCCACACCCACTCCAACGAGGCCACACCCACTCCAACGAGGCCACACCCACTCCAACAAGGGCACACCTCCGAATAGTGCCACTCCCTAGGCCAAGCATTCAAAGCACCACAACATGTGTATAAACACACATCCATAAAGGTCTGTTACTTGTTACAGCTTTCTATTCTGAAGTTTTAAATAGTTATAATAATAACTGAATATTCTCTGGTCATAACGTGCACTCTTCCACCTGTGGAAGAGCAATGCATCGGGCTGGCTGCACTCTGTCTATTCACTGTGCACTAGTTCTGACTGGGCTTTAAGGATGTGATTAGGTAATAGTCATGCTAATCAACAGTCTTTGTCTGAGCTGAAAAGAGGTGGCGTCAAAACATCATGAGCACTATTTTCAAGTCCTGCTTCAGGATGAGCAGAATGGAGGAGCCTCTCGGACCAGCAGGCAGGCTTGTGGGTTCGGAGGAGAATGAACATCTGCTCTGTGGTACACTCACTTTCTAATCCTGAAACATTTCCTAGAAACCAGAAGAGGGCATCAGATCCCCTGGAACTAGAGTTACAGATGATTGTGACCTGCCACTTGGGTGCTGGGAACTGAACCCAGGCCCTCTACTCTGAACCTTTGAGCCCTCTCTCCAACCTCTGTGTCCTAGAACTCTTGGTCTTTGTGAGTAAACGGGGGTTGAGAGTATCAGCAGGTGTCCCTCTGACCCTGAAGTAGAGTGGGTTTATTATAGCCTCCATTGCAATTCACCAAACTCACCACTCGCTTCTCTGTGCATGCAGACTTGTTTAGTCACCGCAGTCTCGTTTGCCTTGGTCCGATGCAGAGAAGACATGGAGTAAATCTTGGTGATATGAAGAAATGAGTGTTCTCTGTGTTGACTGTTATCTTCTTTCATGAGATAAAGTCTACTCAGGCAAGGAAGGACTCTGCTACTTCTAACACTGAAAGCCATGTCTGCACTCTGCCCTCCCAGAATAGCCCTCTTGTGGTCAGCGATTATAACTTACTCAACTTACCCTTCCTGTCATTTAATGCCAAAGATCCTAGCAAACAGCTTTGAGAGTGCACAACACAGGCGAACCCCATGATCCTGTATGGCAGGCAGACACACAAATAAATCTCCTATGAAGAAGAGTATCACAGCATCTCCACTGTGTTGAGAGAGAACTCTAGTGTACTTTGTAACAGAAACAAAATCCTCAAGCAAGTGAGTACTGGGCCCAACGAGGTTTAGTTGGATGAGAGGCACACCTGAGAAGGTCCATGGAGAAAGTGACAGTCAAACAACCTGCAAGGATAGGAGAATTTTCAACATGCAAAAACGGTGCAAATGTGTGGAAGCTGGGGTGTATATATATATATATATATATATATATATATATATATACACACACACACATATATATACTATATGCTACATTTTACTATAATATAGTATAATATACTATATACTATATTTTATATAGTTTCATATATACTATACGATACTATATACTGTGTACTGTGTACTATATACTGTATCCTGTATCCTTTATCTTATATGCTATATGCTATACACTATACAATATACTGCATACTATATCCTACATGCTATACAATATATAATATACAATATATAATTATATATTATATAATACATATTATATATGCTGTATATACTATATATAAGTACTTTATATAGTATAAATACTACATAGTAAATACTATAAATATATAAATACTATATATAGCATTTGCACATATAGTATATATAGCATATATCTATGTATAGTATATATGTATACAATATATATAGTTTATATATAGTATTTGAATTTGGGAGGAGAACAGAAGTGATGAAGAAGACAGTGTTAGAGCTAAATCATACCAGGAAGGATCCTGAAAAGATGCTGAAGAGGTGAGTTCAGATACAAAATAAGAAAGATGGAGGCACCGTTGTTAAGGACTGTAAATGCTGGCAGGCTGGAAGTGAGATGGAAGTTTCTCTGTCATCTCCAACTTTCAGGTAAAATTTTAAAGTCAACACTAGTAGTTTATAAATGTAGTGCTAGATATATCCACGTAAAGCTTTACTCAGAGTTGGCACACGTCTGACACCATTGCCTGCCTAGATAGATAACTGTCAGGCATTTGTTGACCAGATCCTTTGAGGAGAGGGGAGTCATTGATGTAGGGAATGCTGAGGTGCTGTGGAGTATCCAACCCGTTCATGTGGAGTGTTCTCTCTGCACGAGAGCACTCACAGCTGGTCTGGAATCACTCCCTGTAGAAGAGATCTTATTTTGAAACCCAGGTGGGATGCTTGCTTAGAGATGGCAGGCCTTCCCAGGGCTGCTATCAGAGCTGAACTCATGAAGCTTTCAGGTAAGCCACAGGCACCAGTCCAGAGTCTGAGGGACACAGGATGGAGAGAAGAGTTATGTCTGCTGGGAGCTCACTTAGTAGGGCTGCCAATGAAGACAAGACAAGAGAGATGCACAGGTCAACCTAGCATAAATCCCACTGACGAGGCAAGACAGGTAAGCTATCCTAGACCATGCAGATGCAGAGAAGGGTAGCCTGGGTCTCAATATCTCCTATGGACCCTGCTCAACGAGAACTCCCTTCTAAGGAGAGAAGAGCCCAGACAAAACGGACCGAGGTCTGTCGTGAGAACATGGTGACTGGCATATGTATCCTCTCCTAATTCAGGGAATTTGCAAGGCAGAGGAATCACCTCCCAGATGGGACACAAATGTGTCTATAAAGATGGAGTTTGTGGACCAGGACCTGGAACTCAGAAATCCGCCTGCCTCTGTCTCCTAAGTGCTGGGATTAAAGGCATGAGCCACCACTGCCCAGTCCTGTCTCGAAAATAAAAAAAATTAAAAAAAAAAATGGAGTTTGTGGAATGTTGATATGGTAGAAGAATAGTTTATAAAGAGCCACACAAATATATCTCTCTCTCTCTCTCTCTCTCTCTCTCTCTCTCTCTCTCTCTCTCTCCTCTCCTTTCTTCTTCTCTCCCTTTCTCTCCCCCGTCCTCTCTGCTTGAACCTTGAGATATCCAAAATGGAAAGAGAAGATTTTGATTAAGAGCAATAAAGGCTCTCTTCTCACTCTCTGTCATTGGACTTAGTCCTCAGCTAAACATAGGAGAGAGGCTTTGAATTAAACAAAGCCTTCATTTATATTGGACTTACATTATTGTTACTAAAAGAGAGGTATCTCTAATGTCCCCAAGTAATTGTAGTCACTGAATCTGCCCAAAGCATCAAGGGTGGCATCAATTGAAAAAAAAAAGAATTCATTTACTAAGGGTCCACTTGATAAGCAGTCCCACCAGTGAGAACAGTAAAATTTCTTCTTCTTCTTGGTCAATAGGTAGTTTTTGAGGTAAGAGGATCCTATGGACTATGCTCTGGAGCACCCCTGCTCTCGACTGTACAGAATCTGAAATAACAACTACTGCCTTCTGGTGGTGCTCTCTTGACTTCATGGCATATTGCCACATGGTGAAAGTGGGGTGACTTGATAAATAGTACATATCTCTTCCCCCTCTGACTATTCTCCAAAACAGAGTGGGGTCAATAGTCTTTATTAAACCATCACAAATACCCAGAATAACAACAACAACAACAACAACAACAAAAACACATTAAACCTACCTATTGCCCTTTAAAGGGCTCATGAGCATATCTGTTTTAAGATGTGGAAATCCTGCCTTTCAGACATTAGTGTCTCTTTATAATCGTTTGCATGTGTATCCTGGAACTACTTTGTACTTGGCAGCATCTCTGGGGAAAGGGGTTTAGCAGACACTCATTGGCAAAAACCAGGTGAATCCACAGATTTGCCTACAGAGCTCCTGCCTTTATGCCAGGGCCCCTGGGCTCCGCTTTGGGGGCCTCCCGTGCATGGGAGGGTAATGTGGATAATGAGTAGATTCTACAGCCCTGTTCACCTGTGCCACGAAGATGTGAAAAGAAGAGTTAGACAATGCAATCGGGAATCTGATATATTTAGATGGTCACAAGCTAAACTCTGCTCGTCACGGCTACAAAGAGGTGAGGAAAAGCTTTTTTAAAAAAACTGTTTTTAAGATGCAAGGTGTAGGGAATCAAGATCATCCGAATAACTTGCTAAGACTGATTCTAACAATACACACTGCTCCTTTCAATCTGTCCAACTCTTACGCAACCAGACCCTTGCTCGCACCAGAGCTGGGTCAGGACTGGTAACTTTCTTCCGATCTCTGTTGGGTGGCTCTTCCCAAGCTCTTGAGGACCATCACCCCTAAGCCTCTCTCTCTGGTCAACAGCCATGTTAGCCTGGTTGGAGCCAACTCTCAGTGTCTCTCGCTCCCATCCCTTCCCCACGTCCCGTCCCCTCCTCTCCTCTTTCCTCCCCCCCTCCCCTCTCCTCCCCTCCTCTCCCCTCCTTCTGTCCCCCTCCTATGTCTTTTCCCTCCTCCCCCCTTCCCTGCTCCTCCCTCCTCTTCCCTCCTAATCTCTTTCCCCCCTTTCTCTCTTCCCTTTTTCTAGCACTCTCTTTTGGTCAAAGTCAGGAGTCTCTTCTTTTCATATCACAATCCCACTGCCAAAAAGAGAGCCTCTCCGAACGGCATATAAACTATTCTATAATTGTCCTAAATAGTAGTTCAGTCAGTCACAAGCTCTGGAGCTATAGACACAGCACAGGAAGCTTCTGTAGCTCTGGAGAGCCACACTGCTCCCACAACCACCCGTGGACGTCCAGCTCCAGCGGTAGTCCCCGTGATTCAAAACAGAGTTAGCTGGGAAACAGGGTTCAGATTGTTTTACTACTTGTAAGACTTTATATCTTCCCACCAGCAGCATGGCAACCAAAAAAGGCCGGGGTAAGACCTGGTCCTGGCTTTTTGTCCCTGGCTTTATTTCTCACCAGGCATCTGCTTGGCTTCAAGAAAGAATCCAGGCAAGAGAGAGCCAGGAATGATCAGGAATCACAACTGAGGCCAGAACAGCCACAGGACAACAGAGAGTCCTACACCCCAGGTGAGCCTTCTACCTTAACTTTTTATGAGCTTCTTGCTTTATAGCCAATGTCGGCAGCTGCCTGCTACTGTGGGATAACCCCTAACTCAGGCTTGATTACAGAACCTTGACGGGTCGCATCCAGTCTATCCTGAAACAGCCTGACAGGAATGGGTCATTTGTCATCTCCCTCACGACTTTCCAATTAATTTAAGCAATGAATCATTACCAAGGCCTGACTCTCCTCCAGGAGCAGTGTGTTAGGAAAACAAATAGACTAGAATCCGTGTAGTGCTCTGAGCCAAGCACATAAACAGAGGGACTCCGTTCTTCTCGGTCTAGCTTTAGATGAAACAGTAGCCAGAAAGCACCGGTATTTCCTGTGGCCATGACCTTCAATTCTACTTGACAGCTGTTTAACTGGGGGACTGAAGGTTGTTCAGGAGTCTGACAGTGTCTTGACTATTAGTGCATTTCTATAAAGTGAGTAACACAAACAATTCAACAGAATCAGTCACTTTAATGCATCTACCCTCCAAGCAAAATGGAAGGAGGGCTTTGAAAGCCAGCACCACAGTGTGGCTGCGGAGTCTGGTGATGTGGCGTCTCTCTGACATCCAGCTGGGGCTGTTGGCCAACACCACCTCCCTCCCATGCTTTACATCCACTGCTATCTAATCTTTAATTGGGTGTAGCTTTTTTCTTTACTACATATTGGTCTTTCCGGGCTATCAAAATGCCTACTGTGTGCAGGGTGCTATTTCCCTGGTGGTGAGTAATACATTGGATGAGCTTAGCCCTCTTAGCTCTGAATTGGTGAGCTCCAAATTTGGTGAGGGGGGCTGCCCAGAAGAAATCAGGTGGAGAACAATTAGGGAAGGCTGACAATCAAAACATCTGGCCTGCACATGCAGACTCACATTCACTGACATACACACACATGCATGTGTGCACACACATGTATGTGCGCATGCACGCGCACACACACATTTGCACAAGTGAACACATATACACACACATGCATCTGTACACACACACACACACACACACACGTATACAACAGGACCAAGGAGCTTGTGAATGCGATGACAGTGAATGGGGTGTTACAGAAATGACTATGAGGCTGGTCTAACTTCAGCCTAGAAACAGAGACAGAAGAGGCAGGAGGAGATGGAGAGAGAGGCAAGAGCTAGACAATGCTTCTCATTAAGATGACACCCTGTACTGGCTGGTTTTGTGTCAACTTGACACAAGCTGGTGTTATCACAGAGAAAGGAGTTTCAGTTGAGAAAATGCCTCCATGAGATCCCAGCGGTAAGGCATTTTCTCAATTAGTGATCAAGGGGGGAGGGCCCCTTGTGGGTGGTACCATCTGTGGGTTGGTGGTCTTGGGCTCTATAAGAAAGCAAGCTGAGCAAGCCAGGAGAAGCAAGCAAGCCAGTAAGTTACATCCCTCCATGGCCTCTGCATCAGCTCCTGCTTCCCGACCTGCTTGAGTTCCAGTCCTGACTTCCTTTGGTGATGAACAGCAACTGGAAGTGTAAGCTCAATAAACCCTTTCCTCCCCAACTTGCATCTTGGTCATGATATTTGTGCAGGAATAGAAACCCTGACTAAGCCACACCCCAAGCTCCTCAGCAACATTCCTCGATCACCTACCACAGAAGAGCACAGCTCGTCTGATAATCTCTAACACTGACTCAGTGCAGAGTTCTGGTCATTTATCACCTCCTCCGCACATGGCTATGACAAACTCTCTCAGATATATAAAGAGTATTCCCTCCTTTGGAGTGTGACTTGTGAGCCCTGAGATCCCTCTACACACAGGGGCCTTATGCACGCTCCGACTTCGGCCTGGACTAGCCTCTGCCTGCAGTGATCTCCACAAGCATACCCGCCAGTCTCTCACTCATCCCTCACCCATCTCCCCTTGGGATGCCTCAATTTAACCTCCATCCCGAACCTCACCCATCTCTGAGAACCTCCCCCTGTGCCCCGGCTCTCGCCCCAACTTGCATTGGCAACTGGAAATGGACCATGTCCCACACTGGAGGATAGGAGCCCCAGCCATCTTTGTTGGTCCTTCACCTTTGCACATGGCATAAACACAACTGTTTCCTGGATAAGTAGGTCCAACCCTGGAGGGCTACAGGAGGCATGCTTCAACTTGGCCTGCTTTGTGTTGCAGAGTGGTGTGCCTTCTCTGGCCTTGACACTGATGTCCAGTGACCTTTTCTAGGTTAGCTCTCCCCTCACTGAGGCAGCAGTGACTTTAAGCACATTGTTTACCTCTGTGTATGCCCAGGGACGGCCTTCATCCCTAGTCATGTATCCCCTACACATTACCTTACATGACATGTTTGATAGCCAGCAAACAGAGACAGGGCCAGAGTCCTTGACGTTTGTAAACTACATGCCTGATATATCTGAAAATACCAACTTCAAGGCATATGGAGTTTTTTTTCTATCTGGGGTCCCTGTAGGAAGTCCATTGTACTTCCTGCTTCAGAGGAAATCTGAAAGAGTCAATGCCTTGAGAGCAAGGACAGCCCCAGATAGAAGATGCAATGACGACTTAAGCATTGTTTATTAGGATAACAGTTTTTCATTAAATATTTTAAATTGAGAGTGAGGCTCAGGGAAGCGGTGTACGTGTTTATTTTCTCCTCTGGCATCAGTACTCCGTTGAGGAGTCGTCCAATTTAGTTTCAATCCGAGAGAATGGACAATAGTCTGTGTTCCTCCAGCTGGCTTATTTTACAAGCATTAACGAACAATTAGCCAACACTGGCACCCCTTCCCTCTGTAATCCTGCAGTAGGATCACTAATCTCTACCACTAGCAGCTAATGATGAAGGTCTCTTAAGCTGTGCTTCTCATCCCAGCCAGTTCTTAACACTTGCATAAGTATGCTTTCTGAGGACGGGAGCCCCTACTGCTATGCAGCCCAGGAACAAAGCCCAGAGACATTTTTGAAGCCGCTGCTGTTCAATCAGACTTCTATGCTCCTGTTTGCCTTCCTCCTACAACAAACACCAGTGATCAGCAGAGGGCTCTGGGGGTCACGGAGGGCTCTGGGCTTCAGAGAGCATTATACAACCCCCATGTGCACAGGCAGACACCCTAAAGTGGGATGGAAATGTGGACTAAATAGAATCAAACAGCATTTCTCCGTGAGTCGGCTTTGATTTAGCATTGAATAACACTGTGTTTGAGACCACATTGTCATTAAAAATGAATATGGGAGAGGCAGATTTATCAAGAAACCCACACAGGGTAAGTCTTCGGTTCTCTGAATTTAATGGGCCTGATATCCAATTGTCTCTCTCTAGTGGGGCAGAAAGCAATCCACTGTTTCGTTAGAACTCCTCTGTAGGGTCAAGATTTGAAGAAAATGCAGGGTCAGGACAAAAAATGCAAGAAACCCAACTGCAGAGCGGTAGAACCTCAGGATAATAGCCCAGCTCGGGGTGCTGGTCTTTTGAAACTGCTTTTTCAGACTTGTGTGACTTCCTGGGAAATCTCACTGTGCTGGAGAAACTTGGAGGAGAGACTGGATCCCAAGAATGACTTGTGGGAGGCGGTTTTGGTGACAGGGGTGCTAGTGGGCTTCGGGAATTAGGGTGGAAGGAACAGGATGGGGCAGCGGAGAGAAACCGAGCCACAGCTCAGCTGGAAACCTCAGAAGGCTGCTGGTGTGTTAGGAAGAATCAAATAAAAGCAGCAAAAGTCCCAGGATCAGGTGGAGAGAGGACACAGCTCCTAAGATGTAGGACCTGATGGGGGAATCAGTAGCAAAGGGAAACACAGCCTTTCTGGCATCCAGGTGCCCCACTCCCCACATCTCTTAGCATGTGGGGAACTTAGATATCTCCTTCTATAAAAAATAAATAACAAAAGGCAAGTTATTCAGCAACAGTTACTGGAAATGATCCCCCTCCTCCTGTCAGTCATCTCTCTGCTTAATTTCCCCATCAGAATGCTGAGACATGACTTCCTTCCCCTCTGACATTCAGAGCTGCCACCCTGGAGAGTGGAAGGGGTGGACAGACTCAGAGACTGACAGCCTGGAAGCCAAGTCCTATTCACAGCCAGTCGCTGACCCTCATGTGATCCTGTACAACTCACTTAACCTCTCTGCCCTTGTGCTTCCTACGTATTCCGGCAAGACAAAGCTACCTGCCCCTCCCTACCTCTGCAGCCCAGAGGATGAGTGAGCAAAAGCTGCAAAACGTTTGAGAAAGCTATTGGTTAATGTGAGCCTCGATCCATGGAAAGCCCAACAAAAGACCCATCCTGTGATGGCACCGTAAAAATTAAAGATAGGTTATAAGGCAGGAAAGTTCAGAGGCCAAGAACCCCACCTCAGCCAATTCAGTACTCATGAAGTTTCAAAGCAGGTCTTGGCAAAAGAGTATTTGCCTTTTTCTTTCCTTTTGGAATCGCTGAGTAATCTATGTCATTTAGGTAAGTGTTAGAACAAGAGTGGTAAAGTTTGTTGCTGATTAATTCCCAGTTTGGAAAATAATATGAGATCGTTCATCTTCACACTCATAAACATGTGGTCTTTGCTGCCTCCTGAATGAAGTCGGGCTCATTTCTAGTCTGTGTCTCCTCGCGTGCCTGTCCCCACGGTCCCCTCGCTAAGTCCCACCATTTCTCACATTTCTATGAAAGGCCCATCCATCCCTCCCATGAAGGAGCCCTCAAGATCCTGTACATGTTTGTAGGAATTATAGCTTCATGGACCATACCCCATGTGAGTTTATCTCCTTGTGTGTTTGTGTATGTGTATGTATGTTATGGGTGTGTTAGTGTGTGTGTATGCACCATGTGTCTAGAGGCCAGAATCCTGTTTTATTCCTGCCTGTCTCATTCCTCTGCATAGGGCCGCTCTCTGAACCTGGAGCTAGGCCAGTAGCCAAGAAGGCCTGGAGATTCTCCTGCTTTTCCTTCATAGCTCTGGAGTTAGTGGGGTCATGATGGGCTGTTATTGTGGGTGCTAAAATCCAAACCCAACCCATGATGAAGAGCAAAGCAAGTGCTCTCTTCATCACCCTCCAGCCAAGCAGACAATTTTTTTTTCACATTTCAGGTCTAAAACTTTCTTATAGATTTGTAAAGGTATAGTCCTCCATTGAGCCATCTCTACTTGCTGAGTCTGGTAACACAGTCTCTGGAACACAGGAGGCATTTATAAACAACTGTCGAACAAAATGTAAGTGATCTACCAGGTAATAAGTCAATGCACAAACCACAGATCAACTGATTTTTTAAAAATTTTTATGTGTATGAGTATGTACCATGTTCATGCCTGGTTCCTACAGAAGCCAGAAGAGGGCATCGGATTCCCTGGAATTGGAGTTACAGAAAGTTGTGAGCCACCATGTCGATGCTGGGAAGTGAACTCAGGTCCTCTGTAAGAGCAGCCAGTGTTCTTAACCACTGGGCCACCTCTCCAGTCCCTCCCCTGATGTTGGCGTGTTCATATGTGCTAAGAACTGTAATAGGTCTTCTCTTAATACAGACACACACATACATCCATACATGTAATAGAGACCCAAACATACACACATGTAACACAGATGTACACATACATACACACATGTACAAAGTGAGGGTAAGATATCAGTGCTTTCTAGAAGCTTCCAACCTGGTAGGGAAGGCAAAGCTTCTGCATCCAAGCCAAGTAACTGTGCTAACTTATCTCATGTTGATGTAACAGGAGGAGAGAAATGACCAGGAGCCAAAGTGATTCTGCATCATCCTCTGTCCCTCCACCCTCTGCCTTCCCTACACTCAAGCTCATCCAGTCTGATGGCTTCCATTCCAGTTCCACCTGGCCAGCCAATCCTTGGGGCCCACACACCTAGGTGTTAGTACACAGGAGAAGCATTGTTACCTTCCAGTGTAGAGGGGCAGACAGCATATGCAGCCTCACTTAGGAAAGGCTACTAAACTTAGGGGAAGTTCTTAGAAGAGTAGAGAAATCCCAGGTCGTTCTGTGTGAACTTGGACCTCTGCATGTTATTCCAGAATTTCTCCTTATCCCTGTCTTCACTGACTTAGCTAACCTCCCCACTGATGCCATAAATGGAAGGTTTCAGACTAGAAGGAAAGTAAAACACACGTGTATATTATCAAAATAAAGAAGGTGCTGGGCGCCTTACAAGATGCAAATGGAGTGCTTAGCCAAGAAGGGTCAGGAAAAGCCCCTTTGGTGAGAATGCGCACTGGACTGCAGAGATGATGGATGGACGGATGGATGGATGGATGGACGGATGGATGGGTGGAAGGATGGAAGGATGGATGGATAATTGGATAGGAAAGAATGACTTGGAAGCAAGGGGACACAGCATTACCAAAGTCAGAGAAGAGGGGAAAGTCCATGTGTACACACAAGGAAAAAAAAACCCAGCATTTCTGAAGGTGATCAACAAATAAGAAGTTAGAGGCAAAGTTACAAATGTGAACGTGAATGGAGGGAACAAGTTCATTGTCAAGGTAACAAGGAGACAGCGGAAGCTGCTCAGAGAGTAAGACCCGAATCTCCAAGCTGGTGCTTCCGGTGCCTTCGCCTGCCTTCCCCTTAGAGCAGAGCTTGTTGCTTGTGTGCTGGTGGCTCTGGGATGTTCTCACTCTGTCTTGGCTGTGTCATGTCATCAACCTAAAAATAGATGCTAATTATCAAGGTTATTTCTAACTTACGTTGTTAAAAGACAGGAAGTGGTGATGAATTGCAGAGTATGAAACTAACCAAGGACAGAACCAAATTCTAGTTCAAAATTCCCACCTTGCCAATATTTGATTCACTAAATAGCGTCTGTTTTTCTAAACCAGACAGTCATTATCCAAATTTCCTCTCCCGGACGTGATAATATAGTGAGATAAGACATGCCCCAACAGAACACAAATTGGCTTTTGAAGTCTAGATGCTACTCAGAGTGTTGGGTTGGGCAAAGCAAATATCTCACTCTATTATCTGCTGTCTCTGAACCAACAGATTACACGGTTCACCGGCTAGCTGAATAACTTTTAGACAGTTTGCTCATGTCTATTTACACATATGGCACAGAAATATATTAACAGCTGAGAAACAGCTGTAAAAATTACATACTGAGTTGGGTAGACAGGAGCAATGCTCACTCCACGTATGTTTCTGTAAAGGAGACAAAAGTTTCCTATGACAAAGGACATAGACAGCATACGCATGTGCATCCAGGTGTCACGCAGCAGGACAGCCGGCTAAAGACAATCACCAAGCCTCCCAGAGGCCTCTCCAGTGTCTCTGGGACCTGACTTTAACATACATTCTGTATAACACTTGTTGTAATATACATGTTTGTACTCTAGGTCTTTATATAAAAGCCACTGCTCATGTTCATTCCCTCACTGTTAGAATAATGGAGACTTTCCCAACTTATGTTTTACCTTAAATAATGAAGTGTTTATTTCTCTGCTCAATTTTAACCTCTTGTCCCAGTCACATACATTTCTCACAAAATATACTAACAAACAGGAGATTTTTCTAGTTACAATCACATTGTTAGTATTTGTTTTAAAAATTAATAGAAGAGTGATAGAAATTTTTTTCAGATGAATGCTGGTCAGCACTCGGTGAGATCACAGACTGAATTTGTATAGGAAGATGGACGGACAGATGGCCTCAGTGCCGTGTGCCCTGGCTTTCACGACAGCAGTGACCGCTCATATCTCCTTATAAAGACTCAGAGGCTCTACCCCTTCTAGAACACCATCTCCCTAACCTTTCTCTTCCTTTCTCAAGGCTGTCCACATTTGAACCCCAAGACATGTTGGGATTCTCCAAGGGTCCATCCTGACATGTTGGGGTTCTCCAAGGGTTTGTCCTGAATGCCTTTCTTATCTACTTTTCTCATTAATTTTTGGGTCCCACAGTTTCAGTTATATCGTGAATCCTGAATATGTTTTATCTTTGCTTGGAGTGACAATCACTTATCTACTGTTTACATTTGATACACAGACATCTCTCTCAATCGAAGACATCTGTGACCCTCTCCTCCGAAGCCCTCTTTCAGTTCCCAATCCCAGGACTGCCACTACCACCCTTCCACTCAGACAGCCTGAGACTCTAGCGGGTAGCCTTGACGAGCCATCTTCCCCAGTTTACCTCACAATCCGTGTTTGTCCTTCCATCACAAGCCTCTTCAGATGGTTTCTATGGCTTCTGTCCTTGAGGCCTGTCTCTCACGGCATGATGACCTACTCAGCTATCCCCTTCCCCGGGGCTATACCTTCTCTATAGTGTCGCAAAACATACTGTCTTAAGACACAGATAATCCACTTGTCTATAACCTGAAGTTCTTCAGTGCCGAGTGTTCCCCGAGAATGGCCCGCTCCCCGATCCTTGTCTTCCCACACACTTCAGAGTGCCATGCCATTGCTTTGAAACACTACAGTCTTTGACAGAATCCTGCTTGGTCTTGCTCCTGCTTTTCTTCCCAGCCTCCAGCCCAGTTATAACTCACTTCCATGCCCTCTGTCAGGCACTGGCCTGCAATGCTCTCCCACTTTTGAATGCCTTCTACACTTTGATTTCTTCCTAGAATCCAGTCTGCACCCTCCCTGTTTAGTCTCCTTGTTTCTATTTTGCTTTTAGACATTGAGTTGAGTATCCCTGGGGCACTTTCCCTCAACCCTGCTCCGGGGTTCTGGGACAGGTAGAGAGCTCTTTGTAAGTTTAGGCTGATGTTGGCTGCGGGTTTGCTTGCTGTCTTGATTATGTTGAGATACGTTCTTTGTATCCCAAGACTCTCTAGGACTTTTATTTTGAAGGGAGTGTTGGATTTTTGTCAAAGGCCTTATCTACACCTGGTAAGACAGTCATGTGGTTTTTGTTTTTCACTCTGTATTGTGGATTACTGTATTGATTTAACATACGTTGAACCATCCTTGCATCTCTGGGATGAAACCTACTTGGCCATTAATGGATGATCTTTTTTACATGTTTTTGCATTTGGTTTGCTAGTATTTTAATGAGAGTTTGAGGTGGAGAGGATCTGAAAAGAGGTGGAGAAGGAGAAGCTATGATCAGAATATATATTGTATAAAAAATGTTTTCAATAGAAAGATGTAAAAATATTTCTTCCTTTATTGCTTACTGGCCAGGTTTCGTCATATCACACTGCTGCCTGTTTTGAGAATGTTGCTCAAAATCACCATTGCTTGCAGATCACCTGTTTTCTGTTGTTCTTTGTTCAAAGGGACATAAGCAAATTGCTAGCAGGTATGAGTAGAGAATTCTAAATATAGGCATAATGTTTTGCTTTTTTTTTTTTTTTTTTTTTTTTTTTGCCAAACTCACATCCACCCCAGCCTAATGCCCGTTTCAACTGGTACCCAGGAAGTGAGTACTCCTGGTCACTTTGTGCTGAATACCAATAAAAAATTATATGAAGAAATTCCATGAAGAAATGTCCTATCAATGGATTCAGAAACTAAAATGATTGATTTCCAAGTTTTATTGCAATGTCTTTAAAGATTGCTACGTGTTGCTGGTGCCATTATTCAAAGCCAAGTCTTAGGCAAAGTTCAGGAACCAGTTACCTCTTCCTTTTTCTCTGCCTATCTGCCCAAGCTGCAGTCACGAAGACCATCTGCAGGAGCTTGGCTTGGTTGCTATGGCAACCAGCCTAATTTTAAGCATTCTTCAGTATCTTCCTTTGGAGTGCTTCGTGTAACAAGATGTTATACCTGAAGAACACCAAGCTCACTTTTTCTGATTAACTATGAGAAAATGAAGAATCTAGTCTTGAAGGGGTTGGGAGAGACAAACCCTCTGTGTGCAAACAACACTGCCAGAGCCGCCCTCTGAGCAGTCTCCATTCTCTCGAGGTGGGTGACAGTCACAGGGAAATACTGGCAGGGAAATTCCTGCTTCTCCCAGACCATCCCCTCTAGCTGAATCTGGACTCAAAGGCATGGCAGACTAGATGTGTAGTAGTAGCCCATGCTTCTGTGGAGTTACACCTATCATTTGAGACGTGAGATTTGGAAAATTTCTTACTGTGAGGTAAGAAACTAGATCCTTTTGGGCCTAGTAAAATAGTAATAGCAAGCACACTGCTACCATTAACTGATTTTGAGTTTACTTGTATTGAGTTGTTCTGTATTTAAGAGCTTGGCATATGTCTTAAAGGTAAGATGGATATTTATTTCAAGTATTAAACCACTGGACATAAAGCAGAGTCCCATAGGATTGACAGTTTCTGCTATATTCCCCCTGTATGCCCAGTTAAAAGCAGGAGACAGAAGTATCTTCCGGTAGCTGGGAGCTCTGGGTAAGGGCAGAAGAGGAGGTTAGGCTCTGTGGTAAATCCAGCAGAAGGCATGGTTATCGAACACCTATGTGTGGTCAATCCATCAGAAGGCATGGTTATCGAGCACCTATGTGTGGTAAATCCAGCAGAAGGCATGGTTGTCGAACACCTATGTGTGGTCAATCCATCAGAAGGCATGGTTATCGAGCACCTATGTGTGGTAAATCCAGCAGAAGGCATGGTTATCGAGCACCTATGTGCTATGGAAAACACACAGGAACATAGGCACATTTCTGCCTGGAGTGCCTCAAAGAGCTAACAAGAACTTCAAGAACTGGGGGTGGGATCCCTGGATACAATCGGGGAAATGGTTAATGAGCTTTGGAGAAACTGAGAAAGAGATGTTTGTAATCCTAGTCCTTTCAGGAAGTCAGCTTGCCAAAGTTGGATTTGTGTGGCTACTTCACGAACGTGCCCACAAATTAAGGGTGGTTGTGTTTGCTGTCTCCATTTGTCCTAACACAGGCACTCTGGGTTCCTAGAAAGAGGTAAACATGTCTGAGACTATTAATTATTATCATTGAAAAAACTTGTGTCACAATGTCCATCAAGTAAGTGTCCATTACCTTGACACCCAGTGAGTGAGTTGAATATTCTTGTCTGTGAGGCTCTTCAGTGATGTTTCCTTTAAAAATGCCTAGGAGTTGGCATGATGGTTGTCCATGTGGTGTGAGGCATGCAAGATCACACATATGAATTTTCTTATGCCCAGTCCACTCTGCCCGCACAGGTTACACCCAGTAGGACCACGCCACCTTTCAGTTCTCACACTCAGTTCCCACTATGGTGATTGTTTCTCTGAGGATAAACTTGACCTCCCTGTCATACACCCATGTTCACACGGCCCCTCCCCTGTAAGATCTGTTGCACTCAGTGTTGAGCTTGGTTTAGGAGAACTATCACTAACTCCTGCCTTTTTCAACGTGAATTTATCTTGCCAATTCAAATATGAAATTAACTTTTTAACATTGCGAAAGGAGTCAAGTAATTAAATTATAAGCACTTCTTAGAGTAAAGCTTGCAAAATTCATTGCTAAAAAGCCTTCCCACTCCGGGCTTTCTCTCTAGAGATCTGTCAACACACAGTGAGGTAGGTTTACTCTGTCATAGAGCAGTTCTATCTAAGGATGTGGCTTGTCTCTCACAAAAAGCCATATGATTTACAGAAAGGGTTGTTCTATGCTTTGTTCTACTTACAATGCCTATGATATGTTGCAACTTTGGATATTGCAGTTATCCTAAGATACCTGAGAAGCTAGAAATCAAGATGACATCTTCACAAGGTGTGACATCTGGACTTAAATTACGCTTATGAGCACACTTTATTCTTGTCATATCCTGATATCATATAATTAAACAGGAGAGTCAGTCATTGGTGAAGTGTTTATTAAATGTTTATTATGAATCCCACATTGTGCTGCAAACACTTATACAACTATAAATCGCGGGGGTCCTGGCCTCAGCACACTCACACTCTAGAACAAACTGACAGCAGCTGCCCCTGACATGGGATGTGAGCAGATACAAGCTGGTCAAATAGTTAAACATTTGGCAGCCTCAGAAAAACATGTAACCCAGATATTGAAACAAGGTAGTTTGGGATATTGCATAGGTAATTATCCAAATATGAAATTAACTTTTAAACACTGTGAAAGGAATCAAGTAATTAAATCATACCTACTTCTTGAAGTAAAACTTAGAAAATAAAAATCTTAATTGTAGTTTTGTTTCTGTTGCTGTGATTTAAAAAAAGAAAAAAACCTTGACAAAGGCGACCCAGGAGAAAATGGATTGTTCTACTCACAGTTCCAGGTTCCAGTCTGTTACAGCAGGGAAGTCAGAGCAGGGAGAGTTTAACATCCAGTCACACCCATAGTCAAGAGAGAGAAACAAACGAAAGCGGCTATGCTTAGCACTCAGCTCTGCCTACTCTCACGGTCCAGAGCCCCAAACCTGGGGACCTTGCTGTCTGCCTTCAGACTGATTCTTCCCACATCAAATGAAATGGTCAAGAGAATCCATCTCTGGAGTAACTGGAAACTTGCCTTTTAGTTAACTGCATATCAGTCAAGTTGATAACCAGAATTAGCCATCACAAGTCCACCCCTGTCAACTTGACATCCAATCACATCTCCTTTTAAGTTGTTTAATTTCCAGATGGAAACAATCACCAGGCCGCTGTTCTCCCTCCAGGCCTCGGTTCCACCTCACTTGACCTAACTGTCCTACACACAACCACAACGTCAATATTTTTCCCAGAATAGGTGGTACCTATGAAAAAGTGAGCAGTAGCTGAGATACCAGAGATTTCCAAGCAGACAGAATAACAGGGGGAAAAAGGTAAGAATAGAACCGTAGACTGAGATCAGCTAAGGCCCGTACCAAACCTCCTCCTTCTCCTCCCTTTGCTCCTCCTCCTCCTCCTCCTCCCTCTGCTCCTCCTCCTCCTCCCCAACCTGTGGCTTCAGCAGAAGCCTTTGTCAATACTCCAGCCTGCATGCACATCCTCCTATCCCTCCCTCAGCCGGATCACAGTGCCCCACACATCACTTCCACCCGATGGGGCCTTCCATCCTTGCACACTGCCACAAGACCACTCATTGTCTTCAGAACACTCAGGGGGTGGGAGTGTAGAAAATACAACTACCCCTAGGACACTGAGTACTGCAGACTCTGAGGAAGAAAGGACAATTTCAAACCCCAGGAACCAAGTCTTGGAATTCACGTTGTTTTCCTTCATGGTTTTCAGCTCAATGTGCCCCAGTGTGGGCAGCAGAAGAATGGGACCAATGTTTTCCCATGCAAAGGGTCGGCAGAGCAGAAGTGAGCTGCGTGAGCCCCGCAGAGTATGGTTGCCGCATTGCTAGGAAAAACTAATGTCTCATCCCCATGGAACTATGTGGGGAGCAAGCAGAAGGATTGCACTGGGATATCCAGTGTAGTCGTCATGCCAACATGTTTGTGAGAGACAAAGATGCGCCTGTACTCAAACCCCTTCGGTAGTTACCTCTGACCTCAATCTCTTCTTCTGGGTTTCCATGAGCTCATGTCTGGGTTTACTGTTTGCTGTAAACTACGCAATCAGTTATAGGTCAGGCAGTAGCCCAGGTACTGTAGATACAGCAGAGGCAACACGAGAAAGTCTTCCCACGGAGCTCAGTGCAGCTAAGTGTGTTAAATTCTGGTCCTCCCTTTCTCCTCATAGTTCTGGCTAAACTTGAGTTCTCGTAACATAGTCTAGTGACAAGGATCCTTTCAAAGAATGGCCACTTCCTTCTCTGCTTTAAATTATCCTAAGGTTATAGTAGGAAAATAATAACAGGATCTTTGTTAATATAACAATCCGAAATAGTTTTACAAAACATATTTTGCCATAAATCAAAATTACACCAGTGAAAGGTTTGCTTATAACTCTTATACCAAAGGCATTGCAGTTTAAAATATAGAAGACTTTGTTTAACTGGGGCTCAGATTGTAAATAGACTATTGGAAGTGTACCTCCCCCACCCCCACCAACTGATCTTCTCAAGTGCTTTCAATTACTGGTCCTTATCACTGTCTTTTCTATCTGAATTTTGAAAAGGTCTTCTCTTGACAACGCTTTTATGCAAAGGATGAACCCAGCCCCTGCTTCCACGAGCAAAAGCACCTGATAAACCTGGCCACGCTTCACGCTAAACCCACCAAACTGAATCACATGGTAATTCTGTTTGATACAGCTTCTCTTGTACCTTGGGCTGGCCTTGAACTCCTGATCCCCCTGCCTTACACTTCACCACACCCTCCTTAACACTGGAAAGTCTTGATGGATGGTTTAGATGAGAAAGGGCATGTGAAGTAGCCTTGTCATGAAACCGCTGTCCCTAGCCTAGCAACTGAGCTGTCTCTGAGAACAGCAGGCATGCACTCATTCACATGTGGATAAGTTGATCTCAAGGAAGAAGAGAGAGAAACTGTAGCTACCCCAGTCTAGGAGGATTGCAAAGGCGTCTAGTAGACGCAAGGATGCGATTTGGTGAAAGGAAAAAGGCCTCACATTCTCTAGCACAGCAGTCAGCTGTGGCTGAGGCTAACTGATTATGTCTGCCATAAATTGGCATGTATTTGAATGCTCCACACACAAAGAAATCATGTAGATATCACAGTTATCCTTACCAAGTCATTTTGTATTTTTACATGTGTATCAAACTCTCTTACTGTGCCCAGGCTATGACCTGCATCCACAGTCATTCCCACAACCAAAGCCTGGTAGATGACAGACCACAGTGACTTCGGCCTTGAGGGCTGAAATTAGCGTGTGCTTGATCTTGGTCACGAGCTGCAAACTGTGGAGCCTTGTTTCTCTTAGACCTCCAAGCATTCATTTTCTCATTGTATAATGGAGGTGATAAAGTTACTGAGGGGATTAAATAAAGAGTACAGGACACAAAGTAAGAATTCAATCAACAGTAGCTACTATTAAATTCTTAATAAGCACTTACTGATTGGTCTATGATACATGGCAAGGTCTTGCTGCTAATTTCTGAGCTTAGCTGGCATCAGTCTGTTCGAATCCTGTGTCCTGTTTCTGTACCATTTTGGAGCCATTGGTACAGCAGATGGCCGTTTCTGCAGGCTAGCCAGTGTCTCTGCTTCTATTCTAACTGCTGTTCCCTGGGTAACCACTAGGTATCCCATCTCCAACTGCTTATCACTCCCCGCCTTCACCACCCACTCCAGCTTTGTAGAGGTCCATGCACACACACTGTCCTGTCCATGGGGATAGCCAGTGTCTGTGAACATGGCCTTGCTCTTGACCATGTGTGAAGACCATGTTTGACAGTGATCTCAGCTTGGAAAACACAATACACTATTTGCAAGGCAGAAGGATGGAAGGTGTTGTTATCTCGAGGATCATCAGACAGATAGCAACACGGTGGCTATGAGGGTGGCCCAGGAAGGCCTCTCAATGGATAATGATGCTTTAAACTTTCAGCTCAGCTTACTAACAACTTCCTCAAACACAGCGGTGGCAATGAGCTAAGTAATTCATCTAAGGTAGACTGTAATCCCCAAGAACAAGGTGATAAACTAAGTACAGTCCATGATAGGAAGAGAAGAAGAGAAAGGACGGCTTGACAAACCACAGATGCATTCCACAGTTTGAAAGTTGTAAGTCCTAAAAGAAGCCAACATGAATCTATCTTAGGGTGTCAAGAAGAATTAACTTGAAGACTATGAGCAAGAAGATATAAGACTGCCAAAGTGAACCCCTCATCTCGGGTAGGGGGACAGGGTGAAGATGGAAGGAGGTATACGGGCTTCTTCTCAGACCAAATATACCCACGTGTCAAATTGTGGAAGACATCCCTTCCCTTAGCCATAGGTCAGTGAATTTGAGCTCCCACCTGCTACACTGGCCATTTCCCGGTTCCCTGACAACACGGATTGGATCAGAAATGGGAATTAACCCAGCTAAATAGAAATAAGAGATGGAAAGTTGAGTTGTTTGTCCCTTGCAACATAAAGAGTCCTCGTGAGTCCAGGCCATAGCTACACAGAAATCCCGTCAGTGAACCAGACTTTTTAAAGATGGGGTAAAGGTCACGTGGAGTTGAATGTGAGGATGGACTTGTTGGGCAGGGGATTTAGCTCAGTGGTAGAGTACTTGCCTGGCCCTTGCAAGGCCCTGGATTGATTGGTTTCCCAACACACACACATACATATACACATACACACATACATACATACATACATACACACACACACACACACACACACACACATACACACACACACAGATCTGTTTAGTGAACATGGAAGGAATGAAAATGTTAAATAAAAAGAAACTTGAAAAATGATAACGTTAGCAAAATAGCCCTCTATATTTAGAACAGAAGAGCAAGGGGGCTGCAGTTAATTATTAATTAATTAGTAAATAGCAAATAGAAAACATAATCTTTAATAAAGATGTTAAAACATAAGTAATAAGTATATCAAAGAACCAAAGAAACTATATCCAAAGAATTTAATGAAGCATTGTAATGACAACCAAATACAGAATCATGATACAAGCATATATACATATATGTGCACATATATAAATTATATATAATGTGTAATATATAATGTAAATGTATAACATATATAGCATATATAACATATATTTTATATATGTTCACATGTAATTTATATATGAATCATAAAATTCTCAAGTTTGGAAAACAGGACTGAAGAAAAGAGCTTTGTGTGAGCTCAGCAGTGGATCTGGGAGGCCATAAGGAAAGGAAATTCAAAGAGAGAACGAGAGGAGTGACCTAAGCCAGAGAACAGAGTCCTGCAGAGACGACTCGGGGAAAATGAACAGACATCCACGGATCTGTATCATGGCGCTGGCCTTGCTGACCGATACGTAATGGACTCTAGAAGAAAAGTAAAGGGCAGTGTACTTGAAGACATCATCAGTGAAAATTCCCAAATGGGAGGAAAACATTAACATACTTAAGAATCTCAACAAGTTCCTAAGAGGAAACCTGGAAGAGATGCTGACCTAGAGACAATGTAATTGAACTGTGGATGGTCACAGACAATGAGAAAACCCTGGCAATGCTGGAGGAAGCCTTGTATACAGAGCACCAGAGTGACGCTCTGCTCATTAACAAAACAGTATAGACCAGGAAGCGTTAGGATGACATATTCAAATTCCCCAAAAGAGAAAACAATTCAACCCAGCATTCTATAGTCTACAAAACTGTCCTTCAAAATAATGGCATGTTAGAACACACACTGAGAGGATTCGGTTCCAACGTACCTCGCAGAAACCCTGAATGTAGATTCTAATATTGAAAGAGGGTACTGCCAAACAGGAAGTAAAACCACCCAGAAAATCAAATCAGACAGGAAAGAGAAGAGATAATTAATGAAACCAGGATTTGTATATTTGGGGGAAAAATCAAGAAAATTAACAAAGCTTCATGTGGCTAGATTATCCATGAAAATAATGCTAAAGACAAATGTTAACAAAGCCAGAACAAAAATGACAAATATGTGCAGATGTGGCAAAAATAGAAATGAATTTGGAATTCAGTTATTCCGAGGAATAAGTGAAACAGATAAATTTCTGGAAAGTTTACAAATTCCCAAAATTATCTCCACTATAACAACTGTTTCCTGTTGATCTATAGATAGATAGATAGATAGATAGATAGATAGATAGATAGATAGATAGATAGATAGATGGATGGATAGATGAAATCTTTCTGCATAAAGTTCATAAACTGTCAATTAAAGTCTTTCAGAAAATAGGGGAGTGACTCTTCCATTTGTCTCATTAAGCTGGCATTGCCCTGATAAACCGGAAAGACGTCACAGGAAAAGACAACGAGAATCCAGAGATGCCCAGGGGATCTAATGTAATCATGGAGAAGTTACCTAAGGAATGGCTGACAGTCCAAAGATCAACTCATCTAATTAACAAAAGACAAACGATATACCTTTGCTTGAATTGACACCAAAAGTGCATTTGACAAAACTCAATATTCATTCATGATTAAAATACAAACAAAAACCTTTTGTCAAATTAGAAATGATGGAAGGAAAGATTGCTTCACTAAGTAATGATTTCATAACGAAAGGTTGCTGCTAAGATCAAGGGGCAGGCAATGGTATTACTTCTCACTTATATCACCCTGGAGGTTGTGGGCAGTACAACCAAGCAAGAAAAAGAAATCAATCGAACATCTCAGTGAAATGAAAAGATTAACTCTCCTGCTTCATAGATGGTTCTATGTTAAAATTTTTAAAATCTTCGAAAAATCTTTTAAAACGTTACTGGAACTAGCAAATAAGGCTTACAAGACAGCAGGATACACGAATAACATACCAAGAAAACTAATTCACAGTAATTGGCAATTTAAAAATAAGAAGACAATTTCTTTTTTTTTTTTTTTTCCCGAGACAGGGTTTCTCTGTGTAGTCCTGGCTGTCCTGGAACTCACTCTGTAGACCAGGCTGGCCTCGAACTCAGAAATCCGCCTGCCTCTGCCTCCCGAGTGCTGGGATTAAAGGCGTGCGCCACCACTGCCTGGCAAGAAGACAATTTCAAGTTGAATGTGGCAAAGTCTGCCTAAGATCTCAGCACTGCAGATGGGGGTGGGAGGAGGGGGAAGAAAAAGGAGAAGGAAGGGGGGAGAAGGAAGGGATAAGGAAGAGGGGGAGGGGAGGAGCAAAGGGATGAGGGGGAGGGGGAAGGGGGAGGGGAGGAAGAGGAGGAGGGGAGGAGGAGGAGGGAAGAAGAAGGAGGAGGGGAGGAGGAGGAGGGGAGGAAGAGGGGAGGGGAGGAAGAAGAGGAGGGGAGGAGGCGAGGGAGAAGGTGAAAGCAGAAAGGAATAAAGAGAAAATTCATTGAGGAATATGAATAACAAATGGAGGGAAACTTCAAAAGCCTATAACCATTCTAAAAGAAATTTTACTATAATTCAGAAAATATTTAGAATTTATTATTATTATGAGAACCATTTTTCTATGCATTGGAAGGTTTGATATTTCTAAGATGGCAATTCTTCTTTCTAAATTAATATAAGTCAGCATAGACTTAATCAAAACTCCATTAAGAGCTTTACAAAAATTGTTTATTTTATTTAGAGAGAAATACAAAGAATCAAGACCAGGGGCCTGCAAAACAAGCCACCTGTTTCCAAACAAAGTGAAGCGGCGGTCGCAAGGCTGGCAAGGACAGACACACAAACTGTAACAAAGACTAGAGTCTAGAAACAGACTTCCAATCCAAGAGCAACAAGGTGATTTGGTAAGTCAAGGGTGGGTTCTCAACCCATAGTGCTGGAATAATTAATTAGCAATTATATGATAAAAAGCAAAACTTTGATTGTTTGTTATTATATTCATTTATTTTCCTGTGGTGAGTGTTTTCTCTGCATATATGTCTGTGCACCACAGCCTTGTCTGTTGGCCATGGAGGCCAGAAGAGGGCACTGGAGTCCCTGGGGCCATTACTGATGGTTGTAAACTGCAATGTGGATCCTGAGAACCAATCTCAGGTCTTCTGGAAGAGTGGCCGGCACTCTTAATGACTGAGCCATCTCTGCAGCTCCACCTCTGATCTTTGGGGGGGGGGGGGGGCAGCAATGGGAAACCTAGACTGTCATCCCACACACACCCACATACACAACCCTAACTTAAAATGGATTGCAGATCCAAGTAGTAGATTTGAAATTAAAACTTCATAAGGAACAGAGAGGAGTAAATCTTTGCAAACCATGCAGCAGGCAATGCTTTCATAAATATAACATCAAAAGCAAAATCCATTCAGGGGAAAAAAAAGAAATCTTTTGTTCTCCAAAAGGCTATTAATAAAATGAAAATCCAAGCCACAGACTGACCACAAAAGACTTTCGCACAGAATATAGGAAGAACTTTAATGAGTCAATAAGAAGACAAAAAGGTTTAGTGGATTAAGGAGTCGAATGAACAATTTACTGAAGCAGATAATGTGGCGTGTACATGAAAGGGCCCTAAAGTGCTGCACCATTAGTCATCAAACAAAGACAAACCAAGATGGTTGCCCATGCTCAGTCTAGGACCTGTGCTACTCCTAGGCTCTCGCTACACATTCATTAAAATGGCTGCCGTCACAAAGGGCTGTGCTCACACCTTTATTCCCAGCACTAGGGAAGCAGAAGCAGGAGGGTCTCTGTGAGTTTGAGGCCAGCCTGGTCTACAGAGTAAGTGCCAGGACAGTCAGGACTACACAGAGAAACCTTGTCTCAGAGAGAGAGAGAGAGAGAGAGAGAGAGAGAGAGAGAGAGAGAGAGAGAGA